>JAJEKV010000019.1:10601929-10757735 GCA_021234155.1 Isoetes taiwanensis
ATCATTGTGCTTCGTTCAGTTGCATGTTGCTGTGCTGTACGGTGGCACGAAAACAATTTACGGAAATTGCAATATTCAATGCCTTTAATTAACAACATGATCCAGTAAAAGTAAATGAGGAAGAACGCCTCGAAGGTGAGAAATTGGCTAGCACAAGAGTTATGCAGGCCACCAAGCTCCAAAATATAATGGCGCAGATCGGCGCATTGCCGATATCTTTCTGCGGGATGCTTGACACCACTTGGTATAACTAAGCGGGTTATAGAGCGTATCATTACAGTGAGCCCAAAGCTCCTTACTTTCTAAGTTGATATTGGCAAATTATCATACAGAGTTATTAACGTATGATAACAGATATCTCATTTATATATGATTTTTAAAATCAAATATTTCACATTCTGCATAGACAGACCGAGATAGTTGATATTAAAGGCTTCAAAATGAATTTATTTATCTAAAGAAACGCTTTAAAGTATCCGTAAAGTTGTAGGCTCCGAAATATTAGAGTTGAGGGTACAGGATACCGAAACAAGGCTAAAAGCGGAGTTTCAAATCGGACCTATTGTGCTGAGTAGAAATTATTACATTTTACCTCAAATATACTTTTGCAATGAAATAATCAGTTAGCATAATCACTTAGAGTTGGATTCCAAGGAAACACATAACTAAACTAAACCTAAATATTTTACTGTATTATCACCGCGCTCTTTGAGATACTGGATCTATATTGGGTATTCTTGTAGCATTATTTCTTGGAAGTCTGGACTCAAGTTCTACGATACTCGCCTTCTTCCCGGATCTTTTTTTGAAATATATACAATGCTCCGGTTTTAGGTGGCAATCTTCTTCTTTTCTTGAAGTACCCAATTCCTTTCTTTTTACGGAAGGAAATTAGCGGATGCAACATGAAAATTGAGCATGTTTACCATTTCCAATGATTCGTTGTCTCCTCATCACCATTTACCATTAGGGAGTACCATCGGCATTTTATTGCTTCAATCTTCCTACTCGTCTCTTCCAATCATGTCATCTCCATTTGTGATATTCAGAATCTACAGAAGGCATCCGCTGACTCTTGCTGCATCTTGATTGACATTATCATCTTCAAAATCTACTTCCTTTGGTCATTTTAAATCATCTCTACGGTATTGCAAGAGGATCACTTATTACATCTTTATGTTCTTCTTTGCTTTCTGAAACAATAGTGTAGTTGAAGTATATGCTTATGGTTAACATTTTAAACAAAGACTAAAGATACTTTCTTGAAACCAGCGATTTGGTTCCAATTCTGAAGCTAACATTTTTTACCAAACCCCCTTAAAGGGAAGAATGAGACCATCACCTTTCTTTGCCTTTCAATTTGCTTATTCTTACATTCCTTCTTCCCAATGATCGAGGGCTTCTAACCTACCAAACCACAAACCGTGTTAGATTGAGCATCTAAAAATTTAATTAGTATTTAAGAGGCATCTACTTACATTTCGAGAAATTCTCCCTTAGCGATCAATGATTCTCAATTACAACATATATGGGCGGCTTTGAGTTTTTCAGCGATTGGGCTGCCGGAAGGATAGCTGCCCCAATCTGAAACTAAATAACATATAAATCGAACTAAAATGGTTAAACCGAAGTTTATGAATTAATAAGTTTCTTACATAACCAAAATGCAACCGGCGCATATGCCGCCGGTAGCCGCCCATCTTTGTAGATCTTGACTTTAAGCGGCGTGCCTTTTGCTCGCGTAGTCGCATACAGTTTCTCTTGAAATCATATCCAAACATCCAGTTCATTATATTGCGGGCGAGTTTGGAGGTTTACTTCTAAATCCAAGTAATTCTATCCAATTACAATAAACAATTTTAATCAAGGTAATAATTGGTTTAACTAAAGGTACTTACTTCCGATGGTGTAGGATGCGACCAGCCGTGAGTATATATAATGTCCAGGGCGTACCCACAGCGCAAACTTGATTCCATATGCTTCTGCTTCTTCGCGGCGTCTGGTGATGCGCCACCTTTCGACCAAAGTCATTATCGGCGATTGAAATTTGTACTTGTGGCCAAGCGCTTGTTTTCCACGCTTAGCCATACTCATCCATGTGAATACCACCACCTCGAACCATTTGTGACCTGCCCATAGGTGTGATCATTACATATGATCCTACTGGAAGCTTTAAAAAGCGTAAAGAAAAAGGAGAGATGAAAATCGAACAGCCTTTTTCTTCTTGGAAAATCTTCTAAATCTTGACATACTGCGTCACGCCATCTACTCGATTCCTCTCTTCCCTCTCGGCTCCTCATTCACATCTTCGTCACTCTGATCTACGTGCTCTTCATCATCCCATTACTTTTCGGGCATTTCACCGGATTTACATTTTACCAAGCCCAACAGAGCCTTTGTAAATCTCAAACAAATGCCAAGGCATACCCACTTAGCAATTCTAAAGCGTGCAAACAATGCTTTCCAAGCCCCTACCACAAATGGTGGTCTTATTAAAGATGTCAACCATAAAACATAAATAAATCTGAGGATGCACGGCTTTTAGATACAAGGTCTTTGGGTATCGGTTAAAATTTTCATTAGTATATCTCATGCTGTGTAAGTATGCCTAAGTGGAAACCACTTTCTGAGCTGACGTTTGTACATTCAAAATATAGCATTGCAACATAGAAACATACTCAAGAAATGATAACAAACAAGCGTCGTTAGGGTTGCTTCGATTTGTAGAGATGGTGTACCATTATCTTTGGCTTGCCAAAGTGGCCCCGGCGTCTGGGAAAATCACGGTATTTCCGGGTGAGCTTTAGACCTGATTTTTGAGTTAGGATAGCCCGTTATTACACAGCAGTTTAGACCGCGTTTTTTTATTTTGGGGCATGGGAGGCCACAGTTGGCGTCGATGCAGGAATCCCGAAAAATTACCTAGGAGGACAAAGTTCCGGCCCTCTCTTGATGGAGAACATCCCGAATGTAAATCCTGCAAACCTAAGGGTTTTGAGTAGGGTTTCTCCGGCGATCAAAACCAGAGACTAACACATGAAACTTTGCATGGGTCTGGCGTGTGCTTATGCTCACGGGGACCCAATACTGCAGGAGATAGAGATTAAAATCCCCTGTGCAGCATAACACCAGACTCCCTTCAGAAAGGGAAAAACTGTGAAGAGTCTCAGAAAGGTATCTTTGCAGGAAGAATTTAGCTCACATCTCCCGGTCACCATGAGGTAATCCGACACGGGTATTCCACGTGGATCACAGGCCCTCTCCCAGGTCATGTGAACATCGAGAATGCCAAGCCTATCAAAACCCTGGGTTTTGCTAGGTTTATCTCGAAATCAAGGCGGAGACTCACACACTTAGAACATGAGTAAGCTGATTGAAAACAAAACAATAAAGCGAAATGGTTTGGTTCACAAATGACACCACGGTGCTCCTCAGGGAGAACAAATGCCAATACCTCCCTTCGGAACACAGTTTCCTATCGACCAGGTGAGTCCTCATTAGGTAGCTTGCTTGACGAGCTCAAAAATTCAAGATATTAAGGAGAACATATGCTCAGCCACTTAAAATGTGTTGTTGACTTCTGGTAAACCTTGCTGGGAGGAGGATAAATCCATTATTTTATCGTTTCTTGCTTCTTGTTTTCTTCTGACTTCACAAACCATGTCTCAAAGTCTGTTGAATAAAGCTTCAAACCTCCATAATATAAAACACATCCCACATTCATGAATTGCTTCCAAAAATGGAGTTGGATACTTATACACTGCTTGATAGCCTTGTTTAATCCTCGTTTGATGCAAGGATCAGATCAAAATGAAGAATTTAAATGGAAAGCTGACATTTGTACAGAGGTGGTCAAGTTTTTAGATTAATTTGGAAGAATTGAGGCCACAGGTTGGGCAAATTCCAAGGCGGCTGACCATGGAATCTGAAGAATCTCAAAAGCCGGATTGCAGTGAGTAAGAAAGCATGATGGGCTTGAAATGTTGGAATTTGGGAGGGAGATGGGTTGCCAGAGTCGCCCAAATGGTTGTAAGCGGTCCAGAGCCAAGGGATGGAGTGCAGAATCAATTTCCATATACTTTCTCGGTTTTGTGTCACAGGATCCATATCCAGGCTTTGGAGTGAATTGTTGGGGTTTCACTAAACCTTAAGTAAATGCATGGCCGAGTGTTAATTGTTAGTGAGAATGTTGGTAGATGGAAAATCTGATGATGCATCCTCCATAGGCTGAATTAGAATGCACAAAGCGAAGATGCTATATTTTACCCAAAAATAACAAAAAGCGAGTAGCTTTGCATGAATTTTAGATTCTAGAAATTACCGTGTATCTGAGATGTATAATCTACAAAAGAAATGAGATTAACAAAGTCTGCAATGAGATCAGCAAATAACACCATCAGCGTTTGGTGGATGGAGTTCTATAAGCCAAAACATCTCAAAACCGTGATAATAATAACATCCCTCTTGGATTTTCTGCGCTCATAGAAGGCTTGAATACATTTTGTTACTCGTGGCCGTTTACTTGGTACTTTTTCTAACAAGACTTGAACTTTAACAAGCCTTCTTGCGTATTTCGGCAATCATATCCTTCAAGTCATTTTATAGGTATGTCTTCCATTGGTGCTATCTTTACCTGCATTGATTGAGCTCCACAGACTTATTCTTTGCAGGGCCATAAAAAGAAATAAAGAAGCAAGCTATCAAAACATACTCAAAGTCATACAAATCAAACACATCAGAAGGCAAGTGGAAAAGACTACTTGTACGAAATCACAGATCCAAAGCCTAACTTTAATGACAACCCTCTGACCTACACAGAAATTCATCAATTTAAATGTCATCAGTTCATCACAAGAGGCATACACATACGATGAGGAGGTGTTAAGGCAGCCATGGGAAGCCGGGGCTTGTGGAGATATAGCACAAGGAAGATAGTTTGTATTATATTCACTCTGGGGTAACTAAAATGGTCAGTGACCCTATGATTACCAGATAATGCTCCTAGAATCATTGCCGGTGAGCAGGTTGGATTATATTTTTATAAGATGACCTACTATGGTTTGAAACATGTTTTGTTGATGCTTTTAGTACATCTGATGGCACCAACTTGAGAAACTGTGAAGATATATATAAGCGAGAAAGTCTTTGAAAGCGTATCTTTGAGCGGATCCCAAGGTGTTGTGCTGGTTTGGCAACCTCTCATCCCAGAATGCTTATATAGTATTAACCACGAGGCGAAATTAGTGGGTCCATTGATTTGGTCCATTGTTGGTGTCATTTGACGGTGCCGATATAGCATGCATATAAATGCAAATGCTTTCATGATTTAGATGGTGTAGTGACGAAGCTTGATACTTTGGCTATAAAACATAAAGGGTGATTCGTCTCCACCATGGCTTACAACTTGCATGCCCCTGCATTTCTATATAAGGCTATGAAATTCTGCTTCAAACTGTCACGAAAGAATCGCTTGACCACGGTTCAAATGACTAATCCGCAGTACTTGTCAGGTTTTTGCTGGTCGGCGTAGTAGAGAAAGTGGCGGAGAAAAAAGCGAGAGGAAACGCGAGACGTGAGCCATAATTTTTTTATGTGGACTTAGCAAGTATTAGTGTGAAAAATAAAGTACTTACGGCGAGATTTTTTGCTTGTGAAGGCGTCGAATATGAAAAAAAGTAGGATATTAATGCCAAAGCTTTTTTATTTTTTCGGACGCATGGGTTTTCTAGATTTAGGGTTTATGCTTTCTGATTTGTCCTCATCTCGGCTATTGAAAGCCTTGCTCATGATGGTGGCTCACGATAGTAACTCACAGTTCTCCCACTCGGACGATGACTCAGAGAGCGATGACTACGATTCATAAAGTCTTCAATGCCAAATCAAATAGCGACTTCTCACCACTAAGGTTTGAGCCCTCTCTCATCTATCTTTCTCTCCCCTTTATTGTGTATTTATTGATATGAAAAGTATTTGCTCTCGATGATAGAGCTTCTTCATCGTCTCAAATTCCAAGCAAAACCAGGTAGCTAAACCTTGGCCGGATCAATCCATTGGAGTAGTAAGTACCAATGATATGTAATTGTTGGTCACCAAAGGCAATAGCAAGGAAGAATGTCTGACGTAAAGACAAGAACACAAAAGTATGAATTAGGTGAAAATATCCCTCATTTAGGCAGGAATTAGAAAGTACGTCAAGAAGCAAACAAGGAGATAACTTGTATTTTACAATTTTATTACTTGTTTTAAGCAAAATCTCTAATATATACATCTACATGACATTACGTAGTACTTGGACATGCTTGACGAAATCACTGCAAATGTCAATCAATAAGAGTCCTCGTCTTCATCCCTGCGTCCACATCATCATCTGGTCCCTCCCTTCATTTGTTACGGTTAAGTTCAAGTTGATTCTAGTTCGAGGAGACTCAAGAAGTTAAGAGAGAGGGTACGAGGGAAAATCTGATGGCTACCACTGAATTAGAGCCACTTTAAAAAGCTCACGCTGACTTTGCTCAACATGCATGTGAAACTGAAAATGACATAGTTGATCAACTCCTGATAATCTCAAAGCCTCTATTGCCCCCATTTGTACGAGCGTCCTTAGGTTGCTGGGAGGAGCTACCTCCAATGCTGAAAGAGTTTATGTGTGGGGCCATAAGTACATGATAAGCTCCTTCTATTTAAGAAATACTACCACAGGCGGAAGGGTTGTACATCTGAACATGTGAATGTACCATCGGTCACTCAATTTGGTATTGATGGTATATGGGGTCCGCATTGCCCTTGGGGGAGTATGGCATAAACTTGCTTCTTTTATGCTAGTATGTCTACTTATGCTTCATGACATTGAATCTGGCATCTTGGAGTGAGCAAAGAGATGGTGAGAACATACTTCCTGAGGCGCCCTTGCCATACATCGATGGTGACCAAACATTTCAGCAGCCATTGAAGCCCTTATAAAATAGCTCTGGGTAGTGTACCGAGATTGGCTCGTCTTTGAGGTTTGAGGAGACTCACAGAACATGATCCACAGTGCATGAATATGTTGGACCATATGACGATTTGTGCCATCACGGGCCTCTATCCACGGAGATGAGTTGTTTGTGAATTATCCCTTCAAAAGTATTCCTAGGCGGGTACAGGCCAAAATGGGCAACCTGTTGTTTGTACCCTATGGTAAAACCTCCATATAAATGAATAGCCATGTAATGTTGGGAATCATGACAAGACTTATGTGTTTTTCCTATAACATTGTGAATGATAATTGATCAATGCTTGATGTTTTTAAGTTTGGCACATGCATGATAATAACGAAAATGTTTAACATTTATTCTTCGATCAATTATACAGTTCTTTCCATTTATTTTCATTACCACATTCGTAAAGCAAAATATGTTTTTTCACGGGTCAAGTGATGATGACGTCCTAGTCTACTCAGTGATTTTGCAGTGGTTTGATGGAAGCTATTCCAAACTACTTCCAACCATGTGATGTGAATGTCAATGATGAAGAAGAGAGACCCATCACGCTTCTTGAGAGAGGCAACAAACCACTATATCCAAATGCAAAGATATCACGTCTTGGCGCATGTATTCTCGCTCTCAACCTACAACACAAATGGGTTGGAGTAACAATAGTGTGGATGAACTTCTTGGGTAGGTGGTTACTGACTATAATATTTATCTCTCTTCCTTACTTCTTATACTTTATCGTGTTTGATAGTTTGCTAGGTGGTATATACTTCCAAATGGTGGTGCCCTTCCAATCATGAAGGCGTCAAACAACTCTTACGAGAGCTAGGTTTTGGAATATAATTATGTTCTTGCATGTATAAATGATTGCATATTATTACGCAATGAATATAAGCGACATCGAATACTTGTCCTAAGTGCAATGAATCAGGGTATGATGAAAAGTGGCGGGTCCTAGAGTTCCGAAGAGGTTTCACGACACATACCAGTCGTTCCCGCGATTACCAGTCATATTTTAAATGTCAGCCTACAATGATTCGTGGTTCATGCAGAAACCGTGGCAATGATGGGTTTTGAGGTACCCAGCGGATGGTGAGGGCTTTGAAACATATAGAAGACAAATGGCCACATTTCAAGGATGAACCAAGGGAATGCTGGCCTTGCTTTGGGCATGAATGAATAATGTCCATTTGGCGCGATCTATCCTACTCCATAGCGTTTGGCCGTAGAGTAGTTATCAGCTATAATATACCACCTTGGATGGCAAGCTTCAAGGTGAGCCATTTTAAATGCTAACATATAGTTCCAGGTACATACTTTATATCCTTGTGATGCATTTATATGTTGTGGCTTCTTAATTGATTGCAATGACATGTTTTTAGGCAAATGCAAGTTAAAAGATATGAATGTGTACTTGGAACCACTTGTGGAGAATTGGATATTTTATGGAAAGGCATACAAATGTATGACATTTCGAGGAGCAACCACACAATTTTGTTCCATGCAATATTGTGCTTCTGGTCTCATGACTATCCTAGTTTAAGTTGCATCAATTTTGATGCTCGTTTACTAAATGTTTGTATGAGCTCACGACCATAAGGGTTAACAATTGATATGCCATTCTTTTGCGGGATTGCAAACTAAGCGGATCATGTGGATGTCCATCATGCGGCCAAAACTTAACATCTTATAGATCCACCACACTTGTCAAAGATGATATACATTGTGTCAAAGTATACACTTGCTAGGTCATCGCAGTCATGGTGATACTTATCGAATGCCTGTGAAGAACTCACGTGGAGATTGGTTGGATACATGGAATGATCATGACAACGATGGGTAAAACATCCTCCGGCATGTTGTCTACATTTACAAATTGGAATATTGGTCCAGAATTGAAGATTGCACCTCTTAGATCTATGCACATATTCAAAATGTGAGCCACATTCACTTTAGCGTCATCTTACGGAGATTAGGAAACTCTAAAAGCTAGGAAGGATCTAAAGATGAGGCATCAAAAGTGAATTATGGCCAATTGAAGAGGATGGTAAGGCTCTCAAAGCTTAGAATCATGGGTATTGAAGAGAGAGATGAACTGAACAAGTAAAATGTGCTAATAATTTGCGGACTCCAAGCCCCGGTTATGGATCTCTTAGAAGGGCATTTACAAAGAATGGGGATCTCTCCGCGAGGTTTAAAGTCACATGATTGGCACAAATTTCTCTGAGTACATATATAAAGAGTGAAGAAATATGACCCGATGGACTAAAATAGATTAGATTCCATACAGCTAATTTGCTTATCTTCAAATTTCGTGACATCTTTTTGGGTTCCTTCTTATAACGTATATTCTTCCATGTGCCGGAAATTACCTCACACTCATCCGAGGTCATCTATAGACTAGCCACTTCTCGGGTGGGTCTCTTCTAAACAAATTGTACTTTCCTTGGATATCCCACTATGGAAATAAGTGCAGGAAATATTGTAGCAACTAGAGACCTATTTCCCACTAGTATATTTGATCTTCAGGTATAATGTAGTTATTTTGAATAAACTTCATGTATAGCCGCACCTAAGATTATTGTAAAAATTTACATTTATTGGTGCACTTATACTTGAGGAAATATTGCTTTCGTGGTCCAGAACCCATACAGATGGATGTTTTTAGAGATATATGAAGGTACTAAAAGGCTTTGTGCGTCGGATGGCAAGACGGGGATGTATGGCGGAAGAGCATCTTGTGAAGAAACATTATTCTTCTTGGCGGATGCCACTACATCAATGAATCCAAATGCACCAAAGATTTGGAAGAAAGAGGTCCCGATTGGTTAGAGGTGAAGTCTTGCAAGGTCTAGGTAACCAACGGAGGTTAAGTGATGAAATGTTTGAGAGTATCAATAAATTCATTGTGAACAATACAGATAGCCTTGGGAGGTGGGTGGAATTGTATGAGAGTGAGAAACTACAAAGAGATAGCGATAGGAAAGCATATCTTGCGAGATAAATGGCGGACATCAGAAGAGCCATACAATACCCTAGAACTAGTATAGCTGCACGATTCTCCACCCCATTGGTGGTTATAAAAAACTTAGAGAAGCTGAAGAAAATGGAGAAAATTGAAGAAGATGGCCTCAACATTGCATTTGGTTACGAAAAATGAGTAAGTTTCTATTTGTTTCTTTCAATGCCTTGTTTTAGCATTTTGTATAAGTATCTCACTTAGCATATATTTAACCAATGCATGAGGCTAAGTTCCATAATTGATGTGGGCATATGGCACATTTTAGAATTGATAACATCGACAAAGGTACGTGTTACTTTTGACTCACAGGAATCGTTACTTTCGTTTAATCCAAAAGAGTCGAAGCAAGCATTGAGATATTAACCCTATTGATGGAGAACTTGAGTATGTTGGGATTATTACTTGATATCATTGATGTGGATTTTCGATCATTTGACCAGACCATCTTTGAAGGCCAAGTGGTTCAAACCTTTATATAGGTAAGACGAGAAATCAAGCGGTCTTTGACCACATCCTTGGGCTTTTTTGAAGTTGACTCACGCATGTTTTTAGTATTAGATAAGCGAGCCATATGTTTTATCCACATCAAGTTAAAACCAAGTTTTCTTTCATATCAACCCTCAAACAATGCATGGTGGATTGTATGAATTCCACCGGAACCAATATGGAGTAATACCGACATATTTACCTTGTCTAACCCTTGAGGAACAAGTCTTAGGAAGATCGAGAACAAAGAGGTAGAGCATAGACAAGTAATGGAATTTGTTGAATCAGAGACGAGGAGGAATATAGGCCTCGAGGAGAACAAGCAATCAAGGAGTGAGATTATTGATGCATTCGATGAAGATTATGATGAGGAGGAAGTTGAAGGGAACAAACAATCAAGGAGTAGAGATCACCAATGCATTAGATGAAGATTACATTGAGGAGGAGGGAAGATATTGAGCTCAAACTCCAAATATCGACAGAAGGCTACTCCTACAACTAGATGATGAATGGGAGGCATTGAACATGATTTTCTTGAGGACGAGAATTTGATGTCGATGAGTAAGACACAACATTTTTGATCTTGGGCTCAAATATGACCTAATTAATGCATTTTCATGATGAGTCTATCCCATAAATAATGCTTTTGGCTTCATGAATACCGTGCATGCTTCCTTTCTTTCCATTAAATTTAGTTGCCAACTATAAATCGCCAAATTATAAGAATTTTTAAAATTAATACCTTAGAATGCAACTTTATGATGTGTTTTGGTATTTAGACATTGACTAGACTATATTTAATAAACTTTGGAAACATGCCAAAGATTTTGAGAATTTCAAATATTAAACTATTTAGCAATACTTGCAATGACATACATAACAAATTCAATGTCTTGAGATGCCACATTCTCACTGAAAAACTCTAGCAAGACTAGAAAATTGTGATTTATATCTGAATATAGATTGTGCAATCTTAAATTACAGTAGGTAGATTCTTAAGCATTCCATACATATATAAGCATGAGGTATACATATGCACTAGCTTGAACATATATATTTCTAGTTAGGACTGACTAATGCGTCCTACGAGATTGTAGATGATTTACCTGTACTGGCTGGGGATTGGAAATTTACATATTTTTCTCGAAGAACTTCATTACATTTGATATTCAACACTAGATAGGTCGAGTATAGCTTTCAAAACATCAAATTTAATCTAAAATTGACACTTGGATCAAACTATAATAATAAATTTTGGCGATTATCGGCGTTTTCACGACAAACAGCGACACAAAACGGCGATGATCATATACATATACGGAATTTGATCATATACATATTTTTTAATAGCCACAATTGCTTGAAGCGAATAGTATAGATGTGAGTGGCGTTGAGGATGCATTTGCTACTGCCCGTCCCATAGTTGAGAGGCACTGCGGGGACCACAAATTGACCTTTTTCGAATCTTTTCTACAATTGGAGACCACAGGACCTTTTTAGATTTTTACGCGGATTAAGAGCATACCCAAAAGTTTCACCGTCTACGGCGGCGTATGAAGTTCCATGCCTTTACCCTTGCATCCAACGCGACCCCGTCAAATGGCCGCTATAGCACATTTGGGCGGTTTATTCTATTCAGCTATAGAAAAAAGGAACCCGGTGCCTCACGAAGGCTTCAAAACTCTTATCATCATATCTTAAGAAAAAGGAAAGTATCATCAGCATATTGCATTATTAGCGGCCTTGATGCGAACACGGAAGAGTTAAACCATTTACCATACCTCTTGCTTCGTTTCCTTCACCATTGAGTTAAAAGGTTTGCCATGATCAGGGAATAGATGCGAACAAGTGGGCAGCCGTAATTCCTTTTTGAGGTCAAAGAGGCGGAGGGTTGGCCATTCACCAATCTTGATCTTGAGATGCCATCTTGTTCAAACCCATAACTAGATTAATGAAGTACGTTTCAAAACCCATAATGCCATGACCTCCTATTCCAACCCCACTCCCATCTAAGTAATGTCATAGGCTCTGCGAAAGTCAAGTTTAAGCATAACTTACATTCTGGCACGAGTGCTTACACCCGATTGAAGCCCCTCCCTAAGCGGCCGGGTAATTGTCAGGATGTTTCTATTTGGAGAAATGTGATTGTTCACATCTATTACACGGGCTAGGATTGGTTTTAATTCGAATAGCTATGACTTTCGCAGGATCACTTTATCACAGACATTGGTTAGTGCAATGCGGTCTCCATTCATTGATGGCTTTGTGAGGTGCGCTCACTTTTTGGGATGAGTGCAATGAATCCATTTGGCTGGGTGAAGATATCGACAGCCCGGGCTCCTTTGAATGCTGCAACAAAGGAAGGACCCAAGATATCAGGAATTCTACATAGAACTGCGGTAGAACTATCGGCTAGGGATTTCGGAAGCTAGAGAACTTAGCGCTTTCATATATTTCTTGCATCTCACGGTTCACGGAAAGCGATAGTACATTCTCCTCGTTGTTTTATTGAAAGACCTTGGTGATGGGGTAACCATTTGGAGCAATGGGAGGAGTAATCATTTGAAGAGGCTCTTCCTTAAAAAGCCCTTAAATTACATTGTTTCTAAAGAATGCTTTTATTTACTGCCTCCCCTTTTTATGACTTGATCTTTGGTCATCACTTCACAGGAAGTAATGCTATTCTCGTAGCAGCTCCTGCCAATCTAAAGAAACACTTGGAGTTCTCATGATCCACTTCAGCATACCACTTAGTCCTAGATCTCATAGCTGCCCCGGGCTTCCTCTTCCTCTATTTGCTTTATACGATAGTTAATTCTTCCTCAACTTTTCCATTAATGCAATGTTGAGATAGATTACGAAACTAAATCTTGTTTGACTTGTCGAATTTCATTATATAGATCGGCACAGACCCGGAACTTAAGGCAGCTCTCTACCCCATCTTTTTGTAATCTTTCATCAGGCATTTATTTTAACCCATGCTTTCATGCTAGGAGCCCTTCCTCCTTGGTTGCGCGAATAAATTCTCTAAAGGGATTACAGAATGCTTCCTTCCTAAGAGCCAGTGTGAATTTAAAGGGGAGTATTGCCCTTTAGTCTAGCAAAGGGAAGATCCTCAATACCCAGTTTTGTAGCACATGATGTCGGTGTGAGAAGGTAAGGTCCCCTTGACAAAACACTTATCCATGAGCAGGCCAGACTTGTTGGCCAAATAGAATCTATCGAAGACAATAAACTCACATCCATACCTTTTTGCTTATTTGACCGGGAGTATGGAGTATTGATGGGTAAGGGAGAGAGCAAATCCATTTGTAGCTGAGAAGAGATCCCATGCTACCCTCTCTCTTCCCTAAGAGGTTCTTTGATGGAGGCCCAAGCTTTTTTTGGTCCCATACATCCGTCATGTTGAGGTCACCACCTAAAATCAGTTTTCCCACAGTTGGTGACCAACCACGTATTTATCTCTCCATAGCCGCGGCTCTTTTACTGCTTGAACTTGTTGGTGGCATATATGTTAATCAGCCCCCATTGGACTCCATACATTTTCCAAATTGTATTGCCTGCCATCTTCCATCCGGTTCCCACATATTGGAGGTTGCTAGTTAGACCTCTCCATGAATTCGGTCCCCTTGCCTTTGGTGCCTCTAGTCATGTAAAGTAAGAGGAATACTTACCCACCCATCCCCCTAATGAGTTAGATTCAAAGTCCTGGGAGCCCGTGTTCTTGTATCATGATGACGCCAGCATTCATAGATCTTATGGCTGCCGGAACTCCTCGGCCCTTTCAAAAACCCCTTTAATTCCCGAAGGTTCCATTTCCAGACTATTTTCATTGTTATTCCCGCATCCCCATGCCCGTCCCCGCAGTAAAACCTCAACCTCTCCTTCCCTTCTGGGAGAATCTATTCCTATGTGGCACTCATCCCAAGGGTTTCCCATTATGATCCCCAATCACTTTGATCCGGGTATTTGCTAATTATCGGCCTTGTCTCCCTTTTGTACCAAGACCGCGGGTCACTATTACATGGGGCCAATACACCCGGTGCCCTTTGATGTTGTAGATCCCCTTGACCTTGAAGGACATTACCCATATTTCTAGAACTTCGAAAGTGCCCCATCCCCCTTAATATTCTCAAACCTAATCCGGGGTACCAGGAAAAGTTGTTGATGGGCTAATGCCACCACCTCCCATCAAGGTCACGGCATATTGGGTTTTGGATCAAGTAGACACAAAAGAATTATTAACCGCGGTTCCTGGACTTCTATGCTCGAGGAAAATACGAGTTTTCCGTTGGATCGATCTGGGATGGTTTATGCAATATGACTTGGTTCTTGAATAGGGATATAGTGCATCATGATCTTTGTCCATTGGCCAGGGGGCCTCTCACGAGACATTGGATCATCTCTTCTTGCCTAGATAAAAATGACTTCGGAAATGGGTCAGTCAATTATCGGATTGGATATATACCAATTAGCATGGCGGTAAATACTAGTCGGTCTAGGGAAGATATAATCCAACTCTCACTCACCAACATATCTCTAAATTGTGTATGGAAACATCGATGTGGGAGTAGCTCTTGGTGGCTTAGTTACATCCATGTGCCAAATAAAAAATCGCTTTAGCCAAAGATGGCCCTCATGGCCCCGCCCATCATCGTAAATTTGGGCGTAACTACAATAGAGAAATCGATGGATAGGAAGTTTGGTGGGTTCTACTCCTTTTTAGATGCCATTGGGATTCTCAAGATGGATAAGTGGTACCATCTATCGCAGAGACAGAGTTATCTTGAGTCCAAATTAATTTGTAAGGGGGTATCCTTCAATCCATCTCTTTTGAAAATGGCTAAAAGAATCGATAGTATCCCCTCCGGGAGAAGAAGGAATTTCTATAGTAACCTGTGGAGAAGATGGAACTAAAACCATGGAGTACAAGACTTGGACTCCGTGGATAACCCCGAGATAATTTTCCTATCTCTCCCTAAAGGGGACATCCATTGTATAACTGATTATAATAAATATAATACATATCCTTACCCTCAAAAAAAAAAAAAAAAAAAAAAACTGATTTAAAATCGACTAAATGTCCGACGTTTTCTCGACCTAATAAAGCCCCAAAAAAATCGACGAAAAACTGACGCAAAGTCCGACAAAAACTCCGTGAAAAGTCCGACGTAAAATTCGGACGATAATCGACTATTAACTCGCAGGTTTCGACGACTTAAATCGACGAATTTTCCGACGTAATATCGCCAAAAAGCGTCCGCCGTAGTATGTCGGAATAATCGTTCAGCAAACGCCAAGCGTAAACCTTTCTTGACCGAGTGATTTTTCCTCGACAATTTTAGGCCATTCTCTTGTAGTGTGTACACTTTCCCACCCCACAAGAACACCTGAAGCCGAAAAAGTATCTAAAGCATTTTGGCAGCACCAAGATTCTCATCATTAGTGACTGAGGAAGAGGAACGTGTCGTCGCGTGATATTGATTGCAAACCTCTTGTGTGCCAGCCCTCCATTGCAAGACCATGGAGTCCCCCTGCTGCTGTAATGGTGAATAATCGTGACAAAGCCTCTCAAGAATAATTGTGAAAAGCAATGGTGCTAAAGGGCATCCTGCAAATACCAAATTTACCAAGTGAAAAGGCATGTGACGGCTCACCATGGAACAGATTGTTCGAAAGGCCGTAGATATGCAGCTTCATAATATCTGATGTGAATTGTTCCCCAAATCCCAGTCTTAGCATACAACGACGCATGAATTCTTAACCGACATCAAGCCGTGAAATAAATTACTAATCACGTATTTCTTATTAGCCATAATGACTTTAGCTAAACTTGCTTTGATTTTAATCCCAAAACTTTCTCGTAGTTTTTAGCTAAACCAGCATGCAGATTTTCCTCTCATACTTTCTAGCCGTTTAGCTAAACTAACCCAAACATCATCCCAACAATTTCTATGGTGCGCTGACAACGTAAAAATATTTAGCCAAATTATTATACTTTTTTTTCAATATATCCCACTTATTTTAGTCATTTTCTTTGTGAAAACATTCTAAAACAATGTTAATTAGCAAAGTCTAGGACTCAAATTAATTCATAATGCTAGAAACTAAACTACTAATCATATATTTCATAATGTTAGCTAAACTAGTCTCAAATTCATTCTAAAAGTTTCTATGGTTTAGCTAAACAATACAAAATTTCACTCTCTTACTTTCTAGCGTTTGGCTAAAGAGCTCGGGGTTGGCCACAGTCGAAAAAAGTTAAGCTAAAAATATAATTTTTTCCCAATTTTTCCATTACTTTAGCCAATGTTTTTTGAAAATGTGCTAAAAATCGCCAAATAGCTAAGTTTAGCCCTTAAATTATTCCATGGACACCGTCATAAGCTTTTGCAAAATCAAGCTTAAGGTATACAAACCGGAAGGTTTGCCTACGTTACTTAATAAATTCCCTCGTAAGCAGCAGCAACATTATTCAAAAATGCACCGCTTTGGAAGAAAAGTTGAGTAGGTTGTTGAGATGGACTCGCCAAGATGTCCTTTACCCACTGCAAAAAAGCCTTGGCTAAGATCTTAAATCGGGATGACAATATAGGTGATGGGCCTAATCAAATAGGTCGAGGATCCTTGACCTTGGGGATGAGTGAGATGACACACGGTGTTTATTCTATCCAAAGCGGTGGACCGAAAGTCATAGAAAGCATCATATACATCCGGCTCTAGCCATTCCCATACTCTGGAAGAACTCAATTGGCAAACCATCCAAACACAGGCATTTGCCTCTTTCGCCCAAAGATCCCGAACCTAAATCATCACCGCCATAGCCGCCTCTATTGACTCAAGACCAATCACCACCGATGATGGGGAAATCCTAAATAAAACAAAGACTTGCATTTCTGATTGAAAGGAAGATGTTTCTCGGAAAAACGCCTGAAGTGGTTATGCGATCTTTTCCGAAATTCCGCTCTGTTAGCATCGAACCATTCTAAAAAAGCAACGAGGACATGGTTGATGTCATGCGATGCCTCTTAGTCGCCTAAAAAGAAGCCCGGGTATAACCGGTCTCCATCACAAAACCACCGCACCTGCCTTCATCTTTGCTTCACGGGAATTTGCTCCTCCTTCAATGCTTTGATCTGTACCTAAAATATCAATGCATCATGAATACCTGGAAGACGCCCCTGCCGAGAATGGAGCGGTGTTCTCGATACAAAGTGTCCAAGAAAGCACGACTGTTCGCTGCCGGACTCTTCGACCCCACCCTTTGGCAAAACCCTTGATCGCCGCAATTGCATCCACTATGCCAAATATACTCGGCGTCGGTTGAAGGCGGTTGTCCAAGTATTCTGCAACCTTCTTGAAAGTCAAGATCCTTTAAGAACTTCACGCTCAGCGAAAAAACACGCTCTTCCAGCCACCATTTGCTGGGGGCTGCACCAAATGAATTGCGGATGGTGGTGCGGCCGAAGTTATCTCTCAGACAGACCTCGGAGACCTCGAAGTGCAAAGGATCGATACGCATTCCAATAAGCTCTATCCAACCTAGAGCTTGGCGCGGCCCCCACCAACTTGATCAAGGCACCAGCGAAGGTAACCTTCACCATCAATCTCCCCGATTCGTTCATAGGTGGAGGAGACGGCCACCGGCCGGCGCTCAAAACCGAACATCACCTGAGAATTAAGCCCCAACCCATCAGACTCCTTCCCACCATATTGAGATCCTCAACAAGAAGCCATGAAATGTGGCAGCCCGAGAGGCTTCAGTATCTTTCCTCGCAAAAGAGGCCCACGGTGAAGCTCTCATGGGGTCTATGTGGGCATACACATAATTAGACCATATTTAACCCCTTGTTCTGCCATACAATTTAGGGCCCAACGACCAAAAGCGATCAGCCGAGCAAAGATGACCGGCAAGGAAGGAAGCCATGCTATCCGACCCCTGCCTTTGGCGTCCGGTGTTGCGATGGGACATTAAACCTGCGACCAATCATAATACGCAAGCTTTGATCGTCTCCCTTATGACACTTATGCTCTTGAAGACATATAAATTGAGCATCCAATCTAGATAAGTAAAAAGAAATCTGACTCCGCTTGAGGGGGAGGAGGCTACCCCTAACATTCCATGAGACTAACCGCATTGATCTTGTGATGGGGCCAATTCAGATGAGACCACCGGTGTCTAAAGGGAACTTGAGAATGTTTGTTTGGGCGCATGGCAAGAACCTCATCAACCAAATCAGCCTAATCAAGTGGATCGGAGCGACCACCATGGGATGCAATGGGAGGCGGTGTTATCTGAAGGCGAACGGAGGGGGAAGCCGGAGGAATTACACCCCTTAGCTGACTTTGCGTTGGTTGTGAAGCGGTGGATGTTTAGGTGGTGGGTGGATGCCCGCGGCCGTCAATGTCCATATCGCCCACTAGACTTTTCAATTTGCTCTTGCGACTTTTGGATTTCAACCGACCTCAACATTTAGTGATCGAGGAGGCGGGGTGGAGGGCTGGGAAAGAGGCGGGGGGCAATCCCACGAACCTGAGGGCGTGTGGGATATCCATTGAGGTGGATATTCAACAAAGGACGGCAAATGGAAAGAACATGGGCCCGCTTTGGACAACAATTGTTTTAGAGGCAAATCCGCGATGAATGGGCCTTGCCGCAAACTTTGGTGATGCGTTAGTTATGGAGTGTTACCAAATGGAGTCAATCTCATTAGCAATGGCGAGAAATGAACTTGGAATCCTATAACTCACGGAGGAAAATCTTGATAACCAAACCCGAGGAAAGGGGCCGCGTAAGGCATCGGCTTAGGTACAGGAAAGGATCGGGGAACATCTTTGTTGATAGAGCAAAGAAGTGTTTCGGAGAGGATCAACCCCTCGTTCTATGAGTTGAGCAACCCGGTTCGGAGATTCAAACATCAAAAGAAAGCAGCGTTGATCTTTTGCCACAAGCTTGATAGATTGATAAGCGGAAGCCCTAGCTTGTGAAGGTGCCCGGCGACCAAGATCCCGCGCCGGATCGGGGAAGGGCCGGTGAAGTGGCGGACCCGCGAACACGCAACCAAGCTGCTCCACATGTCGCCGATGATTCTCATGGTTAATCACGCACCATTTGGAGCCCCAAAGCACTCAAGCGTTGCCCTGCACTCTGAACCTCATAAAAAATTTCGTCTGATGGGAGCTGGACATCCATAGAGTCTTGCTTGGCTTGCAATTGCTAGAGATAGGATACAACTTTCTTCCTGTTATTATCCACCATGGTGGCAATGGCCTCTGAGACACGAAAGGGAGGTGGCCGGAGTCGCCAGCCCTTGCAAAGCCACTTTCGAGGAACCTGGACACTGTAACTTCGAGCAACCCAGTATCACATAATCTCCAAGGTGTGGTCGATGGTTTCTGGGGGATGGAAGAGGATGTCGCCAGGGTCAATGTGGGGGGGAGGGGGAAACTCCTCACGCCTTGAGGAACCTCCAACGTGCATGGAAAAAATTAGTGGCTATATATAGCCAAATGGCGATTTTTTAGGGGGTCTAGGCAATTTTTGCGGCGAATTTTTTTGAAGAGAGATTTCTTTAAAAAAAATAAAAAATAGCCATAGTTAAAACAAGCACTCCATTATTTTTTTAGGATTAGCCAAACTATTTTCCCCCTTTTTCTTAACAAAAAGGGATTAGCCTTCTTATTATAGACTTTTACACATCCCCATCTACCATGATGATGATAGTAGTTTTCAAACTATGAATTTCTATTATATATACCACATATGCATCTTCAATAAGGAACTATAAGAGATGGCCAATATCCCTCTAGATGCCCGGGAGTTGGTTTGCATAACATCTTCCTTCAAGGGTTAGAGATAAGTGCAATTTGATCATCATATCTACAAGGTGTCATTGCATTGAATGTAGTTCAGACAATGGATGTTATAAGCTATGTTGTGAGCTTCTGTTAAAAGTTTTTCAATATTATTGTATATTCCTTGATTGTTGATTATTATTTGTAATTGTAGTACAATATATCTAAAACTCTGAGAATTTAATTTATATTTTTTGCTTTTTTTCGGTTAAAAAAATAGCCAAGTGAAAGTTTATAGTACATAATTCAAAAATTTTGCCAAGTCCATATATATATACAAGTGTTTGTAACATGAGGGACTGCATAAAGCCCGAAGATTCTATGAAAGATTCTCAAAACTTTTAGAAAGATTCCCCTAGATTCACAAAGATTCTCTTGAGATTCTCTTAGGTTCTCCTAGATTTCCAAAGATTTTCTTAGATTCTTAATGTTCTACAAAGATTCCCCTAGATTCTTAAGATTCTATGGAGATTCCCCTATATTTTATTAAGATTCCCAAAGATTCTCTAAAGGTTCCCCTAGATTCCAAAAAATACCCCAAGATTCCTCTAGATTCTCCTAGATTCTCCGAGATTCCATTAAGATTTCCATAGATTCTTAAAGATTTTATGAAGATTCCTTTAAATTCTCCTAGATTCTGAAAGATTCATTTGAGACTCCTTAAGATTCTCTAAAGATTCCCCTAGATTCCAAAAGAATACCCCAAAATTCCTCTAGATTCTCCAAGATTCTATCAAGATTCTCTAGATTCTCTAAGATTCCATTAAGATTATTCTAGGTTCTTAAAGATTTTATTAAGATTCCCCTAGATTCCCAAAGAAGCGCTTGAGATTCCTATAGATTCTCTTGAGATTCCTCTAGTTCCCATAGATTCTATGAAGATTCCCCTAGATTCCCCAAGATTCCATCAAGTTTCCTTTACGTTCTTAAAGATTTTACCAAGATTCCCTTAGATTTCCTTACATTCTCAGAGATGCTCTCTTGAGATTCCCATTTCTCATGATATTCCTCTGGATTCCCTAAGAT
Organism: Isoetes taiwanensis; assembly: GCA_021234155.1. NCBI lineage: Eukaryota > Viridiplantae > Streptophyta > Lycopodiopsida > Isoetales > Isoetaceae > Isoetes > Isoetes taiwanensis. The sequence continues at coordinate 10,623,290 of JAJEKV010000019.1, forward strand.
CCTATGAAGATTCTCCTAGATTCCCTCAACTTACCATAGATTCCTTGAAACTCGAACATTCCAAAAAGATTCTTAATGTTCGATCATGTTCAAACTCAAGCTATGACAAAATAGTGTCAAAAGCACCACTCATTGGAAAGCTCTCGGCCAGGAGGAATCCAATGGCGTGGACCCACCTTCATCCGACCCTCTATCCCCAAGCTACATGCTTTTGAAGGATTAAACAAAAGGAAGCTTCTGGAATGTCCACTAATAAATGCTTTGCCACCTCATTATTTTTTTTATTAATGAGGGTGCCACCTCACCTTCTTTTTAAAAAAACTAATTTAATATTAAAAGTTAATGGCTAGGATTTATGCTCACCTTTTTGATCTAACGGTTAAGATCTCGCTACATCAAATTCACTTTTTTGGCACCTTCCTTGCACCTTCCCATAAAATCAAGGGCTAGGATTTACTTCCCCTTTGATCCAACGTTCCTGGATGGGGTGTATGCCCCCATGCATGACTTATGCATGCCCCCATCAAAAATCAAGGGCTTAAGCTACGCCACCTCACCAACTTTTTATCCAAGGCCAAGATCAAAACTTTATATGTAATGTGCTATTTTATGACCACCCCCATGAGTTTCTATATACATATTAAGATAAATGTAATAATAATAATAACTTTAGCCAAATTAATATCATAAAATCTTTGTAAAATTTTGAAAAATAGCCAAACCATTTTTATGAAAAAAAATATATAGTATGCTTAATTTTTTCCACCTTAGCGTGTGTTGGGCGACACCGTTTGTGGAGGTTAAAAGTCAGTTCATATGCATAAGATGTACCTTTAATCTTATGTTTGGTAGCTCAATGGAAATCTCACCCCAATTCTTACGACTTGGGATGGACAAGAACTTTCTTTCCTTGAATAAGCTTGTACTTTTGATGGCAAACGGGGAATCAATTCAAAATAGTTACCGGCTATAACTTCATTACCACAATAAAATTCATTTTCATAGTCATCCGGTGGTATCTTCTTGCCGAGGGCATGTTTCATACGTACCTTTGGATGAGATAATAAAGGACCCTTTCATAATTATGCAGGGGATGTGAATGATGCAAAATAATCTCCAACTTTGCATTGTCTCATCCACATTGTCCACATCATTTGCCCACATCTCCCTCATACTCATCTTCTTCAACATTGTCCCCTGTTTGTAGGCTCTAGTTTTCTCAACTCCACCTACCACAATGATCGGCATTCTCCTGGCGGGCCAATCAAAATTTCCATGTAAGAGCAAACTAGTGCGGTTGCATCTACATTCATTCAAAAAGTAAAGAAATGCTGTTACAAACTTTACATCCCTCAATGTTACAAGCGAAAGCAAATACATTTCTCTTTACAATAAAGACAAAACCAAAATCAAATGCTAATACGATTATGTACATGATGGAAACTAACTACATCTAAGTACCTCAAACTAATTATGTAATGAAAATAGAAATAGATGTACCTTGAGGAAGGGATTCCTAAAGCGATTACGTGTCCTCGGACCATGAACAATCATGTACACATGTATTAAATGGATTGAAACCACAGATACAAGACAAAATACACAATATGTATGACCACAAAGTGGAGATATTACCATGTAATCGAGTCAAGGCAATCATTGCAGCTACTTTGCAAGTATTGGTAAATATGTGAGGATGAAAGCTCAAAGTCTTCTTTGCAGTATGGGACCAGGACTCTTGGGCCTATCGGGTCTGATCTTTCCATCACAGTCAGTCATCTCCTTTATTCTATTCTCCACGGTTGGAATTAGCTTCCAAATCCTTGCTGATTTTTTTCAATGGCGGACTTCTAATTCTTGCAAATCAGCCTTTAAACAATCAATGGGAATCATTAGAGCATCTAAGTCGACAATATAACTTGATTTCTCCTCCTCTAAATTGGGATGCCAAAGCCATTTGCACATCGAGTTGGCTTCAAAAAGCTTTTAAAACTTGCCATAATCTTGAGCTGCTCACATATTTGTGCATCTTTGATACACTTTGGTCTTGTCCCTCTTGTCAAGGCGCTCTTATCACTCTCATGCTTCAGTTCAATTTCCATTGTTTTTCCTTTTCTCTTTTTAAAGTACGTATTTCATCAAGCATGGAGAGCGAGAATCTAATGTTATTCTTTCCCTCCACCTTTTCATCATTTCCAAGCTGCTGCCCCAATGCTACACCGAGGGGCATACATTTAGTAAAAAGCAACATTGGAAGACTTTCTTGTAGCTAGTGCAGCCGAGGTCAAATTCTTTTTTTAGAGCATTTTGAATGAAGACTTGCATTTTACTTTCACCTCATCCCAATCAATGCTTACTCCTTTGTAATGAAGTGCATATGCTCGGGCAAAATACAATGGAATGTGATGATTTGCAATGTCCTTCCTACAAAAGTGCTCGCATACCACGAAACAAAATCGTGCAACAAGATCACATTAAAGAATTTAAAGGATGGCCTCCAAGATGTCGGATATGCAAATAGCAATGACAAACTTCTTTGTAAAGCATTACCCGTACTATCTATGGTGGTTGGAGAGGGAAGGAGAATTATAGAGAGACTTCACTAGCGACTAAGTTGCTGAAAATACATCCTAGAAATATAGAAACTAGCGTTGGAAAGGAAAAGAATGTCACTAGGTGGAACAAATCATTGGGCATTAAGCGGTCGAAATCAAGAACAAATACTATAGATCAGGGCTATGAAGGATATGGTTGCTTTCGGTTTTGGTTAGATAACTCAAAAGGTTTCACAAAAATTAGAGATGTCATGAAGAAGGACACAACCAATTCAATATATTGACATTACAGATACAAAACTGCTCTATAATTTAGGTAATTGCATTTTTTTTTTTTTGAGAATAAAGATGTTTTTCTTTACATTTACATGTGCCATGAAGTGCTTTTGGAATTCCTTTCTGGGTGTATTGATAGGGTGTATTGCATATGGCGTACTTTGCATTTACATGTGATCACGAAATGCATATGAATTTAGTATTTGATTTTCCTTTACATTCAATGTTGAATGATATATTTGATAGGGTGTATTGATAAAATATTTTGTTCTTTACATTTTACATATGTTACGAAATGCATTTGAATTTAGTATTTGGTTTTCCTTTACATTACGAGCTATGCACACTAATGTACTTCTATTTTGTCGTTACATTATCATTGAGAAAGTTTGCACATAGTAAAATCTACTTGCATCTAATTAACATTTGTTACATTTTTTGATTTGCATCTGATTGTTTTTCTACATATTTTGCTTCTATCTACTCTACATCTCCTCTTGATTAAGAATCAAGTGTTTACATTCTTATTTGCTTATGATCACAATTGTGTCAATGCGGATATGGGTAGTATCAAGAAAGCAAGAACTAAAGCTGCCGGTTAAACTAAACAATTTATGTTTAGGTGCACTATGTTTAAGTTCTAAATATAGCAAAATCTTATGTTGTAGGTGAAAAGAAGGATGTTGTTGGGAAGGGTTGCATTTACCATTCTTAGACATCCAGTTCTTGAACTGGCACAAAATCTCTTTGCTTTGCTATCGATGTTGGAAGTCCATCCACATCTACATCACCTTTGCAAATTACAACAACTCATAAGCAATCGGTCGAGAGTTGGAGACCAAGGGGGTACTTGGATAAAACTTGAGAAATTGTGGAAGGTAGGGTGATTCTGATCCCCGATTACATTAAGATGCATCCTTTGTAGTTAGAGTTCACTAATGTTCAATATTTTGCAGCGAGGTTGTTTTCCAAAAGAGATACTAGGCTTGTTGAAGCCATTTTGCTACTAATACGGACAACAAGGCTGAGCTTCTCGAAGTAATTCTTTCTCCTTTTCGAGGTGTCTTTTTTTTTTTTGTATTTTGAAACTTACGTTGGCGTGTTTCTGAGATAAAATTCTTGAGGATGTTGGTGGCGACATTGAAAGCGATCCACAGAAGGCTGCTGTTGAAGTTCAAGTTGAGGAAAAGTCTTGTTCTTTGGCGGTCACGTGTTTCTTTTTGTCTTGCTTTCAAAACATTAGAATGAAGCACTTTCTTTACTTGAGAGACTTACGGCGATTCAATGGAGCCGGATGATGTTGAAGAAGCCTTGGAGATTGCAGCCAAGGCAACAAAAAAATTATGGTCAAAGTGATGCCAAAGCAATTTGGAAAAAAAGTGCAAACCGGGGCGGGGACATCCATTTGCAAAGCGGTAATTGCTAGCTTATATTTACTTAGTTATACTTGGTAGCTTATTAGATTTTACTCGTTTTGCGAGGTCTAAACCAACTTTGGAAATAGAGATTGGAAGGTATCAATTTATGCTTTATTGTCATGGATCAATTGTTAATATGACACTAACATCTTGGATCGATACTTGAAAATGATGACAAGGATAAACTTATGGAATTCACGCCATTCACGCCTTTCAAGAGCTGTCCGCCCACTGAACTGAAAGTGGTTGCATCGACATAGCAATTTTATGTGCAACTAACTCTAAAATGAGTAGCCTCTTAGTGGATCTTTATGGCGGGAGTAATAACACAGTTTGTAACTGAGTTGTAGAGTTTATTTGTTGCTATTCCTTGTCTCTAATGTTAACCTTAATCTAATCCGGTGCTTGTATGAGACATTGCCTTAAAGTGGAAGAGCAAAATCTTTTTTATCTGCTTACAACTATATAAGGTTTAGAGAAGCTACTAGCGACAAAAAAAAGAGTGAATCAGGTGAAGGATCAGAATTTCGTTGAAATAGTGAAATCGGGGATGAAAGGGATTGTGGTAGCTAAATGCCATCATATCCTTGTACCTATCCTTGAGAATGACCATTTTGTCTTTGGCTTTTTTTTTACTTTCGCACCATCGATTCAAGATCCTACACGCTGACAATTCATGTCTTAAATTCTCTTCGGGTTATGCGGACGAGCAGAAAGCAATCAAAGGGTATGTAATACTATCGATCGGTCAAGTATCTAGAAGCGTCGATTTCATGAAGAAAATAATGTTAATCGGTTCAGCAAAAGTAGAGGTGCCCAATGACAGCCAATTTAACATCATGTGGGTTGTATGTGATGGGATTTATGCACAAATATGTTGAAGCTCTTGTCTGCAGTACGGATATGGAAGTAAGTTGTATGCCTTCCCTTGTATGTCTTGCATCTCATGTTCCTTTAAATATTTCTAACCTTATTTATTGATGTCCACATTACATCTAAATGGTTCTCTCATGAATCATACATCCACGATGACAATTTCTAATAGATGCTTTAGTCACGCATTGTGATGCCAATCGAAAAAAAAGAGCGTATCGACCCGGCGGTCCTCGGGTAGATGAAGCTTCTTCAAATCTTTGTTCTTGTATTGTCCAGTAAATGGATCTGAAACTTTTGATTTCTGATTTAAAGAAGCCTTGTACCCTTTTTGGTCATCAAAACAATTACTTGATTGTTTCGAGTTATATTAGTGATTTGCTTCAAAGGTGCAAGTGTGTTCATGCATGTTGAGTTGATACTAATATAAATACAATGATACCTCCAACTTTGAAATTGCTTTATGGATTTAAAACTGGTGAAAGCATGTTGAGTTTTCTATGCTTAAGTGCTTGCTAAATTCATGCATCCTTGTATTCTAGAGTGTAGTCTTTGGCGACAAAGCTCACATTCTAGAACACCAATATTCATGGAGTGCATGAGAAAGAGGTTGTTGAAATGGAAGCTATGTTGGACACATTATCATCACCAGAGAAACATTATCATCGTCGTGCCCCATTGTGATATGTTTTGTGAAAACCCTTCTACAAATATGTGTGATATTATGTAACCTTTGAAACCTTACACAAATAGAAGTACAAATTGCATTTTTGTACATTCCTTATTGCATTTGGAAAGGAATATCCTTAATGCCTTGAATGAAAGGAATATTCCTTATTACATTGAAAGGAATATTCCTTAATGCCTTAGCGAGGAATATTACGATACAATCATTGTTTATGGGAAGCTAAACAAGCTGAACAACACATCTTATTTGAAGAACAAGACCCGATTATCATATATATCACAGACAAATACATTGATGAGCACGTTTAACCACCCAACCGGGTCCACAAGGTTATGGCAATAATCATGGAAACTGGCTAAGCAAACAATCTCTGGCTACTCCGCGTAGCTCTTAAGCAAACATTCAATCCATAGCTACTCCACGTAGACCACAGATCAGAAAATAATTGCAAATCTGCAGGGTCGCTGTAGCAGTAATTTGTTCTTCCCTGTCACCTTTTCGGCCATTACTCTCTCATATAGATGAACTACGAGAGGTGCCATCCCAATTCAGAAACTAGACTCCGATCCAGTTCCAACGAGGTAAAATTAAGCCTCAATCAGACTCACAGTTTAGCGGAGATATGTCCAACTGAAGTTTCGGTTCTATTTATAGATCTCTCTGCGACTTTAGCCTTTTTTTAGCATGCAGTTGCCTTTTTCTCAAAATATCTCCTTGCCTTTAATTAGATTATATGACTTATCATATGGGACATTATCTATGATCTTTTTCCTCAACCAATAATCATCCCAATGATAGTGCCTCGACCCCTTCCATGTTTGTGCAACCACCTTTACCTTGTATTTCCCATAAGAATAAAGGTCCCTAGATACATGAGTAATGTTTGCCATGTTTCCACAACTTTGCCATATTTTGCCATGCCCCATAACCACTGCCTGGGGACCACTCCCCGTGCTATGACTCATTATCGGTCCATCCCTTCTCAAAAGAGATCGTCTGCGATCGTCCAGAATCACGTTCGGTTTGGTCCATCCCTTCTCAAGGTGATTGTCCCATGTTCAGCGTACACACAGGAGTTCCTAGACCTGCGAACTCAAGAATGGTTATATAAGTTATTGTACTTCTCTGATTACCTTATACCCATTGGACCTCCCGCGTTTCCATTATCCCCGGACATTACGGAGAAGGGTCTTGACAAGCAAGCACACTTGCAGTCCACGGGGAACATCACCTGAAGCAATGGAGTGCAGTACTTGCAAAAATTTTGTATGCGACCCACTTTCGGGGGCGGGCACCCGGTCCCTCCACCGAGATAGGCATGGCTCACGGTTTATCCTGAGAGGGGGATGTCATCATGGGCCTCTGATTATCTAGCTAATGGGAAGGCAGCCTTGATTTAGATGGCATCTTGGTGAGAACTTCTGAAATGGGCTGGGCCTCCAGTTTACTGTCCTCGGCATTGTTCAATAAAGTATTGCGAGAGGCTTCCCTCATAATGGACCACTAGTAGAGTAGTGCCCATATACAAGCGAGGGGACCCTCAATGCCCGACCAACTACCGTACTATTATGGTCAGCTCTCTCTTTGCAAAGCTGTTGGTGGCATCCTTGGCGGCCAGTGACAATATGGGCAGAGGAAGCGAGGTCGCGAGCTCTTACCGGGTAGGTTTCGGCCCGGACATTCCACCATTGATCCTATCTTCACTCTGCGCACATTGATTGAGGATAAGCGGGGAATCGCCCGGCGGGAACACATGCTTGTTGTTTAGTGGATTTTGCAAAAGCATTACGACCGCGATTACCCGCAACAATCTATGGGGCCGGTTAAGCGGTGGGGACCCCTTACGGACTTGCGAGAATCGATATATAGGCTGTCATGCGAGGCATGCTTTCGGGCCGTATCACATCGGCGGCCCCGGTGGTCGATAACATTGGAGTGCATCCGGGTTGCCCCCTCTCCCCCACACTCTTTGGCCTATACATTGTCGGTTGGAAGATTGGCTCTCGAGCATGGAGGTCGCGGGCACCCATCTCATGCATCACACAATCCGGCAACTCATATATCTTGGCGATGTCAACCTCATGGCCTATACTCTAGGAGGGACATGCAGCGTCACTGGATGCTCTTGACACTTTTTGCCAATTCAGGCATGCGAGTTAACTTGGCCAAAACTAGAGGTCTTTGCTAGTTGCATCATCCGTCGACCAAGGCTTCCCCACATTCACTTACCGGGGCAAGAGGTAGAGGTGGCTCCGACCTACAAGTAATTGGGGATTGAGTTCTCAACTACCACCCATTGGGATCATTCTATCGGGTTCGCGGGTCACGGCAGGTGCTATATGCCATCGCGGGAACAACGACCACAAGGCGAGTTGTATGCACAGGGCCACCCGGTCACATTTGTTTGGGGCCTTGGTTGAGCGGTCCTTTTGTATGGGGCCGAGAAGTGTGGGGTCGGTGATGTCCCTCAACACACGGAATGACCTCGGCGGTCGAAGGCCTTCTTGGCATGGGCCACAGGGGTGGAAAGTCTACAATTCCGTGCGGATCCTACTCCGGGGAGGCGGGCTTTCTACCCCTTCAGCGGTGCATTGGAGCGCCATATCGTTTACTTCCAAAAGGTGGTGCGCCATGGCTGATACGCTTGCCCCACCTTGCTTTGGCCCGCGGCAATGGGTCCCCAGCGCTGAAATCCTATTGGAAAGACAAGCAAGCTTCGGTGGTTCTCCTCATTTGGGGTGTCTTGGGGCAAGCAGCGGATCGTCAGTCGGGACAAAGAAAGATCGCGAGGCACTTAAAAGCGTACCTAGATGCTACTTTCCTTCACAAGCTCTAGGATCTGAGAGAGGCTCGATGCGTTAAGGCTGGCATACTATCTATCTATCTACTATCGTCAATCCCCTAGGCTCACAAGGGGCCCACACCAGTACTTGTACACCCGATTCCCATGAAGAAGCCTTGGACTTATAGCTTCCATTAGCCGCGGGTGCACATCGCCTCCGCATTGAAGCGGGGGCGTTGGGGGCTCGGGAAGCCGCGAGCAAAGGCTTTGCCGGTGTTGCCACCGGTAGCGATTGAGGATGAATGTCATGCCCTCGGATCTGCCCGGCATTTGCCCATATCAGAAGCGATATGTTCGATTACTAGTGCACGCCAGCCCGTTGCATCGATTATTGACTTCTACGGCGTAAGTGGGTTTGTTGGGGTCATACCTCCGAGGAAGTTATGGATGCCGCGGACTTCGTTTGTATCCTACGGGGCCGGTATTGAGCTCCTATGCAATTTATGCGGTGTGCGGCATGCTTATTGCTGCTAAGGTTTTCCCTCGGAAACCCTTGAGTGAGGGGTTTTTAATCACAGCCGATGTCGCTTGCTGCTCTCTTTTGTTTGGGTCCCATAGGCCAATTGGTCTTCGTGGGCGTTAAAACCTATTCTATTCTATTCTATTATTTTAGATCCATTGGAACCTCCGCGTTTCCATTATTTTAGATCCACCAAAACTCTAGAAGCGATTATGGATATCCAGCGTACTTCAGCGATCTGATATATCCTTGTACCTCTGCGGTGCTTTAGGATCGTTAAATACCTCCAGCGGTACTACTTGATTGTATCTCCGCGATCTGATTATCTCCCGCGATACCAATCCACCCGCGGGTACACACAAGAAATAAATTCTTATTCTCTATTCAGCGTAAAGAAAGTCAACTTCACGAACTTTACCCATAAGTCTGTCCCATAGGAAACAATTTGAGATTCCATCAAATTTTAGCATCCATATCCTTGACAACTTACTTGTAAAGTTCCTCCCCAATGCTTATCACTAAGCAAACACGCAATTAAGGTCTAGTATTAGTATGACTTCCAAAGTCAAATATTTATACCACGACCAAGCCCGACCTCTCGGATCTCCGCGATCGACTCATCACCTTTTTCAGCCATTACTCTCTCATCTGGATGAAGTATGAAAGGTGCCACCCCATTCGGAAACTAGACTCAGAGTCGGTTCCAACGAGGGAAGAATTAAGCCTCAATTGGAGCTCACAGTTCTTGAGGAGATATGTCAATTGAAGTTTCGGTTCTATTTATAGATCTCTGCGACTTTAAAGCCGCGAATTAATTAATTAGAAATTTGAATTCTCGTTTAGCATGAAATAGGTTCTTGGTTGTCTATAAAACAGTAAGTGGTTTACAGCGAGTAAAAGTTGCCGTTTTTTATTTGTTTTTTGTCACAACCGATTATCCAGGCTTTGACATGTATAAGGATATCCCAAGCTCCTTTGTGAGTAAGAAAATGTCCACAAGAAAGAGTAAAATACTTTCAAGCCGGATCGCGGCCGGCCGAAGATTTGAAGTTGCTTAGCTAGCCCATGGATATAATATGACAAGTCCGTTAAAGGTCTACACATGGATGAAAAGAAAACAAAGTGATCTTGAGGATCAGTGGCCGAACATTTTGGTTTTTTTAGCTACCCATCTGATTAATTCTTAATTTAGAAGAAGTGCAGCCCAAAACCAATAATTCTAAGAAAGTGCTAGCAAATATCGAGTCAAGGAAAGTTTAGACAAAAACAAAACTCAAACAATAAGAAAAGCTGAAAGATGTGGAAAACTTCAAAGCCTTGTAAGTTATATTCCTCAAATATAGCAATGTACATTACTTTGCGGAGGCGATTATTAGTCCATCACGGGTTTTAATCTTGACTTCGGTACAACACCTATCTCGGCGACTATCCTAGAAATATGTTCACGGCCCCTTTGTATAACCTCTGCTGTGTCCATCTCGGTATAGCACATTACATACGGGATGTCTCTGAGACATGGCTTTGCAAGGACTTGGATAAAAGGATCCGGTCCTTGATCTCGGTATCCATAAGCGCTGCCTTGACGTCGCCACTCTGCCGCCACCGCAGGTGATATCGGGTGCATGGAAGAGCTTCTTTTCTTGGCTGGAACGATGCTCTTGTGTACACGATGGCTCACCCTCTTGATCCGTGGGATCCGTCCATACCCTCGTATTGAGCTTCGACCCGCTTTGTCAAGAAAGGCATGTAGGCATCAAATTTTTGTTTAAAGCCCCCAATTTTTTGAAACCACGGGCTCTAAGCGCAATAATACCTTTCTCGGTAGACTCGAGAAGTCTTTTAGTTTCTGCATCCTTTCCTCATAGCTTTTCTCATCCATTTGATCCAAGATTTCATCAATCTTAGATATATCACGTTTTACGGGTAATGTTTAAATTGATCTTGTCGGGATCATTTATAGTGTCGAATTTTCCTCTTCAATTTGTCTCCCGGTATACGGCAAACCATTTTTCGAGCTTATCCAAAAAAGCCCTCGAAATCGGCATACTTTACCACGGCTTTTTCGAAAGCAATACTTTTCTTTCCACGCATTAAAGGCGACCGCGGGAGGCGGTTACCAGCGAGAGAAAAATCAAGGACACAACCATCCTTGGGCACAAGCTTGTCAACTATGTAGTAAGCATATGATGTCTTCAAGCGGCACCGACGCGTGATCACCTTCCATTCCGACAAACTTGTACAGGGTTTTACCGTGAAGTAAGTCTGCCATTTTTTCTTCATTTTCTCATCGGTTTCTTAGTTACCAATGGCGGGCATTGGTGGCAAAGGGTGTTCTTTGGTGCAATGCTCACGGTGTGAAGCGAAGCTCCAGCTCGGCAATATCGAGCTGACCACAGGTAAACTTGTTAATGCACATATGGGTGATGTAATCTTGATATTCCTTCACCCTTTTCTTGTTCACCCATCTGGCTCGTCATATGTGCCCTCTGAGATATGGGACCGCATTGAATCACATTTACGGGCATACAAGCAATCGGCGGTTGTCATCTTTGGATATTCTTGTAAAGAGTTCCATGTATTTTTTTGCGTCCATAATCACGAGAGAATCCTCTAATGTCAATGAACACCAAAGTTGCATTCTCGGATACTAGAATGGAGGTAGGAATCCCTTCCTTTGTCACGGCATGTACAACATTTTTCTTTTCTTTGATTTTGATAGCCTCTTTTCGGGTTTCAAAATCGATCTAATCAGGTTCTAAAAATGCAAGCGGCAAATTACCCACAACATGATCCTTATTGTAATTGGCTTTCCGCGTACTCGTATCCGAATCGGATATATCAAGAATCCATTGTTAAAGTGAAAGCGGGAAAATCGGACATCAATTCTTCCCAAAAAGTGTATTCTTTACGAAACAGCGTGGGGCGTATGACAAAATCTCTTTCCGCATGAAGGTCAAGCTTCTAATGTCAATGGCCTTGTTGCTTGAAATCAAACACTGCCATGATATCCGGCTTGCACCTTAATGTATGTTTTCCTTCCAAAATCTCATCAAAAGTTGAGACACCTACGCATTAGACATGCCTCGAAGGTATCTTAACCAGGTTTTGTTGAAGAAGTCCTTCGTGGGCTTATCGGGGAAAATCCCCATGTTCATCCACCAGATTTTTTGCTCACCCATTTGTTGGCTACTTCCATTAATTTTAGAAGGCCCGCTCCTCCATAAAAATAAATTGTTTTTGTCTTTTAGCTCCTTCACCTTCAAAGTTGTGGTAGCTATCTGCGTGGAAGTCCTACAAAAGAAATGGTCAGGAAATCAGCGACGCTGATGTTCATGAGCTAAGATAAGAAAAATACCTTCCATCTTTGAGGTTGTGGCGGTACCAATAGGACCTTGGGGAGGACATCCATCGCCTTATGTTGATGCATGGCGGGTGTTGAAACTTCTCTAACAATGGCTCTCGTATCACGATGTTAGCAATGACTTCATTGCCTTTGAATGCTCAATTCAATATATTCTCTATCATCAAATTTCCATTAAGCACTCTTGTTCTTCTCTGGCGTAGGCTTTAGCAAACTCTAGCATTTGTTCGGCTCTCCAACAACACCACAAAGCAATTGAAGCTGCACATATCTTGTAGTTACCAGAAATTATCAAAATTTCTTGCCCTTCAAATCAACTTACGTGTTCCCGCGTGATCTTTTCCTGAAATAATGTGCACTTATAAGTTAGGAAGCCACAAAGCGAAATGATGGACAATAACAATCACACGGCAATTGTCGGGTTGAAGGGGACAACATCGGCCCGGTGTGAGCACCTCCGTGGGATACATCTTGAAGCTCTTCCGCGAGTGTGCGCACATGGTCGTTTGAGCGCGTTCGATCGATCGTGAGGTTAGCGAGGCTTGCTGCGCCAGTAATCAAAGATAGAGACCTTCATAAACCAGTTCACACCAAACGGATAGAACCGTTTAAATTGTTCCAGCTTCTGTGCAGTTTGTTCTCCCAACTTGCGTTCTTCCTCAGGATTGAATTTAAGCTCCGTCGGCAGTTCAAAAACAAGGGGAAATGCTAAGCTCTTCGAGGATGAAATACCTGAGACAGAAGGAGGCGTGTGAGAAGACGAAGGCTCTCTGTTGTCAGAAGTAGTCAGTTTGCGGAGGCTGATCGTGAACTTAGAAATCTTATTTGGGACCGTAGTATCTTTCGTCACAGCAGGGGGAGCACAAATAGCCAAAGGCTGAGTAGGATTAATAATAGCAGAAGGATGGGCAGTGGAAACAGGTTCCACAGATAGGGCTCTGGTCTGGGTAGAGTCCTCTGCTACAAAAACGGGCTTTACATGCTTTTTCTTCGCCTGAGCTCTTACCCAGTTTGTGTCCATTACCGAGGGCATTTTCTCATCTCGTTTAGCTTTCAATGCAATGCTGAGTGGTTTCTTATCTGCTAGCAAACCTTTTCTAATTGTCGAGAAACCAGACAATATATCCCTATTTCGATTATTCGGGACGAGAGATTCATGGGGCTTTGGCTCCGGCCTTATCCTTTTACCTTTGGTGAACATTCTTTCCTGTGGCGGGCTTGTTTAACTTGCTAGTTGTCATGAGTGAGGGATCATAGTTTGTGGATAAAAGCACGCTGTGGTGTTCCAATTTGGTTGTCCCCCCTGTCCCCCCCAAAATGTGGCGTTGCATCCACCACTTTTGTGGTATGAAAGTATAATTATGGCACCGCTCAGGTTGCTTGATTATTTAAGAATAGAGTCCCAATTTGTGGGGAAATTCTAATTTCAAAAACTAAAATTCAAATTCAAATTCCTATTCTTTGGCCCCTTCTGTTCTTTGCCTCGTCCCGTTCTTTGGCTCCCTCCCTGCTGCAAGCTCAATCCATTGTGGATATGGATGTCAATGAGGTAATCTGTCCACAAACCGGCATTTCCGGCCGGGGAGAAAGCGAAGAAGAACCAAGGAACAAGAAATGTTGAAGAAAAAAGGCGCCCGGAGGAAAAAGAAAAAAAGAAAAATTGGAGCTTGTAGAGAATTGGCGGAAGGATCCGGTTCATCAAAAGTGCAAGCGATAAATGCCATATTGTCCTTAATTTACTAACGTCTTTCCATAAGCGGACCAAAAGAATGGAGGATAGGGCGAAGAAAGAAATTTTACTTGAGTTTTTGAGGGATAAAACATTGGAAAAATTCATAGGTGAAGAATTAAAAGGATTTGGAAGCCAAGAGCATCGTTATAAGGAACCTCACGGGACTCCATGCGGTATCAAACTCTCTACCAGCAATGGCGCCTAGCAGCCAAGAATAGCTGCCTTGCAATGTCACGTACCAGCCGTGCGAATCACGAAACAAGTGACAAAATCAGCCAGCGAGATCTTGGAAAGGTATTAGGTGTTCACCCAAAGAAACACGCAAAAGGCAAAGAAAAAGGGAAGAGATCGATTACAATGGTGGGAAATGGGTTTCTTACAAGAGGGCTAAAAGATTGATGCAATTTCAGGATGAACATATAGAAAAGATTCAAAAATTTTGGATTGAGAACACGAGTGTCTCTAACACAAAGGATGTTAGAACTAGAAGATTGGAGAGAAATATAAAGAGAAGAACATCTTGCCCACTATCACGGAGGAATCATAGGTTAGTTTATTTACATTATTCATGTTTTCTTAGTTATGGTGCTTAGTGTGGTGGTGCATGTGGTGGTTATTGTGTTGTCTGATGATTGTGGTGTACTTTATGCGGCATGTGAATTGTGTGTAGTTGACTCTAGTCACGAAATGCAATATTTAATGTTTGGAATATTATTAGAACATGGCCAATTGAGTACTCCTTTCTTGGGTGTGTGTATAGTCTAAAAATATTTGAGATGATAACTAAGCGATCACGAGATACAAATTTTTGTTGAATAAAGACAATTTTTTCAGATTCAAAGCCGCGACTCTGTTGGAAAGTATGATATATTAAAAAGCGGATCTTACAAAATTTGGCTTTACAAAATTTGGCTTTACATTTGAAAGCTCTGTACCGAACTAAATTTACATGCATGATTTCCTAAGCAGCGGAAATCTTTGGTATGGTAGCTCGGCTTGGTGCATCAAAATTATTGTTTTACGCACTAAAGCATCTAAGCTTTTCTGCGGTCATCCCGAATTTAATAGGATGAGGTTTGCGGTGCTTCTGCATCCCACAGTGGTAAAATCGCAGATACGCGGTAAAACCCATTCTTGCGAGTCGGGCGGACAAGTGACGAAGAACAAATATACCGGTTGCCCTTGCGGCGACATGTAACATAAGCTCATGGACCTTGTCTAAGAGCTCTCTTCCTGTCAATCTGACTCGAAGCATAGCCATTGAAGGCCCGACATCCGATCTGTTGTATGCCTTTAGGTTGGATTCGAAATCAGCAAAGAAGGTGGATTTAGGCATATCCACCTTCAGAGATTGATCACGAGCCTTGTTTAACATGTGCCGAATGCCTTCCTCGCTCACCCTACAATAGCCGTAGTGATCTCTGAACATCCCTCCTACCATGTTGCCAGAATGAACTTGTTGAATTGGGAATGAAGCGTAAAAATCAGGCGTAGGAGCGAGGATTTAGGACCGGATCCTTTTCTAATGATTAGAAGAGGAATGTAATTATTATCGGGGTGTCTGCAATTTCAGAAGTGTTTATGAGAGCGAGGCTAAGGCAGATTTTTTATGTCGGACAAAATAGGATAAAAGTGATGTGATGTGATGTGTGGTGTCGTGGTGGTGTGGTGTGGTGTGGTGTGGTGTGGTGTGGTGTGGTGTGGTGTGGTGTGGTGTGGTGTGGGTTTTGCGTTATGTCCATGGTGTCATGTGGGTGTGTGCATGTTAATGTATGATATGTGTGGATTCAATTTTATTTATTCTCCCCCTCACCCCACCACACCCCATCATCTATCCCACCACCATAGACTACCACCACATCTTTGCGACCACCACATTACCACCACATGCACACACATCCCACCACATCCCATACACCCCTCCACCACAACCACCACACTTCACCACCAACACACTCAACACACCACACCCCTCCACCACCACCACCACACTCCACCACACCACATCACACCACAATCCACAACACCACACAACACCACCACCACTACACCCCCCCCACCCACCACCACACCACCACCACCACCACCACCCCACCACCACCACCACATCACCACCACCACACACCACTACCCACCACCACCACCCCACCCCACCACCACACCACCACACCACTCCACCACCACCACCACCACCACCCCCCCACCACCACCCCCCACCACCCACCACCACTCCACCACCTCCACCACCACCAGCCCCCCCACCACCCCCCACCCCACCACCACCACCCCCCCCCACCACACTCCCCACACCACTCCACCCACCATTTGGTGTATGGTGTGTGGTGAATGGTGTGGTGTGTGTGGTGTGGTGGTAATAATACAACACTAAGGTGCTGGTTAAGTGAATATGATGAGTGTGGGGCATGGTATAGTGCATGGTTTGGTGTGGTATACACATCCTAACAGTTTAGTGTTCATTTCATGCAGATGCTATTGTTCAAGAGGTTTACGGACCAACAACCCGAAATTAAGATTAGTCTTCGAGCTTTTGAGAAGCTAAAACCACAGTTTTGTTGTGAAATTGAAGGACTTCAATAGTTCTTTGTTGCATTCAGCCGTGAGGATGCAAATGCTAGTGGATGGACTCAATGGGATGAGAATCAAACATCAGAAGTATTGCACTTGCACTGCGATGTTTGTAGATCACATGAACTTGGTCAATGCGGGGGCACACCAGCATAAAATTGCAAGTCTGAGGAAGCTTGTGGAGATCTATATTGTGTCCAAAGAGTGAATTAGATGAGTTTCACAAGAAGGCGTGCATCCTTGGAAATTGTGGTACGTGTGGAATCAAGAAGTTTCAGACATGTCCCATGGAAGGAAGTGGCGATAGGAAAGTGAAATGGGAGTACATTGACTATGAAAAGACAGCGTCTCGAGTTACGGTAGGAGGCCCGACTCATCGGTACAATGAAAGCGAGAACCCAAGGAATACGGATAAAGCTGAAAGAAGCGTCTAAAAATCTTTCCCTTTGCATAATTTCGGTACCAATCGGTTTAAAAGCTTGGAGAATCTCCCGGCGGATGCATGTCTCTCGGTAGTGGATTTTGCGAGAGAACTATACATTCAAGAACAAGAGGAGGTGTAGTCGATCTTTTGGGTCAATAACCCGATTACCATTTTGGTTCAAATAACATATCGATGCGACTTCGATGGCGGATGAGATTATCAAGGAAACACATTACTATGTATCGGATGATAGGGAACCGCGATACTTTGTTAGGTGCAACAACTTTGCTTCATGAAGCACCACAAATATCTGGAGCAGAAAGGAAGGGTGCCAAAGAGACATTATGTGTTTTCAGATGGTGCAGCATCTCAATTCAAGGCTTCTAGACCATTTTAGCAAAGCTGCTGAGTTGAAGAGATGGTTAAGACAACTGCAATTAAAATACAGCAGCATAAAATTGGGTAATGCTCATGAAATGGTAGAAGTTGCCGAAGAGATGTAGTGGATGAACACATCTGAAACCAGTAAGAGGAAGAATATAAAAAGGTTCTTTTGGGAAGTCAAGGTGGAGGATATAGATAGAAAGAAAGCATGGGGTGCAGAATGGATTTTGGACACTAGGCAGATCCATTGTGTACATGCATTCAATCCACGAATCTCCATTGCGGTTGCACGCGAGGGAACTTTCATGCTTGCTGCCCCTCTTGCTTGGATGGCATGTGGGGCGGTTATGTGAACAAGCACTACGTTGATGATTGGAAACTTCAAGTTATTGTACCATCCTCCAATGTGCATCTTGACATTGAGGGCCGTAAATCCAGCAAGTCCTTGTTCTCCTCAATCCCACGATGTTAGCGAGAGGCACTTAGAGTTGGTGATAATTTTCTTTGTCGTTGCTCCGAAAGGGAATGATGAGGGTTCTGAATTTTGGATTCTGATGTGCACAAAACCAAAATGGATAGTGGAGAAAGACTTCCAACTCAATGGAACATGGTACCTCGTCGGTGATAGTGTCATAGAAGGTATGTATTACAAGAAGGGTGCAAGATCAACCGTCAGCTATGATCTTTGCGATAAAAAGGCATATTAGGCATAGTATTCACAACAGTCGTCACGTGCAATCGGACTTCACATGCCACCAACTAAGCGTCAAAAGCGAGGTATATATATAATTTGGATCCTTTAGATGAGGAGAAAATTTTATAGAATTTGCGAAGTTCTTTACGATGATTATGAAATGTAAAACCATTCTGTAGTTTTCAGAACTCATGTGAAGTTTTGTGCTTCAGCTGTGAAAATGAGTTTGTCTTGATTTCTTTTGAAGATTTGAATTCTTCTGAAACACTTGATTCCTTTTGTTTGTGAGATGAATTGAATATGAATTTTCATTGAAATGAATCGAGGTTACACTTATGTATACAGTGATTTAAGTACGAGGTGACTCATGCACCTACATACTTCCCAATACATATGTTCCTCTCAGTTCCAGCTTTTGTTGCTTCTAATCTTAGCATGAACACTCTAACATCAACTAGATCCTGGTCTGAAATGTCCACAACCTGCAGTTAACCACACTTTGTCAATAACAAAGTTTGGTTTGTCTGCTGCATTTAAGTTGACTTACTAGATCAGGCAACAATATATTCACTCCTTTCAAGTACCCCCTCACAAATTTGTGCATAAACGAACATACGGCAGGGCCACATGAATGACCATCGGTTTGAAGAGGCATTCTGGAAATTTTCACAACATCTGAGGTTGTAAAGCTGAATCTGGCACAATCCTCTGGCATATCATCTGGCACAATCCTGATGATCACAAATCAGATGAAAGTATCACCTTGAGAAGAGGAGGATCAATTGATCATTGAACCACTGCGTATCAGCTTCCAAAATTTTGATGTCGGTGGAGCTAATCACGGCGGTTCGAGTTCCACTCGGCACCACTTCGGATGTGTATTTGGCTTTAGATAGTCGGGGGGCTGCGAAGCTCTATCATCTCTAGTTCTAAACACACCGCGAGAACATTTGCTCACAATCCATTCAAATATTTTAAATTGAAAAAGTACAACACATATCATAGAAATTTTTTTACTTATATTGACTTTCAAAGAGTTTTACAAGATTCATTTATGAAAATACTTGTCGAGCATTTTCATGCGATTCTTGCGACTCTTGAGAATCCCACATGTTCCACATTTGATGTTCCTTCACATAAGCGGCACACTTTACGCGGCCCGAAGTCCCTCTAGCCATGGTTTGAGTTGCTCCAAAGGAAATTGGAATCAACACATGGGAACAAAACTATTTGGACATATCATTGTGTTTTTGGTTGGCAAAACCCTTATATTTCTTTGTCATCTATCAACAATGTGTTTGTCACCTGGTATCTCCAAAATTTCTGGTACACTTTGGGCCGATCCTTAAGGAAAATTGGCTTATTAACCACTTTTAATTTTGTGTTGAATGCGGTCATCGATTCTAAATAAAAGAAATGCGCCCTTATATTCTGCGGCAACTTTCTCATCAACAAGTCAACATTACTCTTAGCCATCTTTGGACCACAATGCAATCTCAAATTTTGAAAAACACCATTCTAAGAACTCACGTAATCCAGGCACAGGAAGCTGCTAACTTTTGATAGTTCAATTTACGGATGGTCACTTACGGCTCGGCCGTCTGGGGGATCCTCTCTTTCAAGTCATAAAACTTGCCTAAAACCCCATTAAAATCGAACAAGGAGAATTTCAGTTAACCTCTTGGTTTTCTTGGTTGAGGTTGTATTGGACTCGTTGAGCGATGCATCTTGTCGAGGATTGGGGGTTCTTTGTCAACTTCATCACACTGCATCCGCATTTGGCTCATGTTCGCACCAAAACTTTTTACGGTGAAGGACCCGTCTGAGAATGAATCTCAAGGGAATTAATTTCCCCCTCCCTAAAACAGATGCACTAGGAATCTCTTAGTTGATGGCTTCCGGTTCGGTAGCATTTATCTACGCAACATAATTGAAATGAGGAAGACCACGAGAAAAATACAAAAAATAAATCATGTATGTGGCATCGGTACTTACTTGATATGGCGCATTCGATTGACTATCAAATTTTGTTTTGGAGTCTCCGCGCCGTCGGCAAACTGGGATTGACTTAGGAGTATCAAATGGGGTGAATTCTAGGTACAACCGGGAGTTATCTTCTTGCGGTCTCATAACGATCGGCGTGGATAACTATTGGATATCCTTGGTCTCAAATTTACGCAATTCTGCAAACACTAAGTCGATGGAGCACTGTGACAACATCGATAAACATTAGTTCTGGCACTTACTTGTGTCTATTGGTTCTTGTGGTACCACTTTCGAACACCAAAAGCCAAAAGCCATGTCTCCGGTCATAATGTGGGCTGGCGGGGCTGCGGCCGGGTTCTAGAGTGTCACGCAAAACAAATTCAAAATCAATAGAGTCTTTAGACAAGGGTTAGAGATGATAATATTTACCTCAAATAGTGTGATAGACATGGAATGTGATCTTGGTGATTGCATTACGCTATCTGGCCCGGCAACATTTTACCCTCCCATTTTGGGACAAGCGTCCACAAAATGGACAACCTTCATCACCCTCTTCTTACGCCTCGGGAAGCATTGGAAGTCAGGGATCTAAAGGAGTGTCATGACCACTACGGCTCGGAAAAATCTCAAATCTTTGCATTAGAGGTAGCGGCTCAGTGATGAAGTCTTCACATGCCTTTAGCTCAATTTCAGGTTTACGCTAATTCCTTATTTAATTGTTTCAGCCGGGCAACACTTGTACCATTTAGCTCTTCATCCTTTGGTTAAACACAACCCAACACCCTCTGCTTTTTTCGGTTCTTTGTCATGATTGATTGCCATCTGTGCAAATCAGCTCTAATTTACGATGCTTTATACTCCATCAACTCAATCTTTCTTTTGATATCATTTTTTCCTATCCTCGTTTGCTTGCAATCGTTGCTTGCATCTATCAAACCTAGCTGATGTTGCAGCCAACTATTCCTTCACAAATCGCCATGATGCGCAAAACAAAACACTACGTATATGTCGACCTCCTAACATAGTAAGCCCGTCTTGATGGAAAACCACAATCATACACCACACAACACAAGGTAGTCTCTACACACCACCACATACCACACACCACACAACATACGCTGCACAGTACACACTACACAACACGCTGTGGTGGTGGTGGTGGTGTGTGTGGTGGTGGTGGTGGGGTGGTGGTGGGGTTTGGTGGTGGTGGGGTGTGTGGTGGTGTTGGAGTGTGTGGTGGTGGTGGAGTGTGGTGTGGGACATGGTGGAGTGTGGTGATGGGGTGGGGTGTGGTGGTGGGGTGTGGTGTGGTTGTGGTGGAGTGTGGTGGTGGTGGAGTGTGGTGGTGGTGGAGGTGTGGTGGTGGTGGTGGTGGTGTGTGGTGGTGGTGGTGGTGGTGGTGTGTGGTGGTGGTGTGTGGTGTGGGAGTGTGGCGGTGGGAGATGGTAGAGTGTAGTGGTGGGAGATGGTGGGGTGTGGTGTGGGACATGGTGGATGCCAACAACTCACCACCACCACACATCCCTCATCTATCATTACGGCATCCATTGCCGAAATGCCCCCACGAGATGGCATCATAGAGACACAACATGACAATACTGACCAACATGATGCAAAATGGTAGTAGACATATCGATTCTTGAAGTGGATTTGATGTTACCTTTTACGTGTTGATAGAAACAATCTAGATCAAGCTTGAAATTTTTTACATTTGTAACACAACTAATAATTGAACATACACTGCAATGGCATGTTTTGGTCTCGAAACATTGCTCTGCTTTTACTGTTTTGATTGTGAGTTCAGATTGAATGTGTAGTCTAGAGGAACCTGATTTGGTTTTTTTCCCTATCATCTTCATCATCCACATCACTTTTACTATTTTACTCCTCGTCGGGTTGGATTTGCCTATACTTTCTCTTGGGTCTAGAAGAAGAACTGGCCTCTGCTTTCTCATCGAGAGTTTTATAATAATCAGAGAAGCTCTTCCAATTAACGACCTCCCCTTTATATGCAGATAATAAGCCCTTTGCCCGGGTTCGGGGAGCCATTCCACCCCATGTATGTGGCTTCCCTATAATTCTTTTGTAAATTTGCATGAACTCTTTGTATTGTTCATTGCTCGGATTCTTCAACTTTGTACAAGAAAACATATGCCTTAATTTTTTCGGTTTGAACAAAACATTTGGGGAAAATACACGTAGCGGTTTTATTTAGAACTCTGTCACCCCAAAGCTTCTTCAGATCTTCGTGGGGCACAATCTCTTGTTTGAGGAGAGATTTCATCGTGTAACCAGTGGCGTTCAATTCTGACTCCATTAGGGTTCAATCGGCAAGAAGCGGCAAAAAAACAGAAGAAGAGGTGATTATTTCTTAATTCAAAAATGTGGACAATGACGTGGCATAAAATTCAAAATAACCGACGCTCATTAATTCGCACTCCCACAATCTCCGCTTCGGTATGCACCACCCGATTCTACCACAAAGGTGGTGCCAAAATGTGGCGTCAAAATGCACGTTTTTGATACACCACAGCGTGCTTTTACCCTTGTCCATTTAAGGACATACTCAAGGAACTGCAAATCTTTAGTATCCTCTACGCTGCATATAATGGCGTCTTGGACATTGTTTTTTGTCCCTTCCCATATAGCAATGACAATTCCTATCTGTTGTATGTCCTCAGCTTTTTTGCCAGTCTTGAGGAACAAGCAGAGGTCTTTTCTGCGGTCGCCTTTTGTCTGTGGAATTGTTTGTGCAATTTCAATGCACCACTTCCTTTCATTGGAAGGTGTGATGATCTTCGTAGGCTCAACGTCTGGACCACGAAACAAATCCAGAGCTGCAAGCAAGAGAAGTGTATTATTGATCCCTAACGCACATATTCTCCCGTGAGGCCGAGGGCGCGATCTTCTTGAGTGCTTTCGGCATGATCGCGGCCGCGATCTTGTTGAGTGCTCCACATGATCGCGGGCGCGATCTGTCGAGCACTCAAGAAGATCGGCGGTGGCGATCATCTTTGAGCTCTCATGAAGATGCTCAAAGGATCGCCGATCGCGTTCTGTGAGCACTTTCAGCCCGAATCGCGGTCGTGATCTGTTGAGTTCCATACTTCTTTATGACTACTTCAAAGGCGAAAAAGATGAACCAAAAAATTAAACACCGAAATCGGCCGTGATCTTTTTTGAGCTCGGGGGCTAGAACTAACCTTCTTCGATGGGCTTTAGGTGCCATGGATGCGAAGACGCCGGAAGAAATCTCGGCTTTTATCGTCTGCGGTCGAATCTTGACGAAAATCGTCGATGGCGTTGGTCCACCTTGTTGAATGCACGCCATTAATGCGGCCCGGCATTAATAATTACACATTATTAATGCTTGGAGGCGTTTTATTTAAATTGAGGCATGTTCCGAGGTACTTTTGGCGTGGACCTCAGTTCAAAATCGTGTGTAGGGCTTATTTCGGAGCCGAGGTCTAACACATATATGAATGAAGTTATTGACATTGGTCCACCTTGTTCGCCTTGACGTTCGGCCCGTAGCGTGTTGGTGGATTCTCCGAGCAGACAAATTGGGAAGAACATCTCGTGTTGGTGGATGAGCACATTGGTGCATCTCATTATGTCGGGCCTTTCTGCGGTAGACCAAGAACCTGTTGAAATATTAGACCCCTACCAAGATGTCAAGAAAGGAATGCTCTTGCTGATCGGGGCCACATGGTAGCTGCCCAGGCGTGGATGGCCTTTGCGAAGAGGACCCGATGGGGACCCTAATCTCCTTCACTCACGAAGATGTGTTTGTCTCTTGGTTTGAGCTGTTTGCGAGAAAGGGTACCTCATATGCAATGCAATATAGGGATTCTTTGGAGCAAGAATTGGAGACCCAATCCTAATGATCCATGCGCTACCAACATTTGAAAACAATAGACTATGGTTGGGCGGTGAGGAGAACTCTTGAGGTATGCAATGTTCTTTTTACGTGATTACTATAGCATATATAATTTGCAAGGTACAATAGACTATTTATTATTCATTCGTCTTGCATTTTCATCTTAACACAAGAGCTCTTACACTATACAATGTTGAACAGGTGATTCATTCATCATCAACACCTGTAGTAGTGATCCCTGATATCTCATAGCTATTAAACGGGAAGCCAAATCAGATAGATCATAACACGAATTGGCTCGGGAACAGCGAATCTCGGCCCAAAGCTTTTCTTAGCGGGTAGGAATCAAGAAGAATACCCCTGTCTAGGCAACCGACAAGATCAGTGGCTCATTGAGCACTTGATCGCCTCCATGTGGTGAACCCGATGAAGGCGAAAAATCCATGGGAGATGAATGAACTTTAGCCCGAAGGGGCGGCTTTTATAAGCGAGTAGAATTATTGAGGTGAATTATTGGGGTAGACTTTACATGCCATTATTAGGCGTGTATAAGGCTTGTTGTATACATACAAGTATAATACATCTTTAATTATGGATATGTGTATGCTTTTAAAACATGTTTTGTGGATTTTAATATGGTAGAAGTTTTTTGTGCTTGAGTAATTCAGGTGTGATTGAAAATAGGGAATTTGCTTGCGGATATAGTGGAAGTCGAAGAGCACACCCTTACACTACACTTTCGGGTATGATACATCAAACAATATTCATTGTGCTATTACATCCTTACATAGTTTATAGGTGCTCATACCATTATGATAACATTGATTCACTCATCATCAACACCAAAGCTCGTGATGCTATTCAGCTCATAGATCTCTTGATCGGGGAAGCCCGATAAATGTGGACCACAACACGGTGAGCTTCTTGCAAGCACTAAGCGGGACCATCGACTTTAGATTGGAGCCATGGATCAAGATTAACATCATTTCTAGCACATTCATTCGGATCGTTGTAGCTCAAGTAGCACTTGAAAGATCGGATGTGCTCGGGCGAGCATCGAGGAAGCCATGGAAGATGAATGATCTCTACCCCAGGTAAATTTTTTTTATAGTGAAGTAAAATTATTGATGTGAATTATTGGTGTAGAATGTAGGGCCATTATTGGGCTTCTACAAGTATCATGTACACGTACAAGTATAACACATAATTTGTATGTATATGTGTATGTTAATTACCTCATGTTTGTTGGGCTCGAGAACTAGGTGAAAGTATTCGTGCTTGAGCAAATTCGGTGTGCTTAAAATTCTCAAAATTGCGTTATTTTATCCAATTAATGAAATCATGCTTTTTAGCCTTTTTTAGCATGCAGTTGCCTTTTTCTCAAAATATCTCCTTGCCTTTAATTAGATTATATGACTTATCATATGGGACATTATCTATGAGCTTTTTCCTCAACCAATAATCATCCCAATGATAGTGCCTCGACCCCTTCCATGTTTGTGCAACCACCTTTACCTTGTATTTCCCATAAGAATAAAGGTCCCTAGATACATGAGTAATGTTTGCCATGTTTCCACAACTTTGCCATATTTTGCCATGCCCCATAACCCTGCCGCCGTGAACCACTCCCCCGTGCTATGACTCCGTATCATAATGCCTTGAAAGGAATATTCCTTAATGCCTCGAAGGGAATATTCCTTATTACATTGAAAGGAATATTCCTTAATGCATTGATAGGAATATTCCTTAACGCCTTGAAAGGAATATTCCTTATTGCATTCAAAGGAATATTCCTTAATGCCTGAAAGGGAATATTCCTTAATGCCTTGAAAGGAGTACACAAATAGAAGTACAAATTGCATTTTTGTATATTCCTTATTGCATTTGGAATGGAATATCCTTAATGCCTTGAATTGAAAGGAATATTCCTTATTACTTTTAAGGAATATTCCTTAATGTCTTGATAGGAATATTCCTTAGCAAAAGGAATATTCCACATGCCTCGAAGGGAATATTCCTTATCGAATCTTAAGGAATATTCCTTAATGCTATTGCAGGGAATATTCCTTAGCATTGAATGAATATTCCTTATTGCATTCGAAGGAATATTCCTTAATGCCTCAAAAGGAATATTCCACGATGCTAAAAAAGGAATATTCCTTGTTGCATTCAAAGGAATATTCCTTAATGCTAAAAGGAATATTCCACGATGCCTTGAAAGGAATATTCCTTGATGCCTTGAGAGGGAATATTCCATAATAAGATCAATGTTCCTTAATGCCCTGAAAGGAATATTCCTTAATGCCTTGAAAGGAATATTCCCTATTACATTAAAAGGAATATTCCTTAATGGGCATTAAGGAATATTCCTTTCAATGTAATGACAGGACTATTCCTTAATGCCTTGAAAGGAATATTCCTTAATGCCTCGAAAGAAATATTCCTTAATGCCTTGAAAGGAATATTCCTTAATGCCTCGAAGGAAATATTCCTTATTACATTGAAAGGAATATTCCTTATTGCATTCAAAGGAATATTCCTTAATGCCTTGAAGGGAATATTCCTTAATGCCTTGAAAGGAATATTCCTTATTGCATTCAATGGAATTTTCCTTAATGTCTCAAAAGGAATATTCCATAATGCATTGAAAGGAATATTCCTTAATGCCTTGAAAGCTTGAGGCAGGGTATTTTCTTTCACAAGTATCATTACGGTCGGTCTACGTGCGGTATTAATAAAATTGCCGAGATCATTACACTAAACAAGTCTTGCATGGTTCAGGTCTGTTATTGCAAACACTTGTGCTAAATTCGAGTTGCATGAGTTGCAAACTAAATACCAAACATGTTTCTTATATCTGTACTTCCAAATTCAAGTGCCAAATTCAAGTTAAATATTGAACAGGGTACATGACTCTCAAGCCTGATACTAGTGCCAAATTCAAGTTGCAAGTTAAATTTTAAACAGGGTTTTCATGATTCTTAAGTCTGTACTTCTGAGTACTTGTGCCAAATTCAAGTTGCAAGTTAAATATTAAACAGGATTTGCATGACTTAAGTATGTACTTCTGAGTAGTTTCACGATTTCAAGATGCAATTGACAATATCAAATAGGGTTTGCATGACAACCAAGTGGCTTGTTGCAGGCCATTCCTGTACTTGTGTGAGATTCACATGCATGCATGCAAGTACTTGTGTGCATTTGAAGTTGGAAGCGATATAAAAGAATAGAAACGAGGAAAGCCGCGATAACGAGCGAGAATAGAAGAGTAGAAAAAAAGGATAGAAATAGTTCGATTAACTAAAAGAGCGATGGAAACTAAGAGAAACGGTTAAAGCACAAAAATAGTCTAACGGTTGTAGAGAAGAGGAGGTGCATCATTAATCATCTGTTTTCGAGGTAAGTACAAAGCATTTCTTAAAAAGGGCATAGCCACGAGGAAGCTTTACAAAAAAAATAGTCACAAGGACTATTGCAAAACAAGTGAAACCGGGATTAAAAAACAAATCTAAAACTAAAAGAAAAATTGTGGCGGGGCTTGATCTTCATGGCGGGGGCATCCTCGACTCTATATGAAGGTCGTCCTCCATGGCATACATCTTCATTTCGAGAAAGGCGCTCCTCATCGGGGGTAAGCTCGATCAACCCATTCCGAAACCGCATAGAACAAGCGACTTGTGCCTCGATAAGTTTCTCAACTTACGGTGGAGTGAACTTGGCGACCACTATAAGCTGGATGGCCTCTGATGAAGACCACAGGTCGACCCGAAATGGCGTCGAAGGAGCGAGCACAATAGCTGGAGTGCGCTGCTTGGCTGTAACCTTGAACTTGCCATTGAGCTCGATGTCGGGATAGGAAGATGGACGGAATGAAGCTGACCCGAGGAAGATGGACGGAATGAAGCTGCAGGGCAGAATTTTGGGAATGAGGCAGAAGAGGAAAGGGATGTTTGCATGCATACGATTTTGGGAATGAGGCAGAAGAGGAAAGGGATGTTTGCATGTATACGATTTCACACCTCGGGACTCGAGCCACCCACCTCAATATTTTTGCAAATGTAAAATGTATAGGTTGATCAATATATGAGACCATGCATATGAGACCATAAATGTAAAATGTATAGGTTGATGTTCAATATATGAGACCATGCATATGCGACCCTAAATGTAAAATGTATAGGTTGAAATATCCCACATGCTTATCTCTTAAAACAAAACAGTTATATATAAGGTAGGCGTCTCCAATTTTAGGTTGGATTGGGTCGTCGTGGTAAGAGCCCAACCCTTGCCACGAGGATCCATTCCTCTTGCAAAATGTTCCTTCACTCACCTGGCACAACCGATTCTTGAGGAGATCAATGCCGCACAGGGAAACCAATTGAACAAAATCAAACAGAGAGGCAGTCACGAGTTCAGAGGTACTCCTATTCTTAAACATGCTTTTGTTCGAGATAGGCTTAAACAACTCAGTTGAAAGGGGAAAAATATGGCCTTGACATGGAATAGCTTTGGAAGATTACGTGGTTTACATGATTTCTTTCTATCTAATTTCTACGGATGCCTGCCTGAGGAGACTTAACAATGTTGGAAGCATGGATCGAGCTATGGGAGTAGCAGCAAACAAGGAGGATGAGGAATCCCAATTATCTAAAGCAGAACTAGCAAGTATTCTCATTCAACTTAAACAGGAAGTTGTGCATGCAAAAGCAATCAACAAAGTCTTTGAAAAGGGCTGAGGTATGGAGATTCAATAGCCTCAAACCATACTTTACTAATCTCTATCATAAATGGCAGAGCGAGAAGCACATGTCTTGCTTACATTGGACTTCACCAACTTCAAGCGGTACATCACGGACACTTTCGGCTCACAATTTTCGGAACAGGGACCATTCTTGATCTCACAACTTCTGGGACCTTACGGATGAATCTTGAGTCTTTCACTGCTGGAAATGATCTGCTTACAATGTTTTTTATAGCTTACACTAAGTATAACAGTCTTGGAACTATATAAACAATATATTAATGTTTGTGTTTTAATCTGGTTCATGGATCTATTTTATAAGGACCATGACTTTTGGACAGTATGCTTGGACATAAAAATACCTTCTGATTACATGAACATCACATTCTGATTACATTCAGTTTGCAAGTCCATGCCTTAGTGCATAGAAAAGTTACTTCAACAACAGGTTAACGTATTACGGAGATTCTACAATCTCTGGCAAATTTCCCAGCAACATTTCATGCCAATATTTAGTCCGTTCATATGCATAAGATGTACCTTTAATCTTATGTTTGACTGGCTCCAATGGAAATCTCACCCCAATTACTGACTTGGGATGGACAAGAACTTTCTTTCCTTGAATAAGCCTGTACTTTTGATGGCAACCAGGAATCAATTCAAAATAGTTACCAGCTATAACTTCATTACCACAATAAAATTCATTTTCATAGTCATCTGTGGTGTCTTCTTCGAGGGCATGTTTCATACGTTACCTTTGGATGAGATAATAAGGGACCCTTTCATAATTGTCTGGGGATGTGAATGATGCAAAATAATCTCGAACCTGCACGGTCTCATCCACATTGTCCACATCATTTGCCCACAAGTCCTCTGCCTCATACCCATCTTCTTCAACATTGTCCCTGTTTGTAGGCTCTAGTTTTCTCAACTCCCACCTGCCACAATGATCAGCATTCTCACAAGCAGGCCAATCAAAATTTCCATGTAGAGCAAACTAGTGCAGACTGCATCTACATTACATTCAAAAAGTAAAGAAATCTGTTACAAACTTTACATCAGTGTTACAAAATAAAAAACATCTTTATTCTGCAAAAAAAGATGCAATTATAGCTAAATTACAGAGCAGCTCGTATCTGTGTAATGTCAATATATTGAATTGGTTGTGTCCTCTTCTTCATGACATCTCTATTTTTTTTGTGAAACCTTTGAGTTATCTAACCAAAACTGAGCAACCATATCCTTCATAGCCTGATCTATAGTATTTGTTCTTGGATTTCGACCTGCTAATGCCCACAGTTGTTCCACCTAATGACATTCTTTTCCTTCTCTCCACTTTGCTAGTTTCATATTTCTAGGATGTATTTTTTCACAACTTAGGCATTGTTAGTGAAGTCTTACGTAATTCTCCTTCCTCTCCAACCACCATAGATAGTCTGAGATGCTTTGCGACAAGTTTGTCATTGCTATTTGCATATTTGACATCTTGGAGGCCATCCTTTAAATTCTTTACCAAATCTGTTTGCCACGATAGCCTCTTGAGGCCTTCAAATGGCCCGGCTCAAATAGGAATTGCAATCTTTTTGTCTGCAATAATCTTCTTTCAAATATACTTTGCTGTTTTTGGAGTCAAATTGGATACCTCATTCATTATGAGATTCTGGCGACATTCATCTTTCTTCTAATTGGCTTTGTCACGTATCCACCCCTACAAACCCTCTGTTTTTGATTTTCTTTGCACCTTGTAGCGATTAGCTTTCGAAACTTCATCAACATGAGGATTGAAATATGAACCATTTGCTGACCTCGAAGTGCTTGCATGAGAGCCCAATCCTTCTTCCATAGTTTCTTCTTCAACTGGTGCTTTAAGACATCGATTCATTCTGCAGAAAGGGGATATCCTGCACAAAAAATCAGATTATTAACCAGATTTGTATTACTGATTGAAGGAAAGGAATTTCAATTTCTTCAAGAAAGGAGCAGCTATAATCGATTTGGGGCAAGTTTTCCTTGAGGTAGAATCCGGAGCCATATTTGATCGATTGAGGAAAGTTCAAAATGTGCGCCAAGATTTCGGGAGAATTTGGTATAATTATGGAGAATATTGGACGTCAACCACCTTTATTAATGATAGGCAACTCCATGTAAAATTCAAAATGTATATTACAAATACTTTAACCCAGTTCAATTTTCTACATTAATATACAAAAAAATTCAATCACCCTTTTATGCTTCTACCCTTCGGTAGGAGGAATTTCTAGTCTCATTATCTTGGTGTGTGAGTATTTTCTCCGGTTCCAGCACCTCTTCATCACCCTTGATGTTGGGAGGTTCTGATTGCTCCATTTTCTGCAAAATCTTAGGAGAAACCTCACTTCCCTTATAGGGTTTCAGTATTCCCACATTAAAAACTGGATGCAGGTTAGTCCATTTCCCATATAAATGTAAATGATAAGTATTCTCACCAACTTTGTCATCAACTTAGAATGGACCATAATACCTAGATGCCAATTTTACATACCGATTATCCATTTTCCGTAGACGCTTCATGGGAAGATGGATCCAAACCCATTGTTCTTTTTTGTAAACGGCCTTCTTTCATTTCTTTGCAAGTTTGGAAGCTATCAATTCCTGGCTTTTTTGAATAAGTGATTTTACTTCTCGTAAGATTTCTGCAAAATCTGTAGCGGCTTCATCTGAAGCAGGTACTTCTCCCCCAAGTTTCGCAATTGGGACTCCAAAGAGCATCTGTATACAATTTCAAAAGGAGTTCTTTGGGTAACTGAATGCATGGTGTTATTGTAAGCAAACTCTAGAAGATAAAGATATTCTTCCCACTGGCTTTGTCTTTCTGCAACATAAGCTCTCAGCATATCTTCAATAACACGGTTCACAACTTCAGTTTGTCCATCCGTCTGAGGATGATAAGCTGTGGATGATAAGCTGTCCATCCGTCCGGCCCAAAACCTACTACAGAATGGAGGATCCCTGCCCGTTATGATTACATCTGGCATTCCATGAATCTTGAATATCTCCTTTAAGAAAATTTTGCTTGCTTGCGGTTCTTGTGAATAGTCTTGTGTAACCCTTGAATAAATCCATGGTAATGTGCTTCCATGGTTTTTCTGGAATAGGCAAGGGTTGTATTAATCCGGCAGGCTTACCAGTGGAAGCTTTTATTTATTGACAAATAAGGCATGCTTCGACATACTTCTTAACATCTCTTTCAAGTTTCGGCCAAAAGAAACGTCTTTTAACATTGGCCAGAGTAGCTTGAGTTCCTCTATCTCCGGAATATAGAGGTTCATGACATTCCTGTATTACTTTCAACCTATATGCTTGTGTAACACAAGTACGATTTTGGTAGAATAATAATCCATTATGAGTTCTGTATTCTGCTAAAGGATCTCTTCCATCTTTTTGTACTTGCACATATGGAACAGCAAAGGAGGGGTCGTTCACATATTCCTCTTTCACTGGTTCTAAATCAATAATTTCTGTTATGGATATGGCTTGAGTATTTACTCGGCTTAGTGCATCTGCAACCTGGTTCTCCTTCCCGGGTTTATATTCAAGCTGTAACCCTTCAAAGTCCTTTATAGTGTCAGTGAGTTTTAACTGTCGCGCATTGATAATATCCTATGTTATATGTTTCAAACTCTGCTGGTCAAAACGAGCCACAAACTTGTCCCATAAGATAATGTCTCCACTTCTTTAGTGCATGGACCAAGGCGATCAATTTCTTTTCATAAGTACTATACTTTTGCTCCAATGGTTTAAGCATTCGACTGACATAGGTCAATGGATGTCCATCTTGCATAAGTACTGCACCAATAGCATTTCCAGTGGCATCGGAACATACTGTAAAAGGCTTGTCCCAATCAGGCAGTACTAATACGGGATCAGTTGCCATTTCTCCTTTAGAATTTGAAAAGCTTCTTCGTCTTCTTGATTCCAAATAAAGGGTGTATCCTTCTTTAAAAATCTGCTAAGAGGAAGAGTTATTTTTGCAAAATCCTTCACAAATCTTCGGTAGTAACTGCACAAAAGAACGTAGATCCTTGAGGTTTTCAGGTTGAGGCCAATCAATAATAACCCTAATCTTTTCAGGATACATCGAAAGAATCAAGAGAAGGAAATTACTGGACATGTCTGGATTCTCTATTGATCCACAGGAGGAATTGATGGATACACAGTGCTCAGGGCGTGTGCAGGATATCACCAATGCAATGGACATAGAGATCCCTTCAATTACAGGATATTCCGAAATGAATCTCTCACAGATCCTTGCCTTAGGAAAGGAACATGCAGATAGAATGGCCAAGGAACTTGGCATTACTCCAGATTCTGTGAAAGAGACTCAATAGGACGAACTTAGCGAAGTATTCTGGCTATTTTTGATGTGCAAGCTCATGTAATCACTTTGAAATATTATAAAAGTTTTGTGCTTTTATTGAACTTGTGTATATTTTGTTACTTTTTTTTACCAATTAGAATTACTTTCATTATCCGAATAGTATTCTTGAACTTGTCGGGAAGATGCGCCATCGCGATCTTCTCGACATGTTCAATAATGGGAATGATGTTAAACTCCTCCCATAAAGCTTGCACTTTCGGCACCCACGCCTTGCTTACGGTCAAAAACATCGCCATGGCGATTTCCACGAGCATTGGTGGCTTATGCTGTTCTAAGTTTTGTGATCCAACACAATGAAGGCATGCCCATACGATTATACTTTTCAGCGGATAAAAATATGGCGAGCCAAAAGTGTGCTCACTGCCATTGCAATTTGCTTGACAATAACAAATTTTCCCTTTCCAGGAGGGTACTGCGACCTATTTCGTTGTCGATTGAGAAAACCAAATTTCTCTAATTAACGAATTCTTGCTTTATAACATGACCCAAATATCCCACTTCTTGCATAAAAAGCCTGCTCTTGGACTCGTTGACAAACAACTTATTCTGTCTCAAAAGATTAAAAACTCGCTGAAAATACCATTTGTGTTCCTCAATAGTTTTATTATATATAAGTATATCATCAAAGAAGACTACAACGCTTTTCCCTAATACTCCCCATGAGTCGGCAAAATGTCACCGGATCATTGGTTAGTCAAAAGGCATCACCGCCAGAACTCATAATGTCCAAAAGTTGTTCTGAATGCAGTCTTATCGATGTCCTCATTCTTAATTCGGATTGGATGATATCCTGATTTCAAATCTATCTTGCTAAAGATGCAAGCACCTCGTAGCTCATCGAATAAATCGTCAGCTCTGGGTACTGGAAACTTATCCTTAATAGTCATCTTGTTGAGAGCTCTGTAGTCTACGCACATTTTGTATCCTTTATCTTTCTTTTTGATCAGAATGACTGGTGCGCCAAAAGGTGAACAACTCGGTCGTATTAACTGACGGTCTAACATCTCTGTTATCTATCTTTCAAGCTCTAATTTTTCAAAATGACTGACTCGGTAGGGTGCCCTATTTGGAGGTTTGGCATTTTCTTGCAACTGTATTGTATGATCTTCGGGAAGATGAGGTAAATCTAGAGTTTCCTCATCCTTAAAGAGTTGTTTGAGAAACTGTACAATTCAAGAGGCACTTGTAGCTGTGGATCTGAGTTTCTCAAGTAAATAAAGTACGACTCTGCTTCACTTTGTAGTAACTTCTTAGTTTCTGAATAAGTCAGCAGGGGTTCAACTTGAGATGCAGAATCTGAGTGCAGCTTCAAAGGTTGACCTTCAACAGTTATAGTTACTGTCTTTTCACGGTAATAGGGTCGGGCATCAAACTGTTCTCGCCATCCAATACCTAATATCACATCCATAGATCCTAAAGGAGCCATAACCAGAACTCTGTCTTCCGAGTACTGTTCTATTTAGATAGAAGCTATCATATATTTGTTGCACTGATTCCTGGGATGCTTCAAACCTTGCACCGCTGTGATTTTAATTTGCAGATCACAAATAGATCCCTAATTTGTACACC
This sequence comes from Isoetes taiwanensis, assembly GCA_021234155.1. Taxonomy (NCBI): domain Eukaryota; kingdom Viridiplantae; phylum Streptophyta; class Lycopodiopsida; order Isoetales; family Isoetaceae; genus Isoetes; species Isoetes taiwanensis. Next base: position 10,658,176 of record JAJEKV010000019.1, read on the forward strand.
AAGTCCTATGAGATGAAATCATGTGTTGATCCCGTAAAACAATCACATCTTGGCCTTTTACTGAACCTTTCATTTTAAACAATCATGTTTCTGGAGATCCTGTATCGACTCCCAACAAATTCTTTAGGTAAGCAATTTGCAGTCTCCCTTTTTCTTGCTCAATGGCTGCAAGCTTTTCTTTATTCCTTTCTTCCCCTTCCCTGGACGTTTCTGGTCTATTTCCACATGGTGTGATTGAGCAACCTGTCTTTCCTTAGGTGGCGGCTCTTTGAACTGTACTTTCTTTACATTTTTATCTGCCGGAGCTGTATTCTTCGGGCAGTTAGACTGATAATGTGGTCCTCTGCAAAGATAGCATCCAGTCTTTGGTTTACTCTGTTCCTGCTTGGCCTTCTGGACATTATTAGACCGTCTTCCATTCCTTCCGAACCTTGCCTTACCTCATCATGGCCTCTTTTATTTTTCTTGTCTCTTCTATTTTTTAAATTTTTTTCACTTCGGTCTCTTCTGTTCACGAGAAGGCACTCCTTCCCAAATAATCAGTTTGCGGGTCTTGGGATTTAATTTTCATTCCGCAGCTCCTGTTTTCTTAATTGCATCCTCCATATTGACTGGTTCAATAAGATCTAGCTCTGCGAATATTTCTTCTTTTAAACAATTTTGAAGTATAATACGTCAAAAATATGGAAAAAAAAATTGGATGTCGAAAAAGTTTCGCGTAAGTGAAAGAACGGTTCCGCTTACGCGAAAACCTTTTTGGTAAGCAAAACCATTCTTTCGCTTATGCGAAGACAAAAAACATTTGTGCACGTGAAAGAAACAATTTTGTGTAAACGAAAATGTTCTTTGGCTTACTTGAATTTTATTTTCTTCGCGTATGCATACCGTTCTTTCACTTACGCGAAATGTTTTTTTAATTATGGATGCCGCTTCGCTTATGTGAAACTGCTTTCGTGTAAGCAAAATACCCATTTCTCATAAGCGAAAAAAAATTGAATCTTCGTTTACGCGAATATTTTTTCGCGTAAACGAAATTGAAGTTTCCCTTACGCAAAAAAAAATATATATATATATATATATATATATATATATATATATATATATATATATATATATATATATATATATATATATATATTTCCGGCCGGCGAGGAAAAAATACGGGAAATATGCTTTACCCCAAAATATGTATTTTTTTACTTACGTTAAGAAAGCATTGGAGTTGTCAAGAATGGTATAATTTGCAATCTAAATCTCAATGCGAATGCTTTATTGTACCTTGAAGCTTGAATACAGTCCAGGAGCATGTGTTAGTGTTGTATGCTTAGGGCCATGGTGTGGGAAGGCATTTTGTTATAAATGTTTCAATGGTTTTTTACTTATTAAGTGTAACAATAATGGCATAGTCCACAAATGCCTATGTGCTGGTAGTTTGCCATATAGACCACCTCCCTTTGCATGCATTTACCTACATGGCGGCATAGCATGGAGCTTTTGCATGTTACATTGACTTATAAGGAGCAAATTTGTGGAGTAAATTCGGCGATGATTATAAACTTTTGGACTTGAACTGTCCAGTAAGATATGAATAAGCTGCTTCCTTCCCTCTTTCCCGTTTTTTTTTAAGCGATTAACATTGTCTGCGTAACATGAGCTAGCTTTTGGCCTTCATAGCTAGAAGCGAAGACCCAAGCTGCTAGCTATGGCAAAGTTGCATAGCGACCGATAGCTTAAACACTGCGCTATGGATGGCTGTGGGTTTAATGTTCATGGCATTGCTTGGGCAATGAACTAAGGCTTCCAGCATATCCTAAGGTATCATGAACATCAATTTTTCTTCTTTTTTCTCAGGGGGATCTATGAGGGGATACAAGATCTCCTGCAGCTTAGAGATAAAGTAAGTCTCCTATTTAATTTAATATCTCTTATTCTACTATTTAATTTGTATCTCCTTATAATAGCAACTAATTCATAATGGCACTGCAGGTAGGTATGGAGGGAGATTGCAACTGTCAAGAAGGAGCAAGAGCTAGGATCTACATTTTATTATGATAGCATGCAATGATCTGATCACCATCTAAACAAGTAAGAGCAATTGCAACTTCTGCACAAGGTAAATCATTTCGATTGATTGGTAAAATTTTGCTGGCTAGCTATAGTAATCTATTTTTATTAAATCTGGCCATTCTTTTGTGTTTGCCTCTATCATTCTGCTCTGCTAAATAATAGATGCTAAATAATGGTCGTTTGCTTAAAGATCAAATCAGTCTAAATTTATCTAGCAATTAGAAAAAAAATGTTTGTATTTAAATTTTATGTTAAATATAATCAGATGTACATAATTAGAAAGTCCATACTTAAATTCTGCGCTAAATTCTACGTTAAACATGACTAGCTGCAATTAATTTCTACGCAATATATGTTTAATATGATTAGATGTGCGCGTTTTTTGTTTCAATCTTCCTTCTCATATAATATTATGTTAGACTTCCATTGTTTTGCTCATGCTCTTTTTTTTTTTTTTTGTAGGATCAGCAAGATGCTACGCAAGGGATCAGAACTTTAGGACAAGTTTTGTATCAATGTGGTGAAGGCTTTGGGTCATGATCTAGTGGCGGGACCTTAAAGCGCCACACCCGAGTCCTGGGTTCAAACTTGGCCAATATCAGTCTAGTAATGGGGACTTTAAAAATCCATTGCCCCGAGGTTCTGGGTTCAAGTATGGCCAATCGGTCTGTTGTAGAGACTATAAAGCTACCATATATACTTGATAATCACATGCAAAGCAGCTCCTAGCATATCGCATATCGCACCTAGGTAATGGATTGGTTTCTATGCGCCTAGGTAGTGGATTGGTTTCTATGTGATATGTAAAATAAGTTGATACAGAATGTACTCAAGATGTGATGATGAATAGAATGACGTTCTTCAGTAAAAAAAAAATATGGTGACAGAATGTACTCAAGATGTGATGATGAATAGAATGACGTTCTTCAGTAAAATATGGTGACGTTCTTCAGGCAAAGATGTTTTGTTGAGGCAAACTTATCTTTTAACCTATTAAAATTGCCTTGTAGAAGAAGATTGTATAAGCAAAGGATGAGAATGTACTCAAGATGTGAAGATGAATAGAATGACGTTCTTCAGTAAAAAAGAAATATGGTGACCGAGGAGGCAAAGATGTTTTGTTGAGGCAAACTTATCTTTTAACCTATTAAAATTGCCTTGTAGAAGAAGATTGTATATATAGCTTTCTCCCAATGAGAGTTGTAATTGTGACGGCCCCAGCTCATATACGATGCCCCGATCGTATACAAACTGGAGATCATCCCTCAAACTAGCATCTGCTCGCTGACATGAGGCCGTCCACCTAACATCGGGCCCTTGATGGTGGCCAAGAACCCGACGGGGAAGAATGGACGTGTCATTCATCCCGTCTCCCTCGGGATCGTCCTAGCTGCGGAAGCGTAAGCAAACATGAGCACATGACAACAACAATAACATACCCACCTCGAAGGGTGGTCCACCATATCACAGAGCTGCAACAACACATCAGTAACATCAACATAACATGGGGAGATCCTACCCGGGCTTTCGGACTCATGGGGAAAAGGCCCGGCGGCTTGGGTCTCCGGGATAACAATCTTGACCGGAATTCATGGCAAATGGATTTGGGCGGCATGGGAACATGGCCGTTGGGTAGTCCACTCCATCCGCCCCTCACATGCATACTTTGCGAGATAGGCTGAAAAGTATTGAAGCCCGGCCAGTAGTAACTGCCGGGTTCATAGCCAAGGGGGCTATTATTGGGTTGCATCTCCCGGCTCCATGAGGCGGGAGGAGATCACTCCCCCTCGGAAGGTTCATGCCAATCACAGGCGAGCTAGAGAGCCCTTTGCTTGTATCGACTTGAACCCCTAGAAGATGGCGCATCACCCACGGGTGTCGAGCCCATACCACCCTGCCCTCACGCTTGCAGGGGTATTAGGCCTAGCCCACAATGTTCCCCGGCCGTCGCTTCGCACGGAAAGGGATCAAGCGTGATCGGACAAGCCCTTCCTTGTCGGCCGGTCTAGCTCCGCCACCCACCCGGCGGGGCTCTTATGCCTGAGCCGCATTAATTAGGAATTAATGGGCTAAAACTAGGATCATCCATCTACTTGGGCTCTGGGTCTCTACCCCCCTTCCCAATACACAAGAGTGGCGCATAGAATGTCAAAACATCAACACAACAGAACTGAAATAATAGAATACATCTATTCTAATCTACCTAATCATACATGGTTAGGTTCCTTTGTTAGTGTTTATCATTCTTAGGTTGTAGGGGTCGCCTATAGCTAAGAATGGATACTAATCCTATGGAATGAGGGCTGAAAACTCGGATCTAACTATCGGATCAACCACTAACCCGCTTCTTGGCTGGCTCCCACTCCTCTGAAAGCGTCCATGCTTTGCTTGGATTTGAGGCTCTTTGGTCTTGGATCGAGCTGCAACCTAGGGAATTCGATTCCTCTGCTACTCTTCGGTAATGGCGTCCAATGCTGCTCCAATCCGACCTATAGGGGCTGGAAACCGAAAGGGTTTCCCTTTTAGGGTTTATGCCCCTTTATCCCCACGAATTTTAGGGCTGGGCCCTTTTGGTCAATGGGCTATTGCCACATGGCAAAAGATATTATATTCACATGTGGCCTTAACATGTGCAATATAATGGTTCACAAGGTCGTACCCTAGGGTACTACCCTCTGACTTGCCCCGTGTACATGTCGCCCGAGTCGACATGTACTAGTGACGATGTCGATTATAATATATGTATTCATACCGTATGTTATGCTGGAACGTCACATTCTCCCCACCTTAAAATGATGTTGTCCGCAGCATCGAGGTTCTCCCCACCTTGGGATCTTCCTGTCCTGCAACCAACTTGATGCATGCAATTATTATTATAGTTACATAATTATTAGAATTACTCTAAGGTAATGTTTAAGACATTACTGTATTATTTCATTATCAATTAACTTATAAACTTCATAACTTAATCAATGCAAGGTAATTACTAAGCTTACTTAATACAACATTTAAGTTTATCAAAGTTTATCAAGTTCATACGAAATTTACACTTCCAAGGTACTCTTCATCCCTTGCAATACGTTATAACAAAATTTGTGTTGCAAGTCTTTGCACCTTGAAATCCTGCATTAATTTTACAATATCTATAATTACATACTTACTATCTCACACAAAATTTAAGCGATTAGTTTAAATGGTAGAAATCACAACTATTCTAGAACTCTTGCTGCGAGAGGATATCTTCGTACTTCCTCCACCAACTGTTGCATGTCGGCTAGCATCCGTTAACGTCTTTAAGTAAACATGACAGTCTTGGACGCGTGCACGATCCTGCTGGACTTCCCTTAATGCATGCAATTAACATAATTACTCTAAGGTAATATTTATGAATTAACATTATCATAGTATCGGATACATTACTTTCGATAGTACAATTATATTTACTCTAGCTTTGCAATATTTAACAACTTTTAGGTCGCGATTATTTAAACAATAACCCTGATTTTGACCTATTGTTACATAGACAAGGTTTTAATTATCATACACAAGAATTAGATGTGCTTCTTATTCTCTTCCTTGGGTCCTGCATTACCCTTGGAAGTATATCCCTAAGATGCACTTAAGTATATCTGAATTCTATTTTCTATTTATATTTATAAGGACCCGAGGTTATATAGCTATCCTTGGAAGGAATTGCATTAATTAACATGTTACCTCACATTACCGTTGTTATTTAACTTATTTCCCTATGATACATATATGTACAACAAATTCTATGTGGTTATTAGGATCTATATTTAACTTGTCAATAAGACACATTAAAGCTTATTATACATGGGCAAACCTTTCCTAAGGCTAGAGCATCCACCCATTGAGCAGTGGAGTAATTTGGAGATGACTTGGTCGTTGCATTGCTCTCATATTTTTGCTCCACTTCCTTGGTGTAGTTAGCTATCACGTCGGGTCTACAAGCACGTTGAAGGCCTCCCGAAAGCACTAAGGTATCTATCTATCTTACGCTCTATTAAACCGGCCATTGCGGAGTGAACTCTATTCTGGGTCGGTCAATTCGATACAAGTGCGTTCAATCCTAAGATTGAGCCCTCCCACTTTCTTGGAAAAGAAAATGGTCCTGCACCCCTTCAATGACGTTGTACACAACGTCATATCTATTCTCTCCCCTTAAGCGCCTTAATTTACTATCCTTAGATAACATATATAACCATCTAAGATGGATGCACATATTATGTTATCATTTATTTCATTATAGTTCTGCGGTTACCTACTTAGTTAGAAGGATTCTTAACCACAAGGTTTTGTCATCATGACAATTCCTTTTGTCTCAAAAGACTATTTGATTACTATAATTTTTATTTTAGATGTACCTTGCATGTACTATTCTTTTTATATTCTAGAGATTCCCCCTTTCTTAGTTAGTTAAACTCTTGGAATATTCCTACCAATCGAATTGATGTCATCGTAACAAGTTGGCCGGACTTGTTAGATTACTTCTTTTCTTTCGGTTGGATTATTCTTTGGAGGTACTAAATTTATCCATGGTCAACAATTATCCTAGTAATGATTCCTTCTTAGCGAGGTGATCAATCTCACCAAGTGGTTTCAATATGTTGGATGTCCGTTTACAATCTTGTATAATTTTAGTTACTCTTATGTGTTTCCTTCCCAATACTTGGCGCTAGCTCAATATTGGGCAATCCTTCGGCGAGAATATCTAAAAAAAATGCCTTCTAATCCCAATGTGGATGTTACCATCCATACATTTAACCTATTAGGCCCCATGGCCTTGGATCCTTGAGCTTGCTAGAAGCTCATCCACTTTCGTTACTGCTTGAAGTAGCAAGGTAACATTCTTTTCGAAGCTCGATACCTCGGTCTCCTTGACCGGTGGCTCCTCTTGATGTAGAGGTTGACTTTGTTCGTTAGAAGCCTCTCCTTGCTGGTCTTTGATGGTGTAGTTGGTCACTTGAAATCTTCCATGCCGCTTTTCAAAAGCCCGAAGGTCGCCCGTTGAAAAGATCTTTCATCTTGAACTCTTTGTCTTGGCGGCTAAAGGGCGACTCTATATCCGATATTGTTTCTTGACTCCATCGGCGTCTCATACGTCGAGTCCTCTTGTTGCCCTAAGAGTGTTGAGGATGTTGATTGCTTCACCCCCACAAATTGCGACATCTCTTCCTTTGATTTGTTACGCTATGGGAGGGAAGGAATAACAAAGGGAACTATATATGCAAAACATATAGCTTACATAATTACAATTACTACTAGAGCTATTAAGTCCCCTTGTTCCTCCCTTCGAAGTTGCACACCTACTCCTTGGTAATGTCATCGGTGTTCCTCCCATTGCAATGGTGTTGGCGATCTATATCCTCCCTATTTATGCGTCGGCTCGTACTCGGGGTAACTTGTTGATATACTTGGGCCCTCAGATGTTTGTCGGCTATGGCACAACACGCTTTGCATCACATTCTAACTAAAGGTGTGCTGGTCGTTGATGCTTCGACATTTCATCTACTTCGATCCTGTTCTTGGTAATTGTTCCCCCCCTCATGATACTTGAAGCTATTTGGAAGTCTCTTGAGGTTTGTCGCGCACTTCCTTTGGCTATACTCCTCTGGGTTGTTCTCTTCTGCGGTTGTTCTTTGAATGCGTCGATCCTTGGGTTCACCGGTTGCATGCAAGTCTGCGTGCAAGTCATCGGCTTCGCCTCGGCTCGCCTCATCACCTAGTTGGTTCTCCATCGAGCTTCCAATCTTCCTTGCTGATCCCCTCGATCACACGGCTTGGGCGTTGTCCGCGTTCCTCGATGCTATGCCGTCTTCTTGTCTTGAGTTACCTTCCGGTGGTTTTGATTGTGCCCGTCGGTTTGATCCTCCTGTTGCCTCTAGGAAGCTCGTGGAAGAAGTCGGTTGCTAAGCTTCTCCACTTTCAGTTCGACCTTTGTCTCTATGCATGTCGGTCTCTCTGTCAAGTAAAGCTTCATGGCTCTCCTCCTGCTGGCTATATTGTGGGGATGATGGATCCTTATATCTGCGGCTTGACCCTTGAGTTGAAGAAGTACCTGCCTTAGATATACTCTTGTCGTTGAATAGCCTGGCTATTATCTTGAACTCTCTTTTTGCCGAAGGTGCTTCAGTTGCTATCCTTGTCGTTAAGGTGTCGAGTGCTTCTACCTTGGGCGTTTGATGTCCCTCATGTCGGAGATATGATCGGCTTCTTCTCTTCTAATTACTGTTAGGAGTATCTGACGAAGCCATCACCTAGTTGTTGGAGGCATATCTCCTCGTCCTCCTATCAGCTTGAAGTGCTCTTGTTGTCTTCCCTCTTATTCCCATCCATTCTTGGAGTGCTGCAAACTCTTCTTCTGTCGGCAGCTGCTCTTCATTCATCATGCCTCTGATGGTGCTGTAGGCTTCGATATTGGAGATCGTGTGTCCTGTGCAAGTGGTTGTTTCCCTTACCTCCACAGGAAATTCATCGATTTCTTGGTCGATGAAGTCATCCAAGTCTGGCTGCTGCCGCAGGAGGTGGAGAAGTTCGTCGATACGATAGCCTCTGTCCCTGCATTCGGGAAGGTTTTTGATATCGTTTAGAATCAAATATTCCTGCCCTTCGACTATGATCGACGCTAGGCTTGTTATTCCCAGCCCGATTGCTTGTGTGATTCTAGATGTGCTCCTGTCAGCTTTGAAATGGCCGATATCTTGTTCTGCTTCCCGGCGTTCTTCCTCTGGGTCCACCTCCATTTCTTCTTCACCTTCATCCTCTGAGCCCTCCCTTGCTGTGGATGATTCCGCTTTGGACTGCTCATACTGAAGCAGTAGTTGCTCGTCTGCCGCCGAGTCCAAGGGTGTAATCTCTAGTGGCTGGATTGACGGCTCTCCTACCATTTTGGGCTCTATAAGCAAGCAAGATTGTTGGAGCAGCATTACTGGAGACATATCTATAATCTCCAAGTCTATGGACATTAGGATGTGTGGTATGGCATGAAATGAGGGTTGTTTTGCAAAACCTCCATGATGTTTGAGGCATACTCTAAGGTCCTAGCAAAGTTGGTTTGGGGGAGTCCAATCTCTACACATGGAGTGACTTGGGCAGCTCTAGACTCTAGCTCCTTTCTAGGTATCCTGGCAATAGGGAGTGTCAATGTGGCGGCTGTATAGGTCAAACTCTATTAGAAGGACACAAAATTAGGTCAAGGTTTATGCCTTTGGCATGAGCGAAGGTGATGTACCAACAGTTGGACTTGGGTTGCTATGCTGAGGTCTAGATGACTATAACAAAGGGGTATTCTTGGGCACTTCTATCTAGGAGTAAGGCATCAGCTTTGAGCCGAGAGCAATACTTGTGAGGTACTAATGGGGTATGCTTCTATTTACAAACAAACCACAGTTTGGAAAAACAATTCAAGGGTTTGAGCCATTTTGGTCATTTTGAGCTAAAGTTTGACATTTCTAGCCTAATTTGAGGTCATAAATGGATTCTAGGCTGTCTAACGGTCCTATTGCAACAAATTTCAGGCGATTTGGAGCTCTGTAGCTCAAGTTATGGGGTTTGAAAAATCGGACCCCTCTAGAGTGCGCGAGAAGGGTGTTAGGTTGGGACCTAAGTGGCCTCTGGCGCACTCTTGGAGGTGTTGGTCTATCTATGCCTACTGGGTGCCAAGAATAGTTTAAAGACGTGAATTCCTACTTATTTTCTTCTGAAAAGCAAGTTTCTCTGCCTATTTTCTTCATTTGGAGCAGGTAAGTGGCTGGTCAAGGGTCCGGATTATTTGGACCCCTCTAAAAGCGTCTTGTGAGGAGGGTGTTAGGTCCAGACCTAACTATGCCCTGGCGCACCCTTAGAGGTGTTGGCCTCTTTTTACCCAAAATTTCACATTTGCTCCTTAACTACTACTATAGTTAATTCAATGTACGTTTTAAACAACTATATATCCTTTTATTCAAAATTTTCACACTTTCCATATAAGCCTGTTAGTTACAAAAAGTAGCTTCTGTTCTATTTATCTGTCCTCTTGATGTATTTGGCCAGTCTCATGTCCTTTGGCTGAAGCGTGACTCTTTTTGCATGGACCGTGCATGCCAGTGAATCTTCGAAGTGTTGCACGGCCTCCATTTCTTTGCTTCTTGTAAAAGCGGTAACATGTCGTTGGTTGCACAAGTCATGTCGAAATCCCACAAAATCTCCCTGACAAATCTACGGAATGCAGCTCACGGGGATAAGAAATCCGTAACTCCGTTGGAAGTGTCGGATTTCTGCAAAACTTTCCCAAATACTGAATTTTGGGATCTTCTCTTGGGCTTACGTGGGGTCCCGGAAGCTTCAGTGGGGAGTTTCAGCTGGAGTGTCTCGCGTGTTGGCGCCCTCCTTCAATATATTTTACCTTGTGTGCCTCGTAATAGGCCTTGTACTGGAGTGTGCATCCTCTTATATCTGATAGTATAGTCGCTAACTCTTTTACGGTACCTCCTCTGGGCCCTAAAGTGTATGATTCTCCGGCCGTTTTGTTCGCCTTCTTTGCGGCTGCTTTGTCTGCATCTAGCTTCCTCGCTTCTTGCCATTGCGAAAACGGTGGAGGCATTGGCGGGGGTAGTTCAATCTGGGGTCCCGCCGGGTCTTGGGCTGGGGTTTGGCCCTCCTCTTGGGGTTCATCTGTCTCAGGATGACTGTTCTTGTTCTTCTGCGAGGATTCTCCTATTCCTACAAGTACTTCTTCCAAGAAGTTCGGTAGCGTCCCCCCGAATCTTCCGGCGGCGATGGGGTTGGTGGCCTTCGGGTCGTTCACCGATGACGATGTCGACCGAGCTCCTCCTCTTCTTCTGTGGGGGCTCGTCTGTCATCACCCTTTTGCCTTTCCTGTGGTGTTCTTCCCTGCTCTTCGTTCCCTGTTCGCGCCATTGGTCTTCTTCGGCCTCCTCGGCTGCTTCCTGTGCTTTCTTCCTTGCCCTCTCCTCTCTCCTCTTTGCTTTTCCTCTTTCCTCTTTGCCTTCTCTTCTTTCCTCTTGGTCTTCTCTTCTTTCTTCTACCTCTTCTCTAGATTTCGGTAGTATCTAGGTAAGCCTCTCCATGTCGGCCTTCAGTTTCTCTTGGCATCTTTGAGTTTTACGCTTTCGATGGCGAGGACTTGGCGGCCCCAGGCTTATCGCCGTTGCTTACCTTAGGGCGATTACGCCGTCCTAGCCATTGTTTGTGAGTTCGATTTGGATCGGCCCGGAAGATGCGCTGTTGGGACAAGCTTCGAAGGACAACGTGGGAAACCCTAAAAATGAGGTCTAAGTTCACTTAATTTATAGGGTTCAATTTTAGGGTTTGGCCTAGGTGCTTATTTTCTTGGTTTGTTGGTGAAATCCTCCATATCCCGAATCGAAGCTGGGTCTTCTTCAACTATTTTTCCTCGAACCCTTCTAAGCATGCGCGAGGCGCGTGTTAGGTCCAGACCTAACTATGCCTTGTTGCATCCTTAGAGGTGTTGACCTCTTTTTGCTTTAAACTTATCCAATTTAAACAAATTAACATGCATTTCTAACTAATTTAAGCATTATAAGCAAGATTCTATCATTTCTAGGATGGGTCCTATGAGACAAACAAGCTGGCCGAAGTGAAGTGGTGTTCTCATTGAGCTTTGTAAAACATTGAGTACAAATGGATCCCTCACTCGGGATAGATAAATTTGGAAATATGAACTTTAAATGCTCCGAAACTAGACAATCATCGAGAGCATGATGAAACTGAAGAATACAACAAAAAGATGGTATAATCCGCCACTTGGTCGATGCAAAGTTGAGAAGACACGGTGGCTTGCTTCTCATCGGGAAGAAAAACCCGCGGCTTCTCGAGGTTTTGAGGAAACCCAAGCAAGCAGTTGAAGCCACCCCCGCATTATGGCAACCACAAAGCCTTAAACAATCCTGCGGAATCAAGGCTGAAAGAAAAATAACCCGTCAATGAGTTAGATGCCATAGGCAAGAAGACTCGGAGGCTCGAGGCCACGCCGAGAAAGAAACAACAGGCCAATCCGGGAGGCTGTCCCGGCGGAATGACCATCGCGGGAAAAAACAACCGATTAGTCTTGCCTCCCGGAGGCCTGGCGCCCACGCCGAGAAAAACAATAAATATGAGAAACAATAGCCGACCAATCGGGAACCGTCTGCGGAAAACCATCAGCGGGAAAAACCATCCGATTAGTGCTACCTCGGAGAGGCTACGATTACTTACTTGAGGAAATGAATAACAAAAATTGTCTCAGAGGCTATGACACCGCCGAGAAAAAAAAACTATGGAGGAAATCAAGGCTCAGAGTCACATAAAAGACACAAGAGGGAGGAGGGGAGGGAACTTGAGGAGCCAAAGAAGAGAAAAACAGAAAAGGGAAGCTCAAGAGAACAGCCCGATGAGTGGAAATGAGACAAGAGAATGAATAAATAGGAGATGTGAGAAAAAGACGTCCCCATCCAAAGAATGTAGGTTCTATTCTTTGTCATAATAGAACCGTGGCATTCAGGATGGATCCTATGAGACAAACAAAGGCGCGATAGAAGAGGAATCTATCCCAAAAGGATTGGACAAAATGAAGATAACTGGGGAAAGGGCGGAGCAACCAAAGTGAAAAACGCAAAGAAGGATGACCTTAATAGAATAGACAAGCGGGACAACAACAAAAGGCTAGGCAAAGCGAATCAAAACAAAAGAATCACGATAAAAGTGTCACTAAGATGGCAAAGAACTATGGCGAGACGACGAACAAATGAAGGAGAGCAAACATCAAGATGTTTCAAGAAGGACCAAGACGTTTCAAGAGAGTAAGTGAAAGAAATCACGGAGAAATTACTTAATAAAGGACAAAGAGACGAACCAAACATAATGATCAAGAAATGGGAAGATAAAGGGATCGAGAAACAGAAAAGAATAGAGTATATAAGGACAACATACTTAATGTCGCATGATGCAAGGCATAATACAAATGTCGACGACCATATAGGGACAACCATGAGAAACACTGAGGAAAAGCGAGACTAGGCCCTCAAAGACCTCCACGAGAAAGAACTGAAACAATTCTGGGGAGAAGTATGCAAAGACCTAGTGAATAACACCATAACCAAAAACATGATTCGCACAATAGAAACACTAGAACATACGAACAAAAAAGAGCATCTACCTAATGATGGTAATGTTGGAAACAAGGGCCCCAGAATATGAAATACCAGTAAAGTAATCTCGAAACACCAGAAAAACCTAAAGCAGAACTAGAACATGCAATCACGGAACACTAGAGGGTAACGTTTTCCAAAAGGAAAGGAAAAACTCAAAGAAAGAACATCCATGTCCAAATCGACCCCTATAAAAGGAGATACTAATATTGCAAAAACAATAGAAGAAACGATTTGCGTAAAGACAGACAAACGAGCCTGACGAACCTAAGGTGGAAAAAATGAAGAAGGATGAGACTCTTAGAACAACGAAAAGATGTCATGACACAACCTCCATATCATAACAAAGATCAACATGCACCAGTAGAACCATAGTGACAATTGTAAACTGCAACAAATCAAAGAAATCCGAGGAGATAACATTTCATAAAAAAGAAAATACCAATAAAACCATAGAAATTTGATAACTAACTTCAACTCTTGAAACTAGCAAAAATAGCCCTCGAAAGGAGCATAATACTTCAAGACAGGAGTGAGAAACCAAGATGGCCATATTCACAAGAAAGACAAGATGCAGAAGACGACAAAAGGAGCACAAGACGCCTAGAGATAAATGTGGGAGCCTGTAAAGGCAATTCATGAACGAGATAAACCTGAAAACCAAAGGACCAAAGAAGAAATAAGAGAACTGCGACAGTGGCACAAAGGGGTAAGCAAGGCAATAGGTCACAAACTAACAGGATTAAAGGGCACAAAAGCGAGTCGGAGGAGTAAGAAGAGTAATATGATCTAAGATGACAAAAAAGAAGACCATCACCATGGAGCAATAAAACAGATGTCACGGAATCAAACAAAAAAGTACGAAATAAAGGGAGACAAGAGATAATGGAATTAAACATGCCTCGTACCATGCCAGATATCTCAAACGTGAAAAGCCAGAAACAATCGAGCAATGATTGTGAAATCATGATGTAACGAGGGAAAATGGAATGAGCGAAACTCAAGAAACAAATCAAAATATGAACCAAAACACATAAGATACTTAAAGAAAGATAACTGTGCCAATACAACTAAAATAGACGCTGAACTATATAAACAAGTTATTCTAATATGCTTGCAAGAGTCGACTATGAAATCCAAGAGAATATGCTTTCAAAAGAAAATAAAAATAAATCATCTAACAACATGTTGTAAACCTGCATGTGAGATGTGGATATGAGATCAAAGAAAGCATGCTTGCAAACAAACCTGACTAAGGATGCCACAAACCTGAGAAAAGTCCTTTGTATAAGCACAACACTGCTCCTAGATGGTTAGTATGAGAAACCAAAGAAAGGATGCTTCAAAAGGGTAAGTGAAAGACACGGAGGAGGATCAAGGAGTGTGGATCAAGAGGTAAGGATCAACATGCAGGACAAAGAGACAAACAAGATATGATTGTAAAAAAACAGGAAAAATAAAGGGCTCGTGAACAGAGGAACAAAGTACATAGGGACAACATAGTTAAGGTCGCAAATGTAAGGTCGAATAATGCAATATCAAACAAGCACACAAAGGTAACCATGAGAAAGAGCACGAGCAGGCCCTCAAAGACCTCCATCAGCAAGAACAGAGAAGTTATAGAAAGGAGCCTGCACTGATCTCGTGAATACACACGACCAACACCATAATAGAAAAAACAATTGCGCAGTCGTAAACTAGAACACAGAAAGAAAAAGAGCATATAACCTATCTACATTAATGTTGGAAACAAGAGCCATAATACTAAATAAAGTATTCACAAGGGACAAGAAAAAACCCTAACGTAAGAGAATCAAGATAGCATATTCATAAGGTAGACAAGATGTAGACGACGATTCGAACGAAAGGAGCACGTGATGCCTAGAAACAAATGTGGAAGATAAACCTGAAAGCATCCAAACGAAAACAAGCGAAGGGGATAGAAGGAAATGTAAAGCAAGAAAAGAACCCGATCACAGAAGCAAATGGGGTTAAGAGAGTAAGATGACCATAGGAATGGCTAGAAAAAATCTATGTAACCCAGATAAATAGGAATATGAGACAACCATACGGGCTAGGAAATATATATGTAAACACATAAAGATAAGAAAATCTGCGGGACACCCTGCAAGTAGGACAAACAAAATTAGAAAGGCCACGCAACTGGACCCTAACAGGGCAGAAAGAACAACGGCAAGGCAAAAGATGAGATGAAGAAATGAAGGAGACAGAACAGTTAGAAAAAACTCAGATGAATGAGACAAAAGAAGGTAAGGAAAAATGCGAGACGAAAAAGACGACCAAGAAAGAAAATGTAATGCGTTGGACGACATAATTTGGGATCACGAAACGAGGAAGAAAGCATAAAAAGTGCGAAACATCCAAATAGAAACATGGGACAAAAGGTACAACGAGAAAGAAACCCAATCACATGAGCAAACAGGGTTAAATGAGTAAGAAGACCAAATGAGTGGCTAGGAAAAAATGTGTAAACCATAAAACTAGACATATTAGTAAAACATAGGGACTAAGAAATTATGTGTAGACTGTAGCAATAAGAAAAAACATGCATATCAACGACACGAGCATCAACATGTCTAGGAATAAGCACTCCGACCAACCCATGTAAACCTGCTTTCGTGAAAGGGTTCAAATGTCCGCTACCAAACAAGATGCGTCCCAACTGAAAAAAGAAAATTTCCCTCCATACAAACATTTGGTCAATATGCACAATAAAAACGATGGAGACAATTGCACTATCAAGCAAAAATGAGGAGATGGCATGACTGTACTAAAGAAGCATGTGCATGTGAAGGTTATAACCCATACTTAGAGCAATGAACCTATAAAAAAGGAAACCGCATAAACGCGCATGAAAGCAAGGAACTAGAGAAAAATAACTACGATAAATGAAAATTTAAGCACTCCTGTAACTAGCATAGGAAAACAGACGAACCAGTAATGCTCAAAAATAAGGATGCAAGAAAGGTCCCATGTCAAACTTTAGCACAAGATCATGTCAAAAACTATACAATTCTTACTAAATACCGCATCAGGATATGCAATGCTCGAGAGAAACTGATATCTGATATCGAAGCATGATGACTACCAAATTTGAAAAAAGCCACTATGCAACCCAGAGCAAGCCAAGCTATGGATATCCTACGGAAAACCTCGTTGAAGACTTAAAGGCTAGGGGCAAAGATCACACCAAAATAATACAAACATACAAACTAGGGCCACAAGTATTAGAGCTAGGGTCACACGAATTTGATGAAAGTGCTTTAAGGCAAACATCTCATATAACCCGCGGTAAGTGATCTCTAGGAAAGCATGAGAATGGTGAAACCTGGTCAAAAAAATTTGGAAGATCTGCCACCAATCCTAGGACAAACCATAAAGCTTGCCCCATGGCATCTCTGTCTAGCTCACAAAATACCAAAGTCAATTCAAGTATCCAATAGGGAGCTAAAGAATGTGCTATTCTAAACAAATTCACCATGGAACTATATCAACTTGCAAAGCACATGCACCCATGCTAGACACCTATGTTGAAAAATAAATGTCACAAGGAATGAATAAGGTCAGTAAATGATAAGTAGCGAGAGTAGAAGACCCTGAATTATCATGCCAAACAAGACTAGATAGGAACTAACGGAACAACATGGGCATATGCAAAAACGAACCATGTTAAATTAAAACCAAGAAATTCGTTACTAAGGGAACAACATGGGCATATGCAAAAACCAACCATGTTAAATTAAAACCAAGAAATTCGTTACTAAGGGAACAACATGGGCATATGAAAAAACGAATCATGCAAAAACGAACCATGCTAAATCAAAAACCAGGAAATAAAAAAAAAAAAAAACTAATGGTGGGAAGCAATGGCCCGGTATCCCCTTAACTAAGCAAAGAACGCAGAGGTTTGGTCGAAGGCGCGGAACTCTAGCCGCCGGCAAAACATGGGCAGCAAACTCGGTCGCCGACCTGCATCCGGACGAATCCAGCGAAAATCATCGCCTCAAGCTGGACCTTGATCATACTAGCACAGATTGATCCTGGTTATACTCTGCAAAACAGAGATTGACTCGAGCCAGAAAGGGGGCCCTCATGAAAATATCAGACAGCCAAGAAAATAAACATATGCGAACCGTCAACATCCAAAAATCCGAAGCAGAGATGGCTGAGGATCTTCATCCGGGGCATGCCAACGCCGCTCAATCCAAAACCCAGATGCCCCAATACGCAGACCCAAATCCAAATCGAAGTTCCCAAGGGCAGAAACAGGCAAAGAAGTGATCAATCCGCAGACCTGCACGAAAAACCAACAGCAACCCAACCCAAATCGAAGCTGGGCTATATGCCCCAAGGGGAGAAACTGAGGCAAAGAATGGCAATCAGAGCTGCTTATTGCAACAGCTAAGTCGATGAAACACAAACATCAAGAACCACAATTGAAAAATTTACCGTCCCAGTGATCAAGAAATCCAAAACTTGTATGTTCGCTGCAAACCCAGCACTGTGAACCATGGACCGCCCATCGTGGAAACCACGGGTCGCCCAACTGAAACCTTGGACGGTCAGCGCTGCATGACAAGAGAGCGGAACACGAGAAGAACACGAGAAGGCAGCAAAAACTTGAGGAGCCAAAGAAGAGAAAACAGAAAAGGGAAGCTCTAGAGAACGCCGATGAGTGGAAATGAGACAAGAGAATGAATAAATAGGAGATGTGAGAAAAGACGTCCCCATCCAAGGAATGTCGGTTCTATTGCTGTCGCAATAGAACCGTGGCATTACTTTTAGAATTTGAGTAAATTTGGATCAAATTCCGAGGTCACTTTTAGGGGACCCCTCTAAGTGTGCGCGAGGAGGGTGTTAGGTCATGACCTAACTATGCTCTGGCGCACCCTTAGAGGTGTTGCTCCAAATTGACTTTTATTTAACGTTTTTCTGTGTTTTAACATACCAATTTAACTAATTCGAGCTTTTTAAATGGGATTTCATCTTTTATTTTACAATTTGGGGCTCCTATGGCGAAAGTTCGAGTTCATATGGGGTGACCCCCTCTAAAAGCGTCTTGCGAGAGACCCATTAGGTATGGACCTAACATGCTCCTGGCGCACCCTTGGAGGTGTCGGCCAAAAAGTGACTAACATTTACTAGGCTTTCTTAGATGGCTTTTCTTCAATCTACTTCCTCTAAATTATGTTCTCTAATTATCCTAATTCTAGATAGTTACTAACTCTATTCCTGGGGAAAAATTTTCCCACTACTCGAGGTTCGTGCTTGGGCTTTTATCTCCAAGACTGAATGTCTAGATTAGTTAGTTCCTATAGGAATATGGTCAGTGCTCGATCCTGGTCTGCCAAGATCGGGCGCTCGATACCATTAGACGACCCGGCTCATATCGATGCCCCGATCGTATACAACCGGAGATCATCCCTCAAACCAAAGATCTGCCACGTGACATGAGGCCGCCCACCTAACATCGGCCCTTGATGGTGGCCAAGAACCCGACGGAAAGAATCGACGTGGTCATTCATCCCGTCTCCCCGATCATCCTAGGCTGGAAGCGTAAGCAAACATGAGCACATGACAACAACAATAATATACCCACCTCGAAGGGTGGTCCACCATATCCGCGAGCCGCAACAACATATCAAGAATACATCAACATAACATGGGGAGATTCTACCCGTGCTCGGACCCATGGGGAAAGACCCGGCCCGGCAGGTCTCTCGGATAACAATGCGGGCGAAATTCATGGCAAATGGATTTGGCCGGCATAGGAACATGGCCGTTAGGTAGTCCACTCCATCCGCCCCTCACCGTGCATACTTTGCGGATAGGCCGAAAAGTATTGGAGCTCGACCAGTAACTGCCGGGTTCATAGCCAAGGGGGCTATTATCGGGTTGCATCTCCCCAGCTCCCGATGAGGGGGAGGAGATCACTCCCCTCCGGAAGGTTCATGCCAATCACAGCGAGCTAGAGAGCCACCGCTTCGTATCGACTTGAACCCCTAGAAGATGACGCATCACCCAAGAGGTGTCGAGCCCATACCCCCCCCTCACGCGATTACCGTGGTATTAGGCCTAGCCCACAATGTTCCCCGAATATGGCTTCGCACTGCAGGGATCAATCAGGATCGACAAGCCCTTCCTTGTCACCGGTCTAGCCTCCGCCACCCACGGCCCGGCGGGGCTCTTATGCCTGTGCCGCATTAATTAGGAATTAATGGGCTAAAACTAGATCATCCATCTACTTGGGCTCGGGTCTCTACCCCCTTCCCAATACACAAGAGTGGCGATAGAATGTCAAAACATCAACACAAATGAACTGAAATAATAGAATACATCTATTCTAATCTACCTAATCATACATGGTTAGGATCCTTTGTTAGTGTTTATCATTCTTAGGTTGTAGGGGTAAGCTTATAGCTAAGAATGGATACTAATCCTATGGAATGAGGGCTGAAAACTCGGATCTAACTATCGGATCAACCACTAACCCGCTTCTTGGTCGGGCTCCCTCCCTCCTGAAAGCGCCCATGCTTCTTTGGATTTCGAGATCTGCTGGTCTTGGATCGAAGCCGCAACCTAGGAATTCGATTCCTCTGCTACTCTTCGTGCGAAATGGCGCCCAATGCTGCTCCAATCCCCACCTATAGGGCTTTGGAAATCGAAAGGGTTTCCCTTTTAGGTTTATGCCCCTTTATCCCCACGAATTTTAGGGTTGGGCCCTTTTGGTCAATGGGCTATTGCCACATGGCAAAAGATATTATATTCACATGTGGCATTAACATGTGCAATATAATGGTTCACAAGGTCGTACCCTAGGGTACTACCCTTTACTTGCCACCGTGTACATGTCGCCCGAGTCGACATGTACTAGTGGCGGTCGATTATAATATACGTGATTCATACCAGTATGTTATGTTGGAACGCCACAAAGAATGGTGTCACTTATAGTGCGGGAGAACTTATGGATCGAAAAAGAAACTTGCTGATGTGAATGAAAAATGTGATTATGTGAAGGCAACTTGGCCGAAATATGGTTGCACGCTTATGTCAGATGGATGTGAACAGTAGAGATCTTATAAATATCCTTGTTTCAAGCACATATGGAACATTGTTCTTAAGAACCATTGATTGTAGTACAATTGGAATTAGAGTAGATGGCCTATGATTAGCTGAGAAGATGATGGCGGCAATAGTTGAAGTGGGAATAGAGAACATAGTACAAGTTGTAATGGACAATGCTTCAAATTGTACGTCTATGGGAAGATTAATTGAGGAAGAATTCCCGATTGTTGTAAGAACACCGTGTGCACTCCATTGCCTTGACCTTCTACTAGAGGACATCGAAATCTCAGTTGGCTGAAGGGTGCCAGAAGAAAAGCAAACACACTCTCTTTTTTAAGAGGAGGAAAAATGCTAAAACTATTTTCAGACACTATAGTCTTGAGCTAACATTGTTGAGACCAAACAAAACTATTTTTGTCATTTCTATTGTCATCCAGCGTCTAATTAAGCTATGGTCACCATTACAGCAAACCCTTGTTTCAGACACTACAAGGGATCGTCGTGGCTAAATGGCGTTGTGCCTAAACGACGTCGTGGTTAAACGAGCGTCGTGGCTAAACGATGTTGATTCATGAAAAAATTGGGCAGATAGTAGGACTGCTGAAGCAAAATCAGATTTTAAATCCAGCAACTAAATTGCAGTTTGAACTATTATTAAATTGATGGAGCCACTTTATCGCGTTTTGCACTTAACAAATATTGAGGGCTGCACAATGGGTTTGTTATACGAGTTCATGGGTGCGGATAAACCTGCTTCTTTAACAAAGTGATTGTCTTAGGATGTAGTGATGTACGCATGAATCTAGGTATGCATTTTTTTTTTTAAAGTGCACTATGAACCTGCCTAGGTTCAAATCCTAGAGGACACTTCACCATGTATATTTGTACAGCTGCCAGCAGGTTTGTTGCTGCGACAGTTTTTCCCTCCTAAGGAGGGGTTTTTTAATCCGTGTAGCAACGGGCTCGCTGCACCCGTGTAATTTGGGTCCCATAGGCCGATTGGCCTCCGCGGAGGATAAAACAACCTTCCTTCCTTCCTTCTTTTAATAACTCATAGGGATTTTGTAGGCTTGATGGGCCTATTTGTGTCCGCCTCCAATGCACTCATATCATACATTATGCATATGCATCACTAAGCTTATTAATAACAAGTTTTTTCTCTCAAAAAACTGGGTTTTTTAATCATACATACAATAATAAATTCTATTCTATTTATTTAGTTCTATAGTTCTATAGACCCTTTTGTATTGGGTCATATATGCCATTTGGTCTGTTTGGCCATGATAGCTATTTATAGGTAGGTGCAACATGCAAGTTCCCATATAGTCTATGAATCTCACACATGTCACTCAAAATGCCTTGACACTAAAGATGTTGCAAATCAGCCATGCAGTATTCTAAATCAATTGTGGAGCCATTATGGTATTCTATGATTCATGTCATCATGCTTAAGATAACACATGGGTGGGACGGACCAATATGGCAACTTAAGATGGCACATGACATCTTTAATCTCGGTTTGGGGGATGGGCAGCGCTAAAAAATTCCATGTCCACAAGTGTATCTTCTTGGATGTGACACGACAAGCTAGTTTTACCGTATACCTTTGGGCCATTGAAGATGCATAGTATATGCTATTCGGATTCCGAATGCGAATTTTGAAGTTCAAATTCTGCAAACTTGGGCTAATGAATTGCAGAACTACTTACCCGCAGGAATCCCTAACTAATCAAAAGCTACAAAAAAAATGCCACGGTGCCTAATAACAAATATAGCTTTTGGAATTATGTTCAGTTTCCATCCATATATGGATGGAGTATAAATTACATAGCCAGAAAATTAAGACTACTCACAAATTCCTGGCGCTGAACTAAGCCCTAGAGAATCCGTATACAAAAGAAGACCTCCCTTCACGGAAGAGCATCTGATTAATTATAAAATGCACCCCTGCATTATAAAATGGATCCCTGCATGCATATATAGTTCACAGGGCCAAATTCGACCTAAAGAATACAGCGAAAGATAGAAAAAAATAACGGGGAATGATCTTACAAGAGATGGCTATGGCCTAAATCTGGTACACTAATCTTCATAAGTTCTGCACTCGTCCGTTTCGGGATTATCCTTACAGTATTGTTCCAGAGGATCAGAATTCTCCTTCTCAACGAGTTTCTTGTGAGAAACTGCAGCGCTAAGCTCCTCGACCTCATCCCAAGCAGCTGCACATTCGCCGGACTCTGCATTTTCTGCACAAGTTTCTTTAGCGCTTTCAATGGCAGTTTCTACCTGCTTCTCCGCCGCTGGGGATCGAAAAAGACACAAAAATCCGGCGATTTGGCACAGGGCTCCGGATAAATCCCAATCTTGAAGGCGCCATTCTTGGATTTTGGCAAGAGTACTGAGAAACCTGCAAACAAGGCTGCTTTTACGGAGCTCAGAGGACCTGATAATGCTACTACAGAAGCCATGGCTATGGCGTACTCCGGTAGATGGATATGGCTCTTCGGAAATTATTGTGAAGAGTGGAGGCTAAGGAACGGACCCGTTATTTTTGAGAGGTAGATATTTGTATCCACGTGGCGGCTTCCCATTGAGAGATTCTTATGGTCCTTGTATTCGTTTTCCCATGCAAATGGCACTTATCCTTTGTCTTTAAGATTATTTTACTAGCCTTATGGGTGGTTATGAAGAAAATACTTTCCCACGTCTTTACGCTAGGAAATTTAGGTGGCTAGTTCCATCTTATGCAAGATATTTTCCCTTACTGCTCTCAAACACAAACGCAAAAGTGATAAAGCCCATTCAATTCTACTCTATTCTCAAACACAAAGTGATTTCCATCCCTAGGCTTGAAGATTTTAAATTTGAATTGTTCAAAACCAGGTTAAAAATAAAAACTTAGGCACACTTTTGCATTTTAGAATTAACTAAGCTCCCACGATCCAAAGCATAAAATGAAAAGTCTCACGCAAGCAGTATTATAAGTATTATAGGAGAGGGTGCCTATGAAACACCCAATTAAAGATTCGATTAGATGATTAGATTAGATTAGATTAGATTAGATTAGATTAGATTAGATTAGATTAGATTAGATTAGATTAGATTAGATTAGATTAGATAGAATCCTTATATCCACAGTCCAATGAGACTACAGAGGAACCATATGACTGTACAGAGCTAGGGCATAAGCAAGCCCAAATCAATCAAGGGGACAATGCCCCTTTACAACATAACAAACAAATGAAATGTGTTATTAATATACTTTGAAGCAGCTAAAGGTAATCCAATTAAGGGTTTTGGAGGATAGCATTATTATGATGAATGCTACCGCAGCATTACTTGCCCATGAAAAGTCATTGACTCATTGCCTCCATTCGCATTGCAGGGCACATCATCTTGAATTGAGGCGCGGATGGATTGGTGAGCCACGCCGGACGGACTCTGTCAATCTTTGCCAAATGGGAGTCATGAGGATGAATCTCATACCCTTCAAAGTTGCCCAAAGATATGATCAAATTCGGACCGCGATATCTTTGTTGAGTTGGTCGCTCGCGGTAGATTACATGTGACATTGACATGCGACATCCTCGCACTGCGCTTCATTAGAAATTTTTGGGGTTATAAAAGGTCTTTTGAGATTTGCCAACTAAGAAATCGCTTTGGCCAATCAAAATAAAGAAGTTGGATGAAGGTTATAAATGTTGACGTGGCATGGCGGGATCGGTCCTAGCTTTTTATCTTTGCCCTACCCCGTACCCGACCTGCCCGAATCCTTTTGTTTTTTCTTCTACGAAATGGGAAGAGACAAACGAAAGAAACAAACAAATTACCAGAAAAAATTTTCCCTCGATTTCTTCCCTCCCCTCGCACAAATTTTCCCTCCCTCCCATTTACTGGAAGCTCCTCACCAGATCGCCCAGACAGTCTGAGAAGCGTTTTGAATCGATTCACTGGAAGCGCTTCAGAAGTTTACCGAGATCAAGATTTACTGAAGCGTTTTGAATCCATTCACCGAAAGCTTGGTCAAGAAGCATTTTGATATCTAATGCTGGAAGATTTAAACATGTTCGGGAGCATACTGGAGCACCAGACTTTCTCCCAGGTACCTATGAACAGGTAAGATCACAAGTAAATGTAGACCTAAATATTGCTTTGACTGTTTCTTGCATTTGTTTCCATAACCATTGCAGGAGAGATGTAGGGACGCTTGCCACATGATTTATATGCAGAAATTTATACAGGTTTATGGTTTTGAGCTTGTGCAATAAGTTTTGATTCTATTGTTTCTCATATTCATTATTTTGTTTGTTCCAGATACCCATCAAATTTATGTCGAAGATATTTAGAAGGTAGGAGACAGACTGTATTCTTTCATTACTTTTTCTGTTAATATGGATGTTCATATAAGGATTTGAATCATGTGTCTACTTTAAGCTTTAAGCAATGTGTGAGTCATGTAAACCAGATATTTCTTGCAAGTATTAAGAAATTATTTAAAACCCTACTCATTGAATTCTGTTTCCTGCAAATTGATATCATGTTATTCTTGATTTCTTATTATATTGGTCTCATTTTTCGTACAGGTTTAGCTACTTTGTTTACGCGTTTTGTTGCTGCCATGGTATGATTTTGCAAGGCAAAGAAATGGGATGTAGCCGAGATGACGCCTTTTTCAAAGGTTTTTTTACTTGGATTGCATGGTCAAGGCATGCTTATTTAATGCATCTATGTATCTTTTCCTTTTTCAAAGCCTCTGACCATTGCCATGCCCTATTGCTAAAAGGAAAGAAAGCTTGTCTGGCTCTTCAGTCATTGTAATCTCTCTTGTTGACATAAGATAATCTATTTTTGCCCTAATGTTGCTATATTATTATTATTTGCAGATTGCAATGGAAGAAATGATTACATCTCATTGTCATTGAGAGGCCCGACGCAGACCCTATAACCGCAGGTGTGTTGGTACATTTGTTACAATGCAAGCCATCGTTGAGGGTTCTTTTAGAATTAAAAGATCCCGATTGAATGATGTGAAGGCTCATTGGAAAGGCAAGGTTAAGCAAATTCAGCAGCATGGGAGACATGTTCAAATTCTAGTTCAACATCTTTACTGCCCTTGTGATTTAACAAAGTACAAGAATGTTAGAATACGTGGACTTCCAAAGATGCAAACCGAACCGTAAGTTCTTTTCTAGTCTTATTATTTATTTTTGTTTGTATTGAGCCAAATATTGCTTAAGTATTTTCTTTTGCACGCCGCCCTTTGCTAATTCCATTGTTTCCTTACTTATTTGCTGCAGGGTTGTGCCTATCAGACCAAGAAGACTTGGTAAGTGCTGAAAGCATAACAGGTGTATTTCATGCTTTCCATTTTGATCTCGATTCTATCATTTTTGAAGGCGAAACTTCGGTTGAGTTCGCGCCAATAAATCAATTTGGTTACGAAGCACATTTTCTATCCGCTTAAAAGATAGTTGAAATCCCCTTCCTAACCTTGCGTAAATGGTTTCTCTACCAAACCATTGTAGACGATGTTGTTGTTAGCACAAAAAGAAGTTGTGGACCGAGATTCATCTTTGCTTTGAAAGAGCGTCTGGTGTATGTGGCCATGTAAAAGTTGACATGGCAATTGACATTTTTGTTTCCTTATTCACCAAGAACTTCCGTGAAGAAGACACCCAAAATGCTAACAATATCAAATATATCGATGAGATAGTACATACGCTAATTCATGAGAAGTGGAGGTCTAGGCTTCATGACAAAGGTGCATCATATTGAATGCAAGATCGGTTTGCAATACATTGCGGTTCAGTCTTGTTTAAGAAGACAGCCTTTGTACCTTACTTTCAAGTATAGAAGATGGCGCTTGAGGTTTTAGAAGGCCGGTTTAGGTGGGTTCCTCTTGATCAAGACGAAGACGATGGGACACATTCAGCGGTGGTAAGTCCGCCTATTCAAATGAATGGTCTTTTGTTTAAAAAGCAAGAGAAGTTGAAGTTGAATGGACCTTATTTGATGTTCGACGAAGGCTGGAACTAGAAGGAGATCTAAGCTATTTTAAGTTCCTAGTAAATGGAGAAAAGATTGGGAAACGAAGAGAAGAGTTTAAGAAAGTAAAAGATTGTATGCCTCCCATTGTAACTTCATTATATGAGTAGTAAATGGAAGCCAAAACATTGTATATTTGCTCGTGATGAGTTCAAAGTTTGCTTTGCCTTTGTATCTCCGAAATATGAATGTTAGTTTGTCCTCATCGGTTTGTCGGGTTTGTTTTGCCTTTGTATTTCGATATCGGTTTGTCCTCATATCATGTGGAGCATTTTGGTTCTGAAAACAAGACTCTTGTTTAAACATCAAGTTTAGGGCACACAGGCAAAATTGAATTTAAAAATACGGAAAAGGAACTAGCTTGCAGATCTATCAATGTTAAATAGGCCCATTCAGTTTGTTAAACTATGTTTGAGGTTCTATGATGGATGCTCTCGGTCTAGACCAAGCTTTCATATAAATGATCTCTCTCTTTTTTATTACAAAGAGAGAGATCATTTATATGAAAGGATATATAATGTTAGGCCAAGTTGGTAATCCGTAATAATTTATAATTACACCATGGATTTAGTCAATTGCGTTTGATCTACTGTTGTTCTATAGCATCTCAAGGCCATCAAAAGGCTATTGTTTATGGGTTGCTCGAAGGGCAAACCAACCCTAGGGCTAGAGGAGGCGGTTTTGGAATACATTGGTAAATATTGTATTTGACAATGCATATGATCACTTAGGAGGATTCAACGGCGAGGATTTCAAATGCCTTTTTTATTTAAGAAGTTCGTCTAGATTGTTATGTGCATTCGAGAAAGCTTTCAAAGGTCAAGTAAATCCACTTTCAAAGTCAACATAATGCACTCAAGGTCAAACTTGATAATCAGTGTCAAATTTGAGGTCAAACATCGGTCAAAGCATGTTCTAAAAGACTCTGGATAATGAAGACTGGAGAACAATATTTGAAGTTTGGAAGTCAACACATTGAAGTTTGGAAGACCACATGGTATTTTGTTCCAAGTTCCTAGCCATTTTCCTCATTTCTACACCCACATCCCATTTTATGCCATTATGCTTATTTTGCCATAAACTCACCTTGCGAATTCTTTTCCCTAGACCATTTCCCTATTTACTCATGCATATTCCCTGGCCTTATCCATTTTCATCATTTAACCTTACAAGACTTTGTAGCGGCGGCGATCGCCGCCGCCAGTTGTTCTTTTGCTAGTTGTTCTTTTTAGCGGGCAAACGGTGTAGAACACACATAAAAAAAAAACAAAACATGGCTTTAAATGATTACAAAGGTGTAAAAAGGGTGTATTACAAATGATTACAAATCCACGTATTATGTGTTGTTCTCAACAGCAAAGTAATATAACACCAAAGATACAACGCAAAACTTTGGCGATTTAATTTTGAAATTAAAAGCCATTATGATACAACACAAAACTTGGCCCATTTTTTAGTGTCAAAAATAACATGTCATAGGCAAGTGGATATAAGTAATTTAACGTTGTTTATTATGAGATTGAAACCACGATACAACCCCAAAACCACGATACAACCACGATGTTTCTTATCTTGTCATGCTTCATGTCTCCCACCCATTGCTCCATGTAGCTGCTTCACTATTTGCTAATATATATGCTTCTTTGGGTGCCATATAACAGGTTTTTAACACATGAATTTTCATCTTCCTAGTAGCAATAGAATTTGTAGATGCTAATCTGATCTTTGAAAATCACCACTATAGGCTAACAGACGAAAATTACCTTATCAAATACTTAAACAAAGATTCTTGTATCAATTGCCGAACTCTTTTTACTTTCTTGCATGTAAACCAAGATATCTCAATTCTTGAAGCGGCCGACATGGGAAAACCGACGGTTTATAGGTTCGGGCGTTTCTAGAACTCGCTGTCGCCTTATCCTGCATAAAAATCAATCCATCGCTATAGTTATCTCCTCATAAGAGGCGCCCAGTAATCCGGCCAAGGTGCCCCATTTCTCTTGCATCCCTCAACCGATCCTGGCCAGATTCGCCGGACTGTGTTTCGCATACGCACTTTGGATTCTTCTACACCCTCTCTCTCTTTATATTGACAAAGAGAACCAACACGAGGTCTCGACACTGGATGGAAGTCCTTCAGGTCATTCAAGCTCATTGATGACCCTTTCCATGTCTTTAATTAATAGTATTTCATAGTAGCATTGCAGATCAGAGATTGCCACTGCACATGCAGAAGGCCATTTGCAAAATCTACAACTGTATCTTTCCATGATCATGGGAACACCTCTATCCGCTTTCTTTTTCCAATGGATAGGATTGATCAGAACAGAGCCCATCCTCAGTTGTAATTATATATTTATTGTCTATCATATTATTCTGTGCTAGATAATTTGAAGACTGTCTTTGATTCTTCCCTTTGATAGAAGATTACAAAGAATATCATATTTTTCTTCAACACAACTTCATCTATAATGAAATTTCAAAGACCAGATTAATTGCCTCAGATTGATATGACTACCTGTATTGTGACATGGTAATGCAGCTTGCATCCCAACCAGAGCCTCCCAAAAATATCCGAGAGAAATGGCGCTTAGGAAAGTGGACACCAACAAAAATAAACACCAGAACCAGCAAAGTTTCAAAGCTTTGAGGCAGATGAAGCGAAAGCACTGCAATATAAATCTGGCAATAACCCTGGCAATAAATCTGGCGAAAGCACTGCAAGCCTTGTTTTTCCGCAGCAGTTCCACTCCTGCCGAAGCCAATTCGACTCTCCAACCAATTCGAGTTCCCATTTATCGCCTCTCCTCCCTCTTTTATTTAACGCGGAACAATCCTAAGCTTCGAACAACGGGCCTAAGACTTTCTCCTGAAACTCGCAAGAAGCTTGGTTTCAAGAAACTTCTAGAAATATTATTAGGTCTAGGTGTCGACTTCCTAAAGGTTTAATCTTCCCTGTAATATTTTAGAAGGTTACACGTGTGCAACTCTTTCTATAACAATAGCAAATAATTTTAAGCTGCCCCCTTATCCTCCATATTACAATTATATATTAGAGATATACCATATACCCTATTTAAAAGTTCGTACCTTTGCCATTTCGCTTACATAACCATATTGCCTATTTTTTTAAATGTACCACCCCAAACATTTCCCCTCATTACTTTGCCATATTGTCCAAGCCTTGCATTTTCCACACTTTTTGTCATCTTGTCTTGTAAATAATCCATTACTTCAACATTGTATTTTCCCTTGTCTACATCATTCCATCTTGAATTCAAGTTTGCTTCCCCACGGATTCAAAGACTCTCACAAAGTTTTGCAAATCAAAACTCTAGAGCTAAGATTGCTCCGTTATGGTCCCAAATCCTTTAATTTTTAATGTCTTATGATTTTTTGGCTTTGGACCCATTCAAAACCATAGGCAAAGACGTGAAATACCAGAAATACATGAAAATTTTGCATGTTGGGGGCTCGGCTTTCGAGGCCCATTTCTGCATGCAGCAGGGAATACAATTATGGCTTGATTGGACCCCAATTATGCATGCAGCAGGGACATCAGTGGTCTGATTATATAAGACCAGCCGGGAGCTGAGAATCTTCACTTAGCACTCTTAGGCGCCATTGCAGACATCTGCCTTGATCTCCTTGATCTTCCCTTAGGCGCCATTGCAGACTCTTCCTTTGATATCCTTGATCTCTTTGATCGATCTCATGGCTAGACTGAAATTTACTGCCCGGAGGCCCAAGCCAGAGGAGTCCTCTTCTTCTAGCCATCCGGGCATGCAGATGATGTTTGTTGCCAAATTTTACGCTCGAGGTAACCCAATCGTGAAATGGGTGCAAGAGTTTCGGACAAGGTTCTAAATGGGTAGATCGTGTTCTTGCCGAGGAGATGAGCGACTTCCGCAGTGTTTATAGAAGCCGATGGTTTAGTCCTTCGTGGTGGTCAGGAAGATGGTTCCTCCCGATTATTGCTAAGCTTTAAGTGTTTCAAAATCCCCATGAAATCCTCTCAAGGTGTTTAGTTTTTTTGGGTACGTGATTTAAAAATCGGATGTATGTGAAAACTATTTTAAAATCGGATGTATGTAAAAACTACAGTTTAAAATCGGATGTATGTAAAATCGGATGTATGTAAGTTACAGTTTGGAAAGAAATCGGATGTAAGAACTATTTTTAAGATACTCCATGAGGAGTGAGCTCCTGTAAATCTTTACAAAAGTGAGCTTTTTGTATGCCAGTGAGCTTTTTGTATGCAGAAAGTATTAATATAAAAGAAAGTTCTGAAACGTGTCTTCCATACTTTACAAAAGTGCGCTTTTTGTATGCCAGTGAGCTTTTTGTATGCAGAAAGTATTAGTATAAAAGAAAGTTCTGAAACGTGTCTTCCATACTGTTTTGAGAATGTTCTGAACCGTGTCTTGTAAACCATGCATGTAAATATGATGACTACTAAGACAAGAGCGGCATCAATCAGATCTGAGCCTCCCGAAAAGCAATCTTATGCTTAATTGTAATCTTACATACAATAGATACCTAATTCTAAAAATAAAGAGAGAGCAAAGCAAATCAGATTATTAGATCAACTAGAAAATGGTAAGAATTAGGCAAGAAAATGGCATAGAGCAAAATGGAATAGACTTGAATATGCTACATTGAAGATATCAACTTTACTTACTGGTGACTTTAGACTAAACCTCAAGAAAATGGTACTAATTGACCTAGGCAAGAGAATGGTGTAAACATGAATACACTACATTAAAAAAAAAACAAAACAACTGACAAGCATGTGGAGATAGATCTGAATAGTGTGACATAGGTCTGATTCCAATGGAATCAATGGAAAACAAACTCTACATTATAGGTAAATTTGTGATTAATCATTATGTCAAAACAAAGGACTGGCCGCAACTAAATCGGATAACCGGGACATGCTTGTATGCAACTAAAGTATGCTTTGAACCATATCTATTTCACCAATCAAAGCATGAAAAAGCAATTATGAGAAGAAATGTTAGCGGTTTTATTTAACCCGCCTTTGCTCCCACTTGCAAACTATCTCTATAGTCGATCTTCAACGACCCCTTCAAGCTATCCTCAGAATAACCTTGACATCATAATGATTAACTAGACCACTTTAAGTTTACATGTATCAATAAGAATTACTTACTGGCACTATCTCGGTAGAGTGTTGTATATACTTTTTACCAACACGTATCCGTTGCAACCTCCATCTTCTCATTGTCTCTACTCCACCAGAGCGATACCAAGCATCCTTATGTCTTTTCTTCTTTAGTGTCTCTCTCAATATTGAAGCTAATGACATCTCCGGAGTAGATGTCAAACGTTCTCAAGCTTAGTAGCAATTCTTCTATAAAACCATTGTGCCATTTGTTGCAAAGAACTAGACATAGTTTTCCCACCACCATGCGATGTAAATCTAAAGTAGGCATGCTTGGCTTGTTTGTGGGACTTCTCCATGCCTTGAGTGTTCCGATGCCCAAGCTTAGTATTCTTTTGAAAACCATGGCCCATGTGCATATAAGATATGCATATAATGTGTGAGTTCTCCCTCACCCCATGCTGCTATAAATGCTCTTGTAAACTCTGTTATAGCAGTCCTAAAATCAGCCTTATCTTGATCAAGCGTTTTGTGATCATAAGTTTGAACACGGGAATTAGGGCCTTCCATGCTATTGTTTTCTTTTCAAATGCTCTTCCATTGTCCGATGCGATCATCTTACGCTTGTAGAAGATCTTTATAGCATTCCCATTTGCCATTTGCACGGGTTTTAAACTTGGAAGGAATCTTCTTGCTTTAACACCTCCCATCGAGGGTTTAGATGGCATGCTTTTTCTTTTGGATCTTCCACAACTTTGTAATTTCTGCCATGGAGACCCATATCGGATAACACTTGCTTCAATTCTTGCCAAAGTAACATCTCTATTAGGTTTTGGTTTCTTAGCCATGCAAACAATATCTTTGAGATAGACCATCTTATCAATGATCCTTAAGAAGGCGTGCAAAGTACATATATGCACACGGTGTAAATCGATTGCCACAATGGGATCCAATAATGTACGAGAAGGCGGCAAACATTGATCACAATCAAGTGTACTTCTTTGGGAACCAACAGCTGAATCTTTTCTATGTGCTACATAA
The DNA here is from genome assembly GCA_021234155.1 of Isoetes taiwanensis. Lineage (NCBI taxonomy): Eukaryota > Viridiplantae > Streptophyta > Lycopodiopsida > Isoetales > Isoetaceae > Isoetes > Isoetes taiwanensis. The sequence continues at coordinate 10,690,708 of JAJEKV010000019.1, forward strand.
TCACAATATGGACAAGATTGAGTTGTCTTCGCTGCACCGTGCTTCATGTTGTACATACATTTAATGGTCTTCAAATCCGCAGCTAGATGCCATTCAATCTCATAATTTCCATAGTCTACTACATTTAGCTTCTCACCATTATTGTGCCTCGTAATCAGATCAGGAATAGCTGTTTGTTCAAACACAAATCTTAAGGTACTATGACTTTCCTTAGTCACTTGGAAAATACCGATCCACCAAATATGATCTTACGATTGCCGCGAGAGAAATTTTCCTTGTCTTGACAACCGTTAAGAGCTCTATTCATTAAAGTAATAGATACTCTTTCATACTTCTCCCCTTTGACCATTTCCATCTCATCTAATTTCAAAACAACAACGAGTTTCTTTGTCACACTCTTCAACCGTCATGTCATAGAATTTCACCATCAACCGTAGAACACTCTCAACATCAACCCAAAGATTATTTGATTAGGTCTAAAGTAAAAAAGCATTACAGTGCGTGATGCTTTCTTGCCTTTTGTACCACCTCCAGCTTGTTCCAACTCATCTAGCTTGATAGATGCATCAATGTGAGTCATCTCTCCCAAGTACTTGCTTACTTGAAAGTTTCTATAAGAACGACATGACCATACCTTTGATAATTTAGGCAACAAAACATTTTTCACACCCATCTTTGACATGCACGACTTCAATGCCTTGAATAACCCGAACATAAGCTCTTTTGCTCACTCGGCATCATCACAAAGGGACTTTGAAGTCATCAACTCTTGCTTCTTTACTTATTTCGTCAATAACATGTTGGGATAGTGCTTGCCTCATTAACTTAGTCCCCATAAGCATGAATATAATTTAGAGTGAAGAGGTATAGATCTTCATCATGCTTGCTATTACTTGGACACTGCATATTAACTAATTTGACACAAGAGGCAAACCAATGCAAAGTTATTACAACACATTAACTATGGGCTGAGATGGATTGGACATTCGACAAATAGATAAAACAAATCTAAAAACAGAGACAAGCCACTAAAAGAATCAAAATATTTGCTTGCTATAGAACAACAACGGACCAAAAAAGAATACAAAGCGGTAAGATGAAATGGATTTCAATACACGGAAGATGGAGCACCTTCAAAATATCTTCTTTTGTGGCAATTTTTTCTTGATCAACTTCGACCAAATGACCATCCTTTTCGTTCATTTTTGTAGCCAAATGATGGATCTATCAATGTCTTGATGGCAGACACTCTCGCCTCTTTGATCCACCACCTCTAGGAGCCAATGTATGGATTGGCTTTATGTTTCTTTTCCTCTCTCTCAAACCAAGTGGAGTGACTTTTAAGCGCTTAATCTTTAGTTTAAGTTTCTCATTTTCCTCCATCGTCCGTTTATATCTCACCTTCTCTTCTTCCAAACAACCTTCCAGGTTTGCTTTTGCACTCTAAACTTGCAAACACTTGCTTTTTGCAAATTTGTTACAAGAATAATATAATGAAGTATTATGATTGGCAATGTTATGCATGTCATAAGTAAGTTTACTGATGCTAGCTTGAAGCTGAAAGTTACATGTTTGGAGTTTCTGCATAGCAGCTCTAATACCATCATCGGTAGATCCACTTGCTAAGTTTTGGCAATATCCAAGTACGCCTTGATGCCCCATGCCTATAAATTTGAACAAGGCTGTGGGAGAATCAAATACAGGCTGAATTTGATTTAAAGGATCTCTTGGATATAAATCTCCATGTGTCCATAAATCAATATTGCATGCTCCTGCTGATCTTAAAGAATCTTCATCATAATTTATCTTAGGCCCTATCTTTCTTTTAAGAGGCATGAAATTTTGTGGTACCTCCACCCGAAATTGGCAAACCTTCCTCCTTGGATTTATGTTTTCTACAAATAAACAGTAGGCATTCTTAGATATGAATAGGATTTGCAAATTTATGGAGTTGCAAATTAACATACCTTTATCATCCATCCTCGAACTCCTTAGAAATTTGTAGCTTTGTAGCTCCAAAAGAATGTAAGTAGGACACCAAGAAAATACTTGGACCTACGGAAGCTTGCGAGCTCTCTGGAAATGATCCGGATTTGCAAAATTTCTACAAGAAACTGCCTCCAATATAAGAGACATCCAAGAATTGAGCAATTCCGGCCTACAAATTTTAGGGAAAAAACGACCAACATTTAAACGACTAGTTGGTAATGGCGCGAGGAGGAGGAAGAACTAAGGTTTTGAATTCCGTTGGTTTTTTTTTTTTGGCTATGGCTACACCAACAACAAACCAATGAAAATTAACGAATCCACGTGCGTTGAAAAAGACAAAAAAGGGCACGGGAATAAGACAAACATTTAACGACCCTATCCAACAAGAAACTAAGTTCGGGCTGCCCGACTTTCCCCCCCCTGGCTTACGTGGAAGTTTTTGTTAGAAGGGCCTTTTCTAACCCCAAAAAATCCCTAATGGACATGTATATATACATTGATGTATATTTGTACAGTTTGACAGCATTCTTATTACTGCCATGGTTTTTCCCTCGAAAACCCTTCGGGGCGGGGGTTTTTTAACCCGGACAGTAATAAGTTTGCTGCGCTCCTTATGGGTCCCATAGGCCGATTGGCCTCAGTGGACGATAAAAAATCATTCTCATTTTCATTCTTATCCTATTTTGATTACAACATCATGGAATTTCAGAGTTTAGCTTTCAACTAGAGCCAAGACGAAATGCCTTCTGCCTAGTTGGGGATCATCCAAGAGGACACATTGGCTATGTGTTAAATGAACCTTATAGCCGGGACTATGCCGGGATGAACTTCGTGGATAAGAAAAGAGATAATGCTCAAAGTCTTAATGCACGAAAAGGCGAGTGGAAGTATAATCCAGTGCATGCGAAGATCATAGTGATGTCTCAAGGCATCAACCACGAGGCACATATCACGCATAACCTATTACCAAAGTATATAAACTTTTTGAATCGCATTAACTTATCCCAAACCCAATGCCATGTATGCGAACCCCATTGAATTGTGAAATGCGCAAGTGCCATCCATTTGGCGGTGGGGAGGAGTTGTGGAGGTAAGAGGAGGTGGAGCTAACAAAATACTTGCATTTGTGAACATCTTCATGATGACCCCAAGCCGACCTTTCTATGACACCAACCTCCACCATAAAAAGCAAATTCTCTGCTAGCTTCTCCCATACGTAAATATCCCAACGAGAGAGTAAGAATTACGCTTGAAACTCATGTAAAGACAATAGGTGACCATCTTCACACCATGCTTGAGTAGAGACAACAACTGCAAAGATTTATAGTCTCTGTGTAAGGGGATAAACTGATGTAGCAAGTGGAGGTGCTGAGAGGTTTGTCATTAATCGACCATAAATGCCCTTCAATGGATCACCAAAACCCTTCAATGGACCATCAATTGTTTACATTCGACCAATTGGCCCGCAAATTCCCAACAATAGACCATGCATTTTAGTTAATTTATAGTAGTTATTAAGGTGGGCTATTAAAGAGCAAAAGTAGGCATTGAAGGGTCGAATTTAGGAAGAAAAAAAAAAGGGGCGTCTTTAAAGACAAAAGTTGGAAGGACACCCTCCAATATAGCTACTTCCTAGAAATGCAACATTTTTATTACTTGTGGTGATTGGCTTGTCGTGCCACCTTGCCAATCATAAAGTTGGGAATTTCTAGGAGCACCCATGCATAAAGTAGACACGCCATAGATGCTTAGCCATAGAAATTTGGCCAAATTGAGACTATGCCAAATTTAGGAAATACAAATAAATTACCAACTTAAAGCAATTGATACTAGTAATGGGGCGGCGTTCTTAAAAAAAAAAAGTACAAATATATGTTAATGAAAGTCATTTGGTTGAGTGATGCTAGACAAAATCGACAAATTAGATATTGAGAAGTGGGATGTTATTTAGGTTAGAACTTACCATATAAACATCAGAGACTATATTAGTTAATAATATGAATAAGAATATCGAGAGAAAAGGTTGGGCTATTATGATGGCCATAGGGGTATAATGAGCATAAGGGTATAATATGGAGATGGACATCACAACTATATATAATGAACATTAAACTTCCAAGTTGATGCTCTAATATCAGCCATTCTCCATTGTGGAGAGAGAAGGTTGCGCTATATGTAGCTGATGTAGTAGTGCTATATAGATGATGTTTGCACCATGTGGATGTGCTCTTTGAGGAAAACAATTATGTTTTATGTTCTTTTGAAGAAAAGTGGAGAAATTTTGAAATAGAAACAGTTGCTGAGCATTGTCAAAGTTCAGCAACAAAGTTTTCATGTTGATGTTGTCATTGATTGGGCTTCAGTAATAGAGTGTTATTTTGAAGTTGTGGTCACACCATAATATGGCGGTCATAAGATGTAGAATGTCCAATCTTCATGAAGTTGTGATCACACCATAATATGGTGGTCATATACGTAATGCACAAATTGCTTAAGCAAATATGGGCAGTGGAACTTGCAATTGTATGCATTTTATATTCGTAGACCATGTTTCTTGCTAGAAAGTATATAGTTCTTGCATTTTGGATTTTAATGTGACTATGTTGTATATCTTTTTATTGAAAGCGAGATTGAGAGTGCGATTCGTACTTTGCCAGATTCAAGGACCGAGGGGCAGGGACCTTGGCTTCTCCCTTCATACTATGTCATAGTTTAGATCAGACAATACATATTTTGTCACATTATGTATGATATAATTTCTACTGTTATTATATTTCCCATAGTACATTAGGAATCACAATTGCTAGTGTGACGATATAATCATCGCATGGACATCTAACATAACTCACGTTTGACAATTGTAAATTTTGATGTCTGGTCATTAGGTCAATTTTCTTGTGGCATCAAAACTCCATGCTTGAATTAGAATCATATGAAAGATGCACCTATACCAAAGGGTGTTTAGAAAAACAATTGACAAAACAATTAGAATTTAAATTCCATATTCTCAAGATTGACAAAGCCACGTTCTCAAGATTAGCAATGCAGAAATAATAGTATTGGTGCATCATGTTTCTACAGCTTAGACATTTGCTCCTCATACTAAACTTATCTTGCCTTCAATTCTCGACATCAAAATTTTATCTTTTATTGGAATGATGCAGCTTAGTGTTCTTGATCACATCAAGCTCAATATCCTTTAGGACTTCTCAGCTATATTACATTGATCCAGTGCTGCAACTTTTAGATTGAACAAATTCCAGCCAACTTCTCCAAAATGCATGTATTACCGCCGCTCCCAAAATCCATGTGAGTCCTAGTCATTCCAGCCAACTTCTCCAGAATGCATGTATTACTGCCGCTCCCAAAATCCATGTGAGTCCTAGTCAGAGTCTTGCAATATGTAACTTAGCTAGCACTTGCCACTTTCCAATCCTAAGGCAAAACATGGCTTGGAAGCAGGTAGGGATAAAAAATAAATCTCATAAGAGCATATAACCAATAGCAAGCGAGAGATTTGAAAGCCCGTCCATGCGGCTGGGTATGGAGCAATGGAATTTGATAAACAACCATAGCCTGAATCCAAAAGGAACGTAGTGCCTGTAGCATGTCTGGCCTAGCTATTCAAAATATAGATGTGGCAATAACTCTCCTTAAAACCAGAGATAAGGCATTTCAAAAGAGATAAAGAATATTTTGCTTGCAATTATTTTGCAACATATGAACGTGCATAGCTTAAAGACTTTAACTTGTTCTAAACTTCAAAGCCCAAAGTTTGAAGCTGCTCGCCGCAAGATAGTACGCAAGATAGTAAAGTAGCATACCTTCATGAAATTCCTCATATATCCTCATTCTTGGGAATAGGTTTGAACATGAAAGAGTATGAAATTCATCCAGAATGACATTTACCAAGACATCCGCTTCAAATTGGAAGCAAAGAACTGGAGAAAGAAATCTTAACATTTTGGAGAAGGCAATATAAAATGGCATGGAAGAGCCCATTTTGGTGAAGGGAATATAGACTGATATGGAAGCGCACACAATCAATTGGAAGATTGATTGCCATGAATCACATGTACACACATACAACAATAATTATTTCGAGCTTAATAGGTTTCCTGCAAGCCCTATTTGTAAAAACTGCTTATTCTACAGTCATTTTCAATCTGAACACATATCTAGACATCTTAACATGCATGAGCATAGGTCCCTGAATAAAACTCTAGAAGTTGTTGCACTTGTATTTAAGAAAACATAACAATGCAAGCAAAATCAGAGCACGTCAAACATAAGCCCTTCAGCATAATGTTTACAACATTGGCAAATAAGATCAATTGAAGATGATAAAAATACCTAGATTCTTTCAATTGGCGAGGTACAGGCTTATTGTTCATGTTGGATTCAAGGCAAACTGCTCCTCTATTGTCTGAATCAAAGCAGATATGATATGGTTAAAAACTGGATGGACAGAAGAAATCCAATAAAAAGTATATGTAATCTAGCTTAAACAGTGTACCTGTGTCTAGCTCTTGGCCTAGCAAAAACACAATTCCCAGCGATTGACAATAATACATCATGATGCATGGCAAGAAAAAGCATGCAACATTTGCAACTTCAACGCCACAAACTGCATTGGAATTCAGATAAACAAATGTAGATTACAAATATAGACACATGATTGGGTATTAACAAATGTAGATTAGAAAATAGACAAAGGTTTAAAGGTTTGGTGAACATTATAGACACAGGATTGGGTATTAACAAATGTAGATTAGGAAATAGACAAAAGTTTGGTGAACACTGTCAGACCCAAATACTTGCTTGATAATTCATAAAAGAATCAACAACAGGACCTGTTTATCTTTGTCGAAAGGATTGGTTCATATCTGAATGTTGCCATGGCTCAAACCTGTTTATTCTACAATCATTTTCAATCTGAACACATATCTAGAAATCTCAGCATGCATGAGCAGAAGTCCCTCAATAGAACTGTAGAAGTTGTTGCACCTGTATTTAAGAGGACATCATCTCAAATGCAAGCAAAATCAGAGCACATCAAACATAAGTGGCATGTGGGGCTCCTCGGACGACATAATGTTTACAACATTAGCAATAAGATCAATTGAAGATGACAGAAATACCTAGATTCTTTCAGTTGGTGAGGCAGAGGCTTATTGTTCATGTTGGGTTCAAGGCAAATTGCTCCTTTATTGTTTGAATGGAAGCAGATATGGTTAAAAGCTGGACAGAGAAAAGAAACCCAATAAAAAGTATAGTCTATGTCATCTAGCTTAAACAGTGTACCTGTGTCTTGCTCTTGGCCTAGCAAAAAAAAATTCCCAGCCATCCACAATAATACATCATGATGCACACCAAGAAAAAGCATGCAACATTTGCAACTTCCAACGCGCACTCAAACTGAACTGCAATTCAAATAAACAAATGTAGATATAAAAATAGACACGGAATTGGGTATTAACATATGTAGATTAGAAAATAGACAAAGGATAGATGAAGAATGTCAGACCCAAATACTTGCTTAACTAATTCATAAAAGGATCAACAACAGGACCTGTTTATCTTTGTCGAGAGGACTGGTTCATATCTGAATGCTACCGTGGCTCAAAGCTTCAGCTTCTATAGCCATTTGGAAGTTAAGCTCGTTGCCACAGCATGGCCAGCAGAATGACCATTCCATATATAACGGTGTAAAAATTGGCACATCATGGCACTTCTGTCTCTAAGCAATCCTTGTTGGTAAATTTGTGAGTAGAAAATTCTGTAACTTGATACCCAGCTGCTCTGGCTTTTGCCAGTTTTGAAAGGCCTGCAAAACAAATATGCTCGAATTTTAGTCACTGACGTACCGAGTGTTCATAACATCCAAAAATGACAATCGCATGGCTTATATTTTACCAGAACAATATCTGTTGTGCAATATCACCAGGAATCGATTCCCATGGAAGCATCCGAAGCATAAAACGGCACTAAATAAATATTGAAGCAGGAATTCCTAGAAAAGTATCGTATGCTGACCTCCTAGAAAAGTATCAAATGATTTTTTATATGATATAAGAGCGTCTTCAAGGAGGCAGGCAAATCGAAGCTCGCCCTAATCAAACAGGTAATGGCCGGTTCAGATTATGGCATCGTTGAATTACCATTCAAGCATCATTTAACAATCGCAATAAAATTGTAATAGAAAGCATGCATGATCTGGTTAAGCAAAGTCTGTTCTCCATGCCGTCCTTCACGCCTGACATCGAGAATTCTAAATGTGAGTCGCACGCACGCCTTGATTTCCAGAAAAAGAAATAAATCCATCATAAAAAGCCCCTTCTGAAATCATACCGAGGAAATTGAGTTGATTTTTGGAGTCAGAAATATTTTCTGGCATCAAAAAACCCCATAACCTTAGAAGGAAGGAAGGAAGGAAGTATATTTTAACGTCGCGGAGGCCAAACTTGACCTATGAGGCGGTGCATGCGATCTACACAAAAAGCCAGATAAAACCACACCAAAAAGACAAAAGAAGCACGAAAAAAATCAAAAAAGTTTCCCACTTAGGGAAAACCAAATTTAAACAATAGATATAATATAGTAACTATCCGGGAAAAGTAAAAGCTTAACATAGCTTTGATTCTTGCACCTATTATGATGAATCATCCTTATGGTAAATCTAAGCCCATTGTTTGATATATAAAATGCACACATAAAACATATTATAGCTATATCCTTCAAATGGTAGAATATTGCAAGAAATATGCAATTGGTTGTTTTGTAAGTTTACGATGCTATGATTTGGCAAAACCTAGGTCCTTGCAAGTTATACTAATCCAACCATCCCTGGTCGTTGGATTCAAGGGTGGTTATATCCCAGAACTTTCCGAATATTCTTTTTTATGGAATATCCTATGAATTATTGACAATAATTCTTCGAATATTCTTTTGTAGAGAAGATTCCACCGTAGCCTGTTTTCTCTATTGCTCTGTTCCGAGAAAAATCTTCCGCTCTGCCATGCCTTTGTTAATAAGCATCAAATTGGTGATAATAAAGCTTGGATTTAGAGACGAAACATGAAGACCTATCTCAGACTTCTTTCCATTATAGTTCAAATGAACTAGAAGATGCAAAACCCATAAGATGGTGGACGCTATGTCCTATATCCATCGTTTATGTCTAGCATATCAAAGCCCTAACTTAAGCGTCTTTCACATCTCATTAGATTAGCTTCTAGAACCCATCTACAACACAATTACAATTACAAGAAACTTATCACGGCGGCCAAGGCCGCCGCAAACGTTTCTCTTTCCCAGCCCATAACAAATGGTCTAACGTGCAACATCCCGCTATTCTACCAAGGTAAATAAGTTACAATTTTTTCTTTGAAATCGCAATGGCTTAAAAGTAATGGTTAGGTTCTTTTCACCAATCAAATTTGCTGAACATCTTTAATCATTCTTGGTGATTTATAGATATCACAGCAAGTCCAATCAAAAGATGCCACATACGCATCTTTTTGAGGATTGTGAAAAAGTTAACCAGCTTGATGGGCTAAAAATTTAACCATCAATATTATGAAATTGGTCAGAAAGAGGCACACTTAGAAATTTCGGCCATTACCATAAAAAATACCTAGCAAGAACATAAATCTAAAGCAAGGGAACTTCGTATTAAACGGTCTTTGCTTATAACACCACTATTATATACTACGGCATGGTTCTACGGTTTAAGCTACCAAGGCTTGCTAAGGTGAGGTTCTATTACTCAATATACTAATATGTAGGGGCCAATAACTTAAGCCAATATGTATTCAAATGTGGCTTCAAGTTCTGTCCCTAACCAGGCATGCAAAAACTAGGTCTCTAAAAGATGGACTCTATGGTCCCAATAGAGCATAGTCTATATTCTAAAAGGTGAAGGCATGCTATAGTATGGTCGAATCGTAGATATAACTAATATAAATGCACGGGGTTATGGTTCGAAACCTTAGACACTAAATATATTGATATACATGGGGGATACCGGGGCCTGGGTAGCCCCTTAAAAAATAGCACTATCAGAAGAAGCGATGGCGGCCAGAACATAGAACCGGCTGGCTGGGTTCCAAGGTTCTACTTCGGCCATCCTTCTGGAACTCTATCAAGGCTAATTTCCAGCACAGAAGAGTCGGTTTCTTACACCCAAAGCCAGATTCTTCGCTGAAACTCAAGCATAGAGCAAGAGGGATCGACTGGCAGAAGAAAGTTCTTTCCAAACACTGAATAAGCCTTGGTTTACAGGGATTGATGACCGGATTTTACAATAGGGGATTGATTGAAGGCCCAATCAATTATTCATGGCAGGCCTAAGATGGAATGCCCCAGTTGAATGTCTGCGGCCATATTCAGTGCCTTTGTTTTCATATACGTCTTCTATCTAATTTTTTAAGCGGGTTTCGGCTAAAGCATAAGTGAATCTGTTTGCTTGCGGTGCCGGTGACCTTGTTACAGCGATTGGCAATTCTCGACAAAAAGGATTCTTGGCGATTTAGCACTACAAATTCGAGTTTACCGGCCGGGAATAAATCGAGACTCTTTCTTGAGCACGTTATTTGCGAGACCAACCCGGTTTTCTCGAGGAAAACCGGTGATTAATAGTAGAGAAGATATGCATATAGTAGACAATAGCAGAAATGCAAGATGTTATGTGGAATGGGAAGGAGTGGATTACGGTGTGGCGGGATAAGCAATCTAGCCACGGTTTCTTCGTCAAGCTCAAGAAATCACACAAAACCCAAACTGGTGTTGAATTATCAATTATAGATCACGGAGAGTCGTCACTTGAAGACAGTAGATTTCATCAATTCAAAGCGGCGGCGTTGAGCTCGGTTGAGAGATTCGGGCGATTTTTATATGGACATGGCTTACAATCAGCAGCCCAACCAGACCTGCAAACCACGGATCAACTACCCAACCAAGAAGCCAGTTACTCACAAATCTAATTAAGGTCAGGGATCATCACATAGCAAGAATCGGCAGCAAAAGAAAAATGAATTTCTATTGAAAAGCGAGAGCAAGATTTGGATGTGCATAGCTTGGTTGGGCGGACGGGGATTTAAGCCTCGATGCGATGGCGAGGCTAGGATTTTCTACTCATTTGAAATTGAAAATGCAGTAGGAACATCTTAATCGGTCTGCGCGAGGTCAAACTTCGGCCAAAAATATTAGCTTCTCATTTTTTGAGAACAGAAATTACACTGCCTTATATAAGAAGTGACAAGTAGTTTCCTGTGCACTTGTCCTTGTCTTTTCACTTTTTGTTTTTTAACCACAATATGCTAGCTCTTTGAGATTGTTGATTCGTATATAATTATATTGACTACTCCCACGTGCTCATTGTTACATTTTAAACTTAAGTTATATGAGAGGGTTGTCTGAGAAGTCCTTTAATTTGTTTTGTGTGGAAATGTGTGAATGTATATGTTGCATCTCCTTCATGTATAGCAAACTTTGGTCATGCATATCTTTGGAGATCCCTTAGCATTGGCCCTTTACAAAAAGTTTGTCATGAGCCCATCCTCCTAACGACAACCACTTCTTTGGTGCTCAAATCTTTGGCGTGGAAGATCTGACGCGGAGGAAGTATGGGTAGGTTCTAAACCCGACTCACTCATATGATTATTTTAAAGCTTATGGTTGTTTGGCGTATATTCATGTTCTACTTGAAATAAGACTTAAACTAGATGGCGAGAAATAGGCTTTTAGTTACGTTATGATGAGGAATCAAAAGGTTATAGAATTTTTGTACCTAGAATGAGAAAATAATAACTAGATAGGTTTTTTTTTTGAAGGGCGTGAGGCTCTTTTTATTGACAAGAACAAAGGCACAATACACAATGCCTGACGGGGAATAAAACCCTAGTGGATAGGCTGATCCAACTAGGCAAAAACCCGTCTATGCATAAGAAGAACACCATAAATACGTCACAAATTATCTCTTTTTTATCATCAGCTAGAGATGAGCAACGATAAGCTTTAGTGATCTTCTGCTGAGCACAATGGAGAAGCTGCTGATCAGAGATGTGTGCACCTTGGAAAATCCACAAACGTCGCCTCTGCCAGATAGACCACAAAATCCAACTAGAAGCAAGATGAAATGCCCGCTTGCAAAGCTAGGCCAAGCGAGGGGGATAAAGTGCAAGTAGGATCTCACGGCTAGTGAGAGACACCTGCGAAAAAGAGTGAACAACCACTCCCAAGCAAGCCGTAGATGATCGCCTGAAGAAGAAGCGGTGTTCAATAGTTTCAACACGTTGGCCCGCGAGAAGGCAACGATCTGAGACTCTAGGATTCATCTTGTATTCATTGAAAGCAATTTCGCAAAAATAGAAATGAAATCGAAGTCCCAGAAAGGCATGTGGGTGTACAAAAACATATTGTGCATGATGAAAATGTAGATATTACTGCTGACTTTGACTTTGATGAAGAGAATGAATGTGCACAGAGCAGATGACGAGGATGATGGGGAAGATAGTGATGCAGCACAATCAACACTGTGTGCACCAGTAACAGAATCTACAACATTGTACGTCAGCATTAGCGAATGCATTCAATCTTGACGTACATCATACGGATATGAAAATTGCAGTTTTAAATGCAATATTACAGGAAGAGATATATGTGAAACAAGCTCTAGGCTTTCAGGTAGGTAATGGCATGGTTTGAAAATTAGAACATGTAGTCTATGGTCTAAGACAAGCACCCGGGGAATAGTATAAATGCATGGATAAGTATATGAGAGAACAAGGAGTTGAGAAACTTAATAATAATGGGAGTCTATACATGCACAAAGATGGAGATAAATTTTGCATTATTGCTTTGTATGTAGATGACTGCATAATGGCATCAAATTTTTTAAAATATCTAGATAGATGCAAGGGAATCTTGAAGAAAAGATTTAAAATGATAGATCTTGGAGAATTGAAACAGTTTTTGGGAGTTTTTGGATATTGAAATGAGTAGAGATAAAGAAAATAAAATGCTCAGATTTTGCCAGACAAGAAACATTGAAAATATGATAAGGAGGTTCGAGTTAGAAAATGCAAAAATAGTGAATATGCCTCTTGTAGCAGGTTATAAAATATATACCATACAAGGAGCTCATGGGATGTCTGCTCTATGTGGCCAACAATAGTGTGGGAGTCAGAATGCATTCGCCCATATTATACTCGTGAAATGTGTGTCCCCACGGTGATTTTGAAGGGGCCCGATGTTCTTGAATTATCAGGACTCACGAATAGCACGGAGTTATCCGGAGCACCAATGGCCTCCTCCTTAACCACTTTGGAAGCAACCTCTGGTTCTGAACTCCGGATTGTTGCAGGGCAATCACTGGTGCTCTGGCGATTATTGCGTCTCTGCTCCATATTCAATTCAAATTTGTACCGCTACTGCATCCCGCGAGCCCAAGTAAGCTATGGCGATTTTACTTACGCCTAGTTCTTTTACGCTATTTAGATTTGCAATTTTTTGCATTTCGGTCGAGAATTTACGCATCATCTTCCGGTGCTCCCTATAATGCGCAAAGCCTTGATGTTGCTCTGCTCGTGTGAAGCGAGCATGTATCGTGATTAGACTCCCCTTTTGGATCTAAGAGTCTTCGAAAACGGACCTAAGTTTTTGCTTGCCTTTTGTTCTTATCTTATCTTAGATCTTGTTCTAGCTTTTCGATTTCTTAGGCTTGAGTCCTTCTATTGGCTATGGCATTCGCGGGCTAGAAATGCCTCTCTCCGGTTGCAAAATCATAAGGGCCTTTATGCTTGCTTTCCACCACAGCCGATTCTTCTGGATCCAACTCGGGTGGATCTTTATTTACTTCTTATTGTGCTTGCTTTTCATCATGTTATTGATTTCAATTGAGTATTCCAGCAATTTTCACTCTCCAAATCCCTTCAAAATCACACTAAATCCTTACTCAAACTCAACTCAACTTTCTATAGTAGTTTTAATTGGCCTCTTGATATTGGATCATATTGGCTTCCTTGATTGTTGGATTGCCACAAGTACTTGCAGCATTCCCCACTTCAAAATTTAATCTTGCTTCAAATCCGCTCTTCTTGACATTTGTAAGTCATGGGTATAAAATAGTTCAAACAAGCAGCATCGATCAACCTTCCGAGTTTTTGATGGCCATATTTGCATATGAGACTGGACATGAATACAAAACAAAATCAGGCGTAGAAACCATATTCATTATCATATACATTTTTGCATTGCTTTTTATTTGTAGAAAAAAGTATCGATGTTAGAGTTCTCAAGTTAGACACATTTAGTTCAATTTTGCAGGTCTATAGCTGAGATCTATTTGACTCAATACAAACCTCCTTTGCCACGAGTTGGACAAAAGAAATGTTCGCGGCGGCCAAGGCCGCCGCGATAAATTTCTTATAATAACAATCTAGGCAAAGGACATTGTGTTGCAACCAAAAGGATCTTAAGATATTTAGAAGATATAAAAAATTTTGAATCACTTTTGATTATGATAGTTTGGTCTTATTTGCACATTCAGATGCAGATTGGAAATGGCAGAGTATTGTCTTTGAGCTTAAATATAAGCCATCAGTATCGCATAAAGCAATTGATGTACAACATATTTTACATTCAATATTGGCCAGAAAAGGGTCAAAAAAGGTTCCTAATGTAAGCATAGTCCCCTAGTTTGTGCAAAACACTAAAACTGGTAAAACGCCTTGTTGCATCTCCACATAATAATATGCATCTTAATTTTGTCTCATTGACGGTAAGAGGAGCTAGATAATTCTCATTCTGACTTTACACTAGGCTGCTTCAGGAGCGGTAAGTTGTGCCTCTAATTCCTTGATTTTTTTTCTTGAATAGCTTTGTGGTTTTTGTAGTGAATGTTGGCTTCTGCAATTTTGACACTTTAAGCATTGATGAACGGATGCATCAGAAACCCATTTGCAAGTGGATATAATAATACCATTATGATTAAACTCCTTTAGGGATATGGACTGTTGCTACAGATAACACAGAAGAATTACATTGCAATATTTGCAAAAATGGGTTACGTTTTGGTGATTCATAGTCAATTTTGACCATAATTTCATGGGAATCAATATAGAAGGCATACCATACCTGGTTATAGTTGCTCGGCAATGGAACCGACAAACGGATTAGCAACTAGGCCATCTCCCGCAGGCCATATTTGTTGGGCTATTTTTAATCCATATTTTTTCTCAGAAAACTACGTGCCATTTTTAGGAGGAAGCATCAATTAAACTTTTTTAAATAAGTAGATTTCTATCATAAATGTAAGAATATGTATATAATGATGCACCATAAATGTTATGCAACTAAAGAGTGCAAAAGTTTTACACATAGTAATTCCACTAAATAACAAAGTTCCTCCTAAGAGATGGTACTTTTAGTTAGACCGTAGAATGTCTTTGTTAAAAAAAAGGATGGAAGCTTGAGCATGTGTATTCACTATTGTCAATTAAATGTCGATGGAAGCTTGAGCATGTGTATTCACTATTGTCAATTAAACAAGCACACAATCGAGAATAGGTACGACCTTACCTCGAGCAGATGATTAGATGGATCAGCTCCAAGGCCAAGTTCTTCTTCAAGGTCGACATGAGATCCGGTTAGATCAAAGAAAAGGATGTTCACAAAAGCAGTCTTTAGAAATAAATATGGTCATTCACGAGTTTATAGTAATGCGATTTGGGTCGCCTATCTGTACACTAAGTATTTTGTAAATTTCTCAATAACTGCGATAATATTTTTTTCGGCCCAGTCTTAGTCTATAGCTTGCTCGAGCATGCCAACTATTTAAGAAGAGCCCTAGAGAAGTTATGGAGGCACCAACTCTATGCAAAGGCGTCAAAATGCCACTTCACAACTAGTAGAGTCGAGTACTTTTCAACATTATATCGTCGAAAGAAATCTCAAAGCCACTTCGACAAATATCTAAGACATAGCGAATGGCCGGTCTCAAGAAACATGCATGACAAAAGGAGCATTACAGGGAAGTTCATGGGAGACTTTGCCAAAGTTGTGGCCCCGCTTCTCGACCTCACCAAGAAGGAAGGTTAAAGATGAGAAACCGCGACATCTTGATCCGCGATTACTAGTGATTCCAACTTCATGTTTTCGAGTTGCGAGAGAACAATCGGACTTTTTCCCCGGCAATCTTTCGGATTAACTCATGTTTGCACCTTGCTTCCTATTGTAATTGCCCCGTCGATCGCGATCACTTCTTTCAAGGTTTATTGGGGCAAAGTTCAAGCAAGCTTTGAACCTTTGAAGGAAGCTTCGGCGAGGGCGTCAATTCTCATAGTGCGGATCACGAAAAGGATAAGCTCGTCTAACGGAAGGTTGCTATTTGAGGAGCTTCATGTACAAAGGCCTAGTTGTTGCTTATGATTTCGGGAAGATGAATGAGGCGAAAACTCGCCACCCAATGCATGAGCATGACTAGGAACTTCTATTAGATGTAAGGCATTATTTGCTAGGACGAAAGTTCCAATTGGACACCGATCACCAAAGCATCCAATGTGTCTTTACACAACCACACCTGAACCTGAGGCAAACGAAGATGGATGGAGTTTCTTGAAGAGTACGATTTTGGGATAACAAATAAGTCAAGAAAGCTTAACTTGGTTTCTGAAGCCTTGTCTCATCCTCTCGTGATGCCTCAAGTTCATTGCAATGTAGTCTCAATTCTTGCAATAGAGTTTGGGAAGAGTATCAAAGAGACCTAGCAGCGAGCAACTAGCCTATATAAAGAATCTTTAGAAGGAGAGAGACATTTCAAACATTTTTAGAAGGAAGACAAACTCCTATACTTGAAAGGACCATGGACCTTTAGCTGCTTGCACTTGCATGCTACTTTCTAAAAAGGATAGCCTCTTCCTACTTCATCAGATTGGGGGAAATGAAACATTGGAGTAACCTTAGAGGTTACGTTTGTGGCACGCTACAGTCGAGACCCGATGTTTTCTTATCTCTCTGCAAAGTGTGCACAAGTAGAGCAGAGTACCGTTGCCATTTTATCTATGCCAGCCCATCCCAGTGTTATATCTTCTGTATGTGCATCTCTTAAGGACTAGATCGCTAGTTATCCCCAAAAGTCGAGCGAGGTAACATCTATGTCATGTTATGTTGATGTTATGCGTTTGGTAGTCGTATGAAATAAGGGTGCTTCCACTATTAGAGATGGATATATATTCATTGTTATATATTGTTATGAAATTAGGGTGCTTCCACTATTCGAGGTGGATATATATTCATTGTTATATATTGTTATGTGCTTATGTGTATATGCTTCTGCTGCTAGATCGGTCCCGAAGGAGATAAAGAGAATCAAAGCTACCAAGCTCTATTACAGATACAAACAACACCTATATAACAATCAACACCAACAGAAACAAGGGACTGCTTACTGAATATTTCTTGCAGTGGATCACAGAGGGCCTTCTAATTTTGAGCTAATAACACTAGCTTATGATCGCAATCCAATTAGCTTTAGATCCAATCGTGCAAGTCGACCAGGTGCCATAGACCAGCTCCAATTTCCTTTTGAAAAACAAATACAGTTGGCATAGACCCCTGCCTCACCTCAAAATCAATTGTTCCATTGTTCGGATTCTTTCAACCTCTGATCTACCACAAATCACTTCAGTCTTTAATAAGATATCCGAAGATCTACAAATTTACAGACATCTGTGTTTGGCACCTGATTCGTCAGCCCCTTTTATAGTCTTGGCCAAACTAACCTTAAACCACGTGCACCTGTTTTCTTTTATTAAAATAGGGTAGTATTTTATGTAAATCATATACTATATGGCATGATACGTCTACACTTTCCCTTCATGCCATATTTCTCCCTTTGATATGCCAAATATCTCTTGAACAGCTTTGACTTTCATTCTATAATTGCTTTTGTAATTAAGTTTTGCCGCTTAGTATAAGGTCTCCACATACATACTGCATAATTAGTTCATTCCTTGCTTTGTATGGTGCGCCAGCTTCTTGCTATAGCAATACAACTTTTGCTATCTGTCAAAAGCGTTGCAGGATTAGGCTGAGGTATATTTGTTTTTTCATTTAATAGTCTACTCACCCATGCAATTTCTTTAGCTACTAGTGAAGATGCTTTAGTATTCAGCTTCAGCAGAAGACATAGCAACAAATGATTGTGTTTTTTGCCTCCATGATATTAGGCCTCCTGCAAGCATTAAAGCATAGCCAGAAGTAGATCTTTGAGCATCCAAATCCCCCTAATGTAAAGGTAATGGCAATGCATAATCATGCATCGTCGATTTTCTAAGCCATGTCTGTTTGCACCATGTCTGTTTGCACCGAGTTGAGCATAGAAAAATTAAGCATTTTTATTGCAGTAAATAGATTCTAAGCACAATGATTGTTCTGCTCATGAATTCAGGCTTCTATCCTAGATTATATGGCATTAAGTACAAATTTTCTAGAGCTGCTGTTGTTAGTTAGCTTTAGCAGCCAAGCAATCCCTCGGCATGAGCTCGTTAAGATGCATACCTGCACTCGAATAATAGTAAACAGAAAGGATTTCTAAAATGTCTTAAAAGTAAGACAACACCACCTTCCGATCATATAAGAATTTGCTTAATTGTCAATTGCCATTTGTTGTACAAGTAAATAACGATCTGAACCCCTGCAGGCATAGTTGTTTTGGTGTTGCAAATTGCCAATTAGAACCATCAAGTTCATATCTCCACCGCTGGTAAAAGAGATACCTTGAGTTTGTGAATTATGCAGGTAAACCTTCACATTCTGGTGCCAAAATGGCATGCTCCAATTTGTCATGCCAAAAAAAATGCCATGAAAAACTAGAACAGATCAGTTGCAGATCTCATGTCATACTCCTGCCTCAAATGTATGACTTCCCTAAGGTTGTTTAAATAAAGACAAATGAGGCTATCATTTGTCAACCTTCTTCATGCACAATTTTGTTGATAACAGCAGCAAGGAGTTCATCCCATTTCTGAGATCTTAATTCTGCTTGTGCGCGTCTCTGTTCCTGTCTTTCCCACCATGCCTGCTCCCTCATCATTCTTTCCTGTTCCAGTCTGTGCATTGACTCCCTCCACTGCTGTTCTCGCAGTTGCCGTTCTTGATACCTTCTCTCTAACGCCTCACGCCATTGTTCTTCCACAAGCTTCTGCTGATGAAAAAATTCCTCCAATATTTCCTGCATATTATTTGCCCTGTAAACCCCCTTAAGGGCATCACCTTCTATTTTCCTCTTTTTTTTCTTATGTATCTGATCATCTTCACTATCATCCCCATCATCCTCTTCATCTTCAGTATCATCATCTGAAAACTTTACCATCATATTATCTCCAGCTTTTAACTTCTTCTCTTTCTTTTTGTGCCTATTCCCTTCAGATTCTAACAAAACCCTGTCCATATTTTTTACACGATTCGTGAAAATTTCATCCAGCTCTTCAAAGAATGGACATTGTCTTCCGTTATCAGAATCGGAAATCTCTTTTCCCTGCATATGATCCTGTCTAATATCTGAGATCTAAAGAAATGAACAAGTCTAAACCTAATTTTAGCAAAGAGAACAACGTACCTTATATCTGTTCACCAAATTTTTCCACTTGCATTTACACTGGTCAGCACTTCGGCGAAAACCTTTTTCCTTCATCTTTCTAGAGATGAGCTCCCAGAGAGTTTTGTTACGTTTTGTCTGGGTAAAACTCAACTCGAGTTCTGCCCTAATAGAGATCAGATCTTTCGTTTCATGATAACCCCACTGAGGCAAACGGTCCTCTTTTCTCTGTCCATCACTGACGTAAAGAATAGGGGTCGAAACTCCGCTATCTTCCACAGCTCCACTTGCAGGGGATTCCATTTGGGGTTCGTCGTTTTGGATTTGAAGCTGGAGTTGAGAAGTGGGCTGAAGGGGCTGAGAATGAAGAGGAGGCAGAATCCCCATAGCCATTCCGAGACTGCCATCGCCCAGCATCTCGCCCTTTTCCTCTTCTCTGTATTATTGCCTAGTTAATTTGAGATGGTGTTTACGTGGAACCTCCACGTAGCGCTTACGTGGAACTTCTATATGGCGTTGCGCACATTATACTAGTGGAGTCTGGCAACGGGTGTAGGGAGCTTGCCCAGGAGATGCATCGAGATCCTGCCACCTAAGCTGAGCAAAGCTTTAACCGACAAACTTCTAAGGGCGAGATTCCACTTGCAGAGACGGAAGTTTGACAGTTTTCATGAACTGCCTTCAATTGAATGGAACAAAGCTTCCGCCAAGGTATTCCACTATGGTGGAGGCAATTAAACCACAACAGAATCTGAAGCATTGATCCGATGCGTGGCAGGGTATAAAAGACGGAGGGCATCCCCTGCCAGTTAGCGCAACACTTTTGCTTCCACGTCTGCTTCCATACCCCTTCCGAACCAAAATCCCAGGCTTAACTTCCACCGCTAGTGGAATCGCAGAAACTGAAGTAATTTGTAAATCGTGCCTCTTGATTGGTTGTCCTTAACTTCCAGGAACCAAAATGGCGATAGTGGAATCTGGCCCTAAGAATGCAGTGGAATCCCAATTTTAGCATTTGGCTCCGATTTCTTGCCAACAACCTAGTATTTGTTGTTTCAACCTCTGAACTTGCTGTCGTAGTGGAATCTGGGCCAAAGATGGAGACCACCATTGTATCTAGCACAACGGATGCTCGTTCTTATACATACACATATCAACCTATTGAAGTTACACGACCTATTGGTCTAGGATGGTTTTCCTCGGCGGTATCACAGTGGCTGATATCTGATACAAACACATTTGTTATATGGATCTTGCAATATACATGTCCGTTGTATAGATCATGTTTCATCTTACTTATTATTATACAAGAAATTTATCGCGGCGGCGGCCGCCGCGAACATTTCTTTTGTCCAACTCGAGATAAAAGAACTTTTGTATTAAGTCGAAAGTATCTCAGTCATGGATATGCGAAAATTGAATTAATTGTATCTAGCCTTGGAGAATTCTAAAGGTCTGATATCGATTATGCAAAATGGTTATTCAAATAAAAGCATACCTACAAAACATGATACCTTTACCCCACAACTTTTTACATGGCTTTCTTATCAATTGTCGAATGAATTATCCAGCAGGTTGTTCTTCGATTCAATAGTTGTCTATCTCATCAAATGATTTGTCGTGCCCTCTGAACCACGGTGTTATCTCTTTCTTTCTTGCTCCAATGAATACGTTGCTTCGAACCACGGTGTTATCTCTTTCTTTCTTGCTTCAATGAATACGTTGATGTCTGCTTGAACCTTGGCATGGGCTCTTGCTCCTATGGCATAGTAGCCCCAATCTTAGTAGAGATTATTCACAACATGGCGAAGCCCCATCCTAATACAAGTCAAGCATTATCATCAATCCAAGTTCATGCTTTGCCCATCATCAATCCAAGTTCATGCTTTGCCCATCTATAGATTATAGCATCGTTTAGAATTTAGGTAAAGTTGGATCTTAATAGAAAGCAGTTTTTCTATGCAGGTTATGAATGCATAGGTCTAGTGCAGTATAGGCGAAGGATGTGAAACGGTCAGTACAGGCTACGTTAAGGAATGAACTGTTGCCATCATTATCATTGAGTGAATTTGGTGCTTAGGAGGGAAATTCTTCATAGTTCTTATATTATAAACAATATGAGCAGTTTATGTGGGTTATGTTCACAAACTGTTAGGTTATTTCAATGCAGTCGGCAAAGAGAATAGTTCTTGTATTTGTAGCTTATGGTCATTGGTGGATGGAGGCAACTTTCAGGATATGCTAAAACTTTGCAATAGCATAAGAGATCATCCACCGTGCATTGTAT
The DNA here is from genome assembly GCA_021234155.1 of Isoetes taiwanensis. Lineage (NCBI taxonomy): Eukaryota > Viridiplantae > Streptophyta > Lycopodiopsida > Isoetales > Isoetaceae > Isoetes > Isoetes taiwanensis. The sequence continues at coordinate 10,712,583 of JAJEKV010000019.1, forward strand.
GGATTACATCGTGGCTTGGCAAATGGTAGGTGTTAATGACGATTTAAAGAGATTAGAAGAGATTAGCAAAACATTTATCATTGATGACTTCACTCACCGCAGTTGGTCTTCCATCGATTAGAATTATAGAAATAATTCCCCGTAAACCGTTACTCTCATGACCTTGTCTTCAATATCAACATCGGAAGCCTCCAATAGCATATTATAGAAATGATAACATCGAGAGCACCTTGCAACACAATGATGAGACCTAAAGAACCTAAAAAGGAGGTAACATGATCAATCCGCACGCTTAGAACCAAAGAAATATATGTGGTGCGGCTTTGGACCCATAGCATATCCTCTAGATGGATGATCATATCCTTCTCAAACATGATCCAAATTCCAGAGCTTTCTCTAGCCAGATTAACTCCATATCTGAGACTCCCTTTCGTAGGAGAACTGGGGTGATCTAAATCGTGGATCAGCACATACTTTTGTCCATTTTTGCCTCCTTTTACTCCCTGCGCAAATCCAATGGAGCAAGATGCAAGGCCAAACCCCGTGCCACACTCTGAGTATTGACATGTTGTTCCATCTACTTCAGATGGAGGGCACCCATTCTGTCCTCCATTATCTGTACCTAAACGAATTTACAAATATATGAGAGTGTATCAGTGAATCAATAGGTAAGCATGTTTTTGGCTATTAGAAATTTGAGGAAAAGCAGAGCTCGCCGGAATGGAGCAAACGAACCGGAGAAAGCAAGGCGGCAGAGCATTCGACGGAGCAGAGTTTCCAGAAGCGGATAAGATCAACGACGTGGCTCCGGCGAAATTTTCACCGAATTTTTTTTCCTTCCTAATTTTTCCCTCACCCGGGAATCTAGAGCATCAAGGCATCGAATCTTGGTGTGAATAAATTATATAAGAGTAGATATATATACAAGAAATTTATCGCGGCGGCCAAGGCCGCCGCGAACATTTCTTTAGTTCGACTGGATGCAAAGGACACCCTATGTAGAAGACACTTGTGCAACATTGGACACACTGGCTCCAACCGTCTCCTAATCAAAGAATAGTTTACACTCTTTAGCCGACTTCCATGCTCTTCAAAACCCTCTTCAAAGAGAAACCTTCTTCAAAAGAGAAATTAGGTCTTTTCACGGTTCAATGCATTCCTCCGGATTTGGATCAAGTTACCTCACATATAACTATGCTTTCCAAATAGAATATCTGCTCTTGATATGCACATTAACAATTAAAGCTAGTTGAACCCTTCAATCTGGTAAACATGGCAACAATTCATCATAGGTATACTGTATTTTTAACAATGTTGTAATGTTGGTTCTGCAAACCAAAAAAATTGATGTATAAGCATTTACCAAACGATTTGACATCGATGGAAACCAGATATAGGTGATCATTGTTTTGTAAGTGCATGAACTTGATAAACAAGTGTTCATGTTCTACCAAAAAAAAAATGCATAAGAAGGATTGCATTTAAGGCAAACTTAGCTCCCTCTATATGACGATGAAACAAAGGATTCAGGTAAGTTCTAGTTAATGTTGGAATATCACAATATACAACATACAACGCTTCGTATGAATTCCTATATATGTGAAATGGATGTTGCACGTGAGATGAAATACCTCAAAAAAATAAATCTTCTTAAAGCTTTGAAGATATGATATTTAATTCTAGGATGTTGCACGGAAATGAAATACCTCGATAAATAAATCTTCTTAAAGGTTTGAAGATATTACATTTAATTCTAGCAGCTGTATAGAACCTGCAGAAGCAATACTTTGTGGAAGCGATAAGTATGCATGTAGATGGGCTTCAACTTGCTACTAAGCATTGCGTTGCTATTAGCATATCGTTAGAACAAAATAACATGTATAATGTCACACCTGCATAGTCCTTGAGCATGTAAAAAGACTATAAGAGCAGCATATGTGATTAGGAACTAGCGCGGGAAGAAATAAAACATTCAAAATAGTTTTTTTGCAAATAAAAATATTAGGCATTGGACAGATCGCCAAATGTGATCTAATTGAGCTCCTTATAGCTTTCACAAGCTCTCCATTCTTCTACTAGGTCACCAAGATTGCAATGACAATCGCCATGCTTATTCCCTCGTACAAATCAAGCAAAAATAAGGAGGCAACTAGAAATCGAGGTAATTGAGAACAAAAAATCTGACCTTAAAATACAAATACAAATAAAGCAAGAATGATGCTTTGTTTCTACCTAGAAACCTTGAATCAGCCTTGGTTATGCCTTGAAACCGCCTAAATGTGCCCTCGAAAAATAAGCCTAAATGCGCTTTTTAATCTGCCTCCGTGATGTCTTAAAGTCTAGAAAAACTCTTGAATTTGCTCTAAGATCGATTCCATTTTTCTAGAATCTCCCGCTTGCTAAAAATCCCCCTCGGTTACGAGAATTCTCAATTTGCTAGAACTACTGCTTCCTAAGAATTCCGGTTTAAAAAATCCCTTGTTGTTCGCAAATCCCCCCTTGCTTATATAATTAAAGTCAAATTCCCAAAGCATAATGCATCTTCAACTGATGGACCCAAGTACAAAAAAGTAAAATTTGCATTTGTCAACTCTTTTATTGATATCTTCTTGATGGCTACTTTCTCTCCAAGATGTGTATCTATTGGCCGAAAGCACACCACCCCATAACTTCCCTTGCCTATGACTTCCTCGGATCTTGTAACGATTTGCTTCTCCATACTGTAAAAAACTCCTGGTCTCCCCATACTCGCAAGACAGAAAAGGAGAATTATATATTGTAAATTTTAAAACAAACAAGAGGCTCCATAAGCCCTCTTCTAGGACTCAATGGTCAATTTAGTCAGCCTTTAATTTCAGATCCAAGTGATAAAGAGTAACATGTTTTAAATTAAGGCAAAATCATAGTTTAATACTTTATGGCGAGAGTCACCACTCGCATCTTGTCAAGCAGCCTATCAACAAGACCCAAAGAATGAATTGACCTCTCGAACTTCTTTTTGAATAGTCGACAACCTTTCCCCTCAAATCCCCAAAATATCTAATGATACACTCGTGAGCTTATACGATATGCCAACGGCACCAATGTCTCGAACCCTCTATGAGGGAAGCACCCATGTGTCAAGTAACCACCTTATACAAAATCAAGGACAAACTCAATACTCCATTCCTACTCATCCAACAAAATTCCCAACCCTTCCAAAAATGGAACTTGCACATCTCAACAACCCACTTAGTACCAAAATCGAGAAGCAAGACGGATGGCCCAAACTTCAAACAAATACATGAATCGCAATCCCCTTTGAATCGATTCAATCAGCAGCAAAGAAACAGCTTGTCGATCCGGGTTCTCGGGCTACCTCAGAGGCAATGCGATGCTTATCTAAAAGCCGGGTTGATGTCAATCAAAATCCGGGCCTGCGTGTCGCAGATCTTAAGCTCGGGCGCTCCTCCTTCATGGGTCATATCCTCCCCGCTATGCCTTATATGGTCAGCTTGAGAAGGGGAAGTAAAGGGAAGTCTAGACAGCTAGAAACAGAAACAGGTGGAGCTCGAAGGAAAAAAACGATGCCTTAACCGGCAAGCAACCTCCATCCTCTCCTCTGTTAGATGGGTATGGGTACATGGCACGCTGCCGACAAGCGGGAAAAAAGGGAAAAGAAAAAACTGATTTATATATGTTTTGATAGCCATGGTTCTAAGAAATCAATGAGGTAGTGAACAATAAAAAATAAGCTAAAAGAAAACAATATAATTTGTCTACTAGAGACTCTGGAATATGCTCCTAGTATTACCAAACTAAGATCCGAATTTAATAACAAATATATTGTAGCCCTTGGACTACTAAAAATCATCATTAGGTTAGTCAAATGCCATTGAGCATATGTGACGCTTCCCGAAGGTATACGACACCCTACCATATACTCTACGGGAAATCCCCCATCCAGCATCGTCTGCTACATGGGCCCTCCGCCCCAGATCCGGGTAGGGAGACACTGAGGTGTCTTGCGCGCCCATCCCTATGGGCTCCTATAACAGCGGAAGCATACTATAACATCAGCACTAGCAATATCACAACATAATAAATTACCACAAAGGGTAGCACATCCATCCATCCATAGATCCATCATAGATATCAACACATCATAAGACACATAAGCTCCTACCCAATATCGACTTTCGTAGGGAAAAGTAGACTCATGGTCGAAGTCTCGAGATAGAGCGCATCGAGATATAACAATGGTGGGGCTATCTATAAATGGCTAGGGTTGATCACTCCACCCCACCACTTTGTGCATACTTTGCGTGATGGGTTACAACAAGCTCGAGGTGATCAGAATCCCCAAATATGCAACCTCGAGGTATCACCCTACAAGGCTACTCCAGTTGCATCTCCCTGGTTTGATGAGGTAGGAAGAGAGGGACCCCTTCCCCGGCACAATGGTTCGATAGAAGGCTAGACATGGTGAGACGACTTGTCTCCCATTGAACATTCCTCGGGGTCAGGAGCCAAGCCCAACCCCGCAACTCTTGAGTGTCGTATGCACACCATCGATCCAAGAAGTGCTCCGACCCATGCCCCGATCACGAAGTGACCGGGCTATAAGCCTAGCCCACGAGAGGGTCCCCAAAGAGCCCTGCCGCCAGACCCCTCTATCTTGCCAATGACCCCATGTGTGGTGCTCAGCCACTCCATAACTTCCATAGCCTAGTGAGCTCTATGCACAGGCCACATATAATAGGAACTAAAGCGTCTAAACTAGAAGCATCATCTAAACAAGGCTACTAGGTCTCTATCCCCCTTCCCAATACAAGAGGTGCAAACTTGATCAACCAACATCATATATCCACATAACATGATAAATAATGAGAATAACATCTAATCCTAATCGCATGCATCTAACTTACAGTTAGGGTTCATTGATTAGAGTTCAAGATTCGAACTGAGGGTTTGTTTGATTAATTTCGGACAAATGGGCACAATTGAAGCTTTGCTCCAGTTTTTAAACTTTGCCAATGGGTCTACAATCACAGAAATTGCAGCGGTGAATTTAAATAAGCTGCTAAATTGATCAAATGTGGCACAGGATTCTTTCTAAACTTCGACTCGAGCCAAATTTTTCATAATTCCGGTAGACAGACATTAATAAGCATTAAAGACACAAAAGGGAATTACTGATTCAGAAATGCACGAAGAAAAAGCAATTCCAATCTATCGGAGCATCTAGCCAATATAATCTACAAATCTGGGGCAAATATATCATTTTTCCTGCTCATTTTGGGTCGAAGATTCGTGTAGCTTGGATACCTAATTTGAAGAATGGAAAGTCTTAGCAGCTGTTTGATGCAGATTGAATGGAATAGTTCTAGAATTTATAGGGCCTGGATGCTCTTCTATGTGATATGGAGCTCTCGCCAAATTGGGTCGTTTTTCTCCTTTTCTGGCTCAAGGAACGCCATGGGCTATGGCGTCTGTGTTTGGTCTAGAAGATTTCCCTCGGAGCACATGCTCCATGCTCAATTAGAGTTTAGAATAGACAGCCCAGCTTTATAGAGCGAATTTGGTTAAACGGTTGGAGCGGACTTATCATTTTGAAGCAAAACAAAACTACATAAATTGTGTTAGATGGGTTAGATCTCCTATAAGTCGTGTAAAGCAAGAAAGTCATGGAAGGTCGATCTCCGACACAAACGAAATTGGTAGAAAAAATGGGGAAGAGGAAAAAATCCCAAGTGGATTATCATATCTGGGCCTATTCCTGTGGGCATAGATTCCGACTATTCAAGGCCCAATAAAATTTTCAACTCTAAATCTCATTCCTGATATTAAAGACCCAATAGGATTTTCATGATTTGGGGACATGAGACAGACCCAGCCCTCTTGGCATGAGCCGTCGCCCGCGTTATAACATAACTACACTTAATACAAGGTAACCTAACTACACTTAAGATCTCTTATGGCCATTCTAGAATCCGAAGTAGCGGCAACCAACCCCGCTCTTGATCCCGGCTGTTGAGACATGATTAACGTATATCTGGTGACCAGGTGCTTAAAATCTCTTATCAGGCCTATTGTGGAGCCTTTGTAATAAGGTCTTAGACCGTTTCTTTATAAAATTTAGCCTAGGAACTGAGCCCTTCTCTCCTATAGTATCCTATGGAGAAGAAGTTGAGAGAGGCTCTAAGTACTGGGTCTAGAGTCCTGACCGGCTTATCATGGATTTGAGAAGTGATAGCGACTCTCGACTCACCGTATGTGTAAACACTCTTATCTTTTGAATACAATACGATCATTCTTGCCTTCAAAAAAAAAAAAAAAAAAAAACTAACTATCGTAACAATACAAATCATACAAAAACTGCCAAATCTCCACATCATATTCATTAGATCCCAAAATGACAATAACTTAGGTGCACACAATACAAAGATCCCATCACCCCATATGATATCACATAACAAATAGTCTCACAGCTTAATATACAAAAGATATGCTAATAGCATGTCCAAAAAGATAACCATGCACGCCTATACAACAAAACATAGCAAGATCACTGGATCCTCCATCCGAGATGACCAAGAGGATCCAATAGAACGGAATCTCCTAAGGGTTCCCTCCGTGCTCTCCATCCAAGAGGTCAACCCTCGCTTTTTTTTGCTCATAATAAATCTTTTCAAGAGGTCAATCGAGCTCATAGATCCTGCTTCACACCAACTCGGCTCATCCTGGTTTCAAACCACCATGTTACGAAGGAATCTAATTGTAACGTGATGCTTGGCTCATCCGGACGTGCCATCTTTAGCAAACATACAACAAGCAAGATGGGGTTAGTCCACATGGACTAAGTGGAGAACACTAGGGTAGGGAACCCAGAGCTATATCAATCATGAAATATTAATCTAAGTTGAATATACGACAAGGGAACTTAGCTCGCTCCATGTTTCCTGCAAAAGGTTAGATGATTCATCTCAAACAATCTCAAGTCTAAATGCATAACTACATGCCTAGGATCTCTGATCCAGTTCAACTTTCCCTTGGGTCGCGACCCCAAGGAGACATATTCCAATCCATCGCGTCGCATGCCTCAATACAAGGAGGCTCTTCCCCTTGGCCTCATTTCGCCTAGCCCCCTCCGCCATGGATGCGGAGTTACACGGCCGTCCCACCCCTCCGAAGATGGGCTGTTCAATGCAAGATGTCACTAAGAACCTTACTAGATAAAATATCACCCATAACCTTGCAATTGGTCCAATACGAGATATCATACAAGAAACTCCCTTAACATGTAAGAATCACGACTTCCATCTAATAACCCTTAAACCATAACCATACGACTAAAGATTCCAAGAACAAACATAGTCTCACGGTTGGTGATTATGGTTCAGGATACCAAGCACAGTTATATGCCTAAGACTTTTACTTACAGCTAGCGAAAAACTTGGTCCTAACAGTTATGCGGCTAGCAAGGTATATTACAGGCTAGTTTGCAAGGAGACCAAATAATCCTCTAAGGCTTAACTATTAATCTTCCGGTAACTTTCAAGGTCTAGGAGCTCAACACTTAAACTCATGTTACTAGTTAGAATTGGGGGTTTATAACGTATAAGGCCCCAAAAGGTTTACCCCACGAATTTCTATAGGCTCTTAAGGTTTCGTTTATTGAAACTAATTCTTAATAATATGGGGATGCCGAACCCTGGCATAGAAAAGCAATATTATTATCTGCTACGGTATTGCTCGGAAGCATTGCGGTTACGGTCATGAAGAAACAAGCTAAGAAGAGATGCGAAGATGATCCTAATGACATAAGATAACTACTAGTAACAAATGCTGGACATAGATTCACTACAAGAGAAGGGATCAAGTACTGTCTATATTTGTGTCAATTTTTAGTCTAGGATTGCAACTCAAAATTTTTATAGCTGACGCTGTAGGTATGACACGGACTGATGACACTAATGTAACAATGAGAACGTCACATATACTGGCAGCACCTTTGTCATTTATAGCGCTAGTCCTAGTGCCAACTGTGACGTCATAGATAATGTCACTTATAAGGTCAGCTGAAGGGGTGGACCCTTAAGCACAAGGAGTATGTTTTGTTAGTACGCGGGGTGCAAATTGGTTTGGCCTTAAATTTTGCTGTACCACAAGTACTCAACATATATGTTTTTATAATGAAATTGAGTGAAAAAAAACTTATGTACATTGACAAAGAAAATAAATACATGTCGAAAATTTTTGGTATTACTTTCCAATGTTTGGTATTCTTTTAGATAAAAGAAAATACATAGGTCTTACAAGACACCTGCTAATTCAACACAAACATACTAGATAATAGACAACATGTAATAGAAAAGATCAAAGCTTCACTCTATGCCCACTTCAACCTCAATAAGATCCTCCGGATCAAACTCATCAATATGACTTCGACCAACGGATCCGGCCCTACCATCCAAGTTTTTGAGAGTGACCACTGCCGACGATGAGCTTGGTTACCAAACCTTCAGATTGTCTTCTTTGCTTCTTGTAAAGCTTCTTAATGAGGGTTTCCGGAACGTGTTGTGCATCCAAACGTCCTCCATTTTCGATAGCCTTTTGCCTTTGCCCTCAAATAAAGTGTTTCAAAAGATATGAGGCGCCCTCCGTAAACTCCACCCTCCTGGGTTGTTCCTGCCGCCATTCCTTATCAACCCATCCCCTTCGAGGAGCTTCGTGGAATTGGGCGCTAACTTCACTCGCCTCTGATCCGGTTCATCTCGTTTTGTACCTCCAAATGTGAACCGATTCGCCTGCCCTAAGATTGCCTCACTAATATGAGATCATTTCGGTGATGGTGTGTCCCCGTCTCAAGCTTTGTGTCACGACCATTTTGAGTGTCCCGGATGAATGTAAGAGAGCTAATGAAGGTGCTTGCAACGGCGAAGAGATAGAATGAAGAGACGATGAAGAGATTCCATGAAGGGACCTCCCTACCTCACCTACTTGCACGATTCGAAATTGTGGCTCCTTTTAATAACAAGAAATGACCTAAATCTAAAAATTCGTGATTGGGTTCCACGACCGCCATGTCGACTTACCAAGCACTAATCCGAAGTTCTTTTTAAGCAAAAACCCTATATTTTCAAGAAAAAATCCTATATTCTTACCACTGGCGCTAATTTGAGATATTTATGGACTTGTGGAAAGTCCATAAATAATGAAACTGTGCTTTTTTAGCCTTGTTTCACATCATATAGAATGCAAATACTTACACAAAATTAGTCATAGACTATACTTCTATAGGTAGAGTTTTAAGACACTATTGTGGTGCATCAACACTAGGAAGATTGTGACAAATTCATTACAACACAAATGACATATGTGACAATTGTAATGAATGACTTATCTATCTAAAACATGTGGCATGACATATATGACATATGACATATAAAACATATGTGATAAACGCAAATGAAATAATATTATATGGTAGATAACATATGACATAGGTAACAAATATAAGACATATGATGAATATATGTGTAACAAATATACATATATGATATATATGATGGACATATGTTATATATAGTATATATGGCATATATCACATTCATATATCATATCGTATATGACATATGACATATCTTCTTGCTCATGCATTACCTATGTTATCAATCGGCTACTAACTGGAGCTACAGAACAAGATATTTGTTCCAACGTCGAGATACTTATGAGGGTACAAAGACATGTCATATGTATCTAAAATATGTGGCATGACACATATGATATATGACATAAAATATATAAGAACCCATCGTTGCTGGGCTATAAGACGTTGCATTCAACATTATTTCCCCTTCCCTTTGCCTTTTGCTCTATCTCGCTTTTTTCTTTTCCCTATACACCTCCTTCTTTTCTTTTTTCTTTTCCTTGTTTCCCTACATTAATGCTTTTTTTTTCCTTTTTCTATTTCCTTCTCCCTTATTTTTCTTTTCCTCTTTCTCTTCCCATTTTTCCCACTTTTTTCGTGCGCCCCTTTTCCTCTTTTCCCACCCTTCCCTACATTTTTGATATTCATATCTAGGTTCCAGAAACAGGCAATGAAGTCTTAGTCTTGCCTCGGAGGTCCCCCTTTCCCTTTTCGGTATTTGACATCACAGTTTCATATATCCTGTTTTCGTGTTTTGAACTTAAATCTGCAAAGAAAAAGAGGTGCCTTGGATATAAGAATTAGCCTTTTTTCCATCCGAAGATCCTTAGGCTCCAACTCTTGGATTGTCTACCAATTTATGGCGTGAAGAGCTAGATGGATGTTTCCACAAACCAATGGCAAACTTCTAAAATTATTGCCAAATAATGTAGAACTTCCTTACACAAAAAGGCGTTATAGTTTGAGAAGTTAATTAGCGATGCAAAGAAGATTTGAGGAGTCATTCTTAGGGCCCTTTGGGTGTGTGTTTTTAGGGGGAGGTTTTTTTTTTTCTGAAAGCGCGGACCGAGTTGAAAACGAGCATAGAGAAGAAAAGCAAATAAAGCTCCTTATAAAATCATAGAAATTCAATAGATCGTAAAACCTTTACATTGCAAAGAAACAAAGGGTTCAACAACAAGAAGAAATTATGTATCTTTCTTCTTATTCGATGTCTTCAGTCACTGTCACTGTCACTATCATCATTTAATATTTCTTGATGTTTACAATAGATGGAACAATAAAACTTGTTCAACGAGCTCACAAATCTGCCATAATACTCCTGAACCTCCTCTTCGCTTGTAGAAGAGGTTCGGTAACCATATGTAAACGTGAGTCAATCTCATTTCCACCTCATGGAGTGAATGCATTGCCACATAATCTAAATCAACTTCTTCCTCACTTCAAACGATTCAACATTGGAAATCCTTCAAACTTTTGAAAATCGTAAATATCCCAATCCCACCATCGATAGCATGAGGAATATGAAGGTGGTCTACAAAAGACTTTACACTTTCAGGTGCAAAATAATCCTTCAACATTATTAACATTATTTTGTGAAAGCTCAATGAGATTTTCAATCCACCAAGGCCATCGCTTCAAATAGGGACACGCCACCACCAAGGCCATCATCATGCCTTTGTTACCTTCTCTTTATCCCTTAAACCCCTCCATTTTTCTTTTCCCTTTCTCTTTTCTATATCCCATGCCCTTTTTTCTCATCCTTTTCCTCTTTCTATTTTCCTTTTTTTTTTCTCACCTTTTTTCTCTCTTCCTCTTTTCTGGTGTCCTTTTCCTTCTTTTTTTTTTCTCTTTTTTCTTTTCTCTTTCCCTTTTTTGTGATGTCATTATTCCTTCCATTTTTCTCTTTCTTCATCCTTCTTTTTTTCTCGTCAGGTTTTCTTTTTCATGTTCCGCTTTCCCTCTTCTCCTTTTCTTGTGTTTCTTTTCCTTCCCTTTTCCCCTTTCCTCTTCCATTTTCCCTTTCCTTTTCTCCTTACGATATTAAAGCATGACCAGTCACAATGGTGGGAAAGTCTCTTGCGATAAATCTAGGTTTTCTGACATAATCGATGGTCTCAATCATTCAAATTAGAATTTGATACATTTGATCTTATTTTCCCACGACCTTCTTTTTTTTCCTTTTTCTTATTTTCTTCACATGTTTTTTTTTTCCTTTTTTCTTTTTTAACCCCTTTCCCCTATCCTTCCCTTCCTTTCTCCTTTTTTTATGATGGGCTTCTTCCTTCTTTTTTCATCCTTTTGTCGCCTTTTTTTTTTCCTCTATTTTTTCTTTTTTCCCTTTCCTTTTTCCCATGCATTTTTTTCCATTTATTTTTGCCACTTTTTTTATGTGTCATATTTTGTCCTTATCCCCATGCTTTCTCCTTTCTCCTCTTCTTTAATCCCCTTTTTCCCTTCTCTTTTTTCTATTTTCTCTTTTTTTTTCCTCGTGGCTTTTTTCCTTATTTTTCCTCCTTTTCGCTTTTTTTTCCTTTTTTCCTTCCTTTTTCATTCGCTTCCGGCCCTTCCTCTTTTCCCCCGCTTTTTTCCCCTTCTTTTCCCACCCTTTTTGTTTTCTTTCCCCTTTTCCATGCATTTTTTCTCGCTTTTAATTTTCTCCAACCTTGTCATGTGTCTCTTTTCCTCCTTTCTCCACCCATGCTTTTTTATCTCTTTTATCCCCCTCCCCCTCTTTTTCCTACCAGTTTTTCTTTTTCCTTTCCTTTTCTCCTTTTCCCATGTATTTTTTTCTTTCCCTTCCCTTCTCCATTGTTTCCCTTCCATTTTCCCTTTTTCCCATCTTTTTTCCTCTTCCCTTTTCTCATTGCGCTTTTACCTTTCCCTTCCTCTCTCCTCTTGTTTTCCTTTTTCTCCCTTTTTCGATGCCAATTTTTTCTTTTCCTCACCTTTTTCCTTTTTCTTTTTCCTCATGTTTTGTCCTTCACTTTTCCTTTTGTTCACTCCTTTTTTTTTTTTTTTTTTCCTTTCCCTTAACACTAGTGGTCATGGTGACTATTCCTAATCCGTGGATCAAAATTGATCCAGTTGACCCACTACCACTACCACTTAAACCCATATATATAAGAATAAAAGTTTTAATTTCACAATTTATCGCCGCCATTTCAATCTTTACTTGTTTCTCTATGACATTTGATAATTTCAATAGTTCAAGACCAATGAAATCTATATGTTGTGATGATTGTTCAAATGTTAGAGAATTTGATGTTTCTTTTAACATAGCAAGTGGAATCTTTTCTGTAAAAACTATAAAATGTCCAGCTTGAAGACACATGTTTGAAATTATTTTATATTATAATGTTATACCGTAACTCTATAGTGCATCGAGCCCTAATTTGAATGGGTTTGATCATCCGATGCATCCGGCGCCTAGATTTATTGCACGACTTACCAACACTGTGGATTGGTCATGCTCGATCTCTTAAGGGGAAAGGGTAAATGAAAAGGGGAAAAGGAAAAGGAAGTGGAAAGAGAGAATGTGAAGGGCAAAAAAGGCATGGGGAAAAGGGAAAAGGTGGGGGATAAAAGAAGAGAAAAAGGCACTAAAACTAAAAAGGGAAAGGAACCCAGAAAAGGGCACAAGGGAAGGAGGAAGAAATGGAAAGGGCATGAAAAAAAAAAAGGAAAGAGGAAAAGGTTGAAAAAAAGGAGAAAATGAAGGAGAAAAAAGCATGGAAAAGGGGAGGAGAAAAAAGCATGGGAAAAGGAAGGAGCATGGTGCAGTGGGAAAAAGAGAAAAGAGAAGAGGAAAGAGGAAAAGGAAGGATAAAATGGCATAGGGAAAAAAAAAGAGGGAAAGGAAGGAAAAAAATGCATCAAGAAAAGGGGAAGAGGAAAGGTTGAAAAAAATGAGGAAAAGAGAAGGACAAGGGAACAAGAAAAGGATGGGGAGAGGGAAAAGAAAAAAGGGCATAGAAAAAAGGAAACCGAGAAGAAAGAAAAAGGAAAGGGAAAGGGGGAAAGGGAACCTAGGTAAAGGTCACAAGGAAAAAAAAAGAAAGAGGGAAACGAGAAAAGGGGAAGGGGGGGCATGAGAGAAAAGGGAAGAGGAAAATGATGAAGAAAGGAAAAAAAAGAAAAAGGGAAAAAAAAAAAAAGGGGCAAGAGAGAAAGGGTGGGAAAAGAGGAAAACGGATATAGGAAATAAGAGAATAAAACAAATGTGTAAAAGGCATGGAAAAAGGAAAAGGAAAAGGAAAGGAAGGAAAAAATGCAAAAAGGATTCCAAGAAAGGAGGAAAACTAAAAGAAAAATTCCATCAAGAAAAGGAAAACGGGAAAAAAGGAAAGGGAAAGGGAAGCGGAGTGATGGAGGGAGGGAAAGGGAAAAAAAGGACATGAGGAAAGGAAAAGAGAAAAGAAAAAGGAAGGGTTGAAAGAAAGGAAAATTGTAACGAAGAGGGGAAGGGTGGGAAAAAAAGGAAAAAAAGAAGCAACCTAAAAAATAGAAAGAAGAAAAGGGTGGGAAAAAGGGCATGGGAAAATGGAAATAGAAAAGAAAAAAGAATGGAAAAAGGGGGGAAAGAGAGAGAGGCAAGGGAAAAAGGAAATGAGGAAAATGGAAAAGGGAAGAGAAAAGGGAACATGGAAAAGGGAAAAGGGTGAGGAGATGGAAAAAGGAAGGTAAAAAGGACATGGAAAACGGGAGGGAGAAAAGAAAAATGGAAGGAAAAGGGCACACAAAAAAAAGGGAGGAAAAGAGGGAAAAGGAGGAAAAGAGAAGGGAAAATAGGCATGGAAAAGGGCGAAAAGTCAAAGGTTGAGAAAAAAAGGAAGACATGGAAAAGGGTGGGGAAAAGAGAAGGCATAAAAAAAAGAGAAAGGGGAAGGGAAAAGGGCAAAGAAAAAAGAGAAGAGGGAAAGGTGGAGAAAGAAGCAAAAAGGAAGGGAAAAAGGTTATCTGGGAACAGGGAAGGGGAAGGAAAAGGGATGGGAAAACAAGGAAACATGTAAGGAAAGACGAAAAAAAAGGAAAAGAAAAAAAAAGTAGAGAAAATAAAGAAAAAATGAAATGCTGGATAGAGCAAAAGGGAAAGGGAAAGGGATAGGGCTTTTCTCAATCGCATCCCAAAAGCATTTCATGTGTTTAACTTATGTCAAAGAACGCCGGGCACCATTACTAGTTTTATAATTAAGTCATTTGGTTAAAAAATCTTAGGATATGAATTAAACTTACTTGCAAAAACGTTATATATATCTTAATTCAATTGCACAAGGCCTTTATATTAAAGATTAAATGAATGATTATTTTAGTTGATTCACTAAAATGCAATTGATTTTGTAGATGGCATTATATATGACCTTACAATTGAGATTGCATTATATATGACCTGGTAAGTGATATAAGTAGTGCCACTACGGGCAATCTCTAAGAATAATGAATCAAAAAATGATAGAAATTTGACAAAGTAGATGACATCGATATTGAGAAAATAGATGACATTCATATTGAAAAAATAGATGACATTCATATTGAGAAAATACATGGCGTGTTGATATTAGATATTACTATAATTAGCGACAAACATTTTAACATTATGGGTGGCATTACCAAGCACTAGTGACATTATACATGACAATAATTTTAGCATGATAAATGGTGTTGCTAGTGACCTTACACATGACACATGACGTTATATGTGAAATTATAGATATTGGTATATATGAAACTATAGATGATGCTATATGTGAAGCTATACATGACTCTACGAATAATGCCGCATTATGACATTATAAATGATGCCGGCGGTGAGCGCTTTCTTCTCCCCGCCGGTGCCGCTTTGCTTAAGGAGTTCCATCCGGGGCGAGGAATTCTTCGTGAGGTTAGTGTAGCGTCGAGCATCCTTCTCAATTTCCATTTCAACATCATCCTCCTTCTCACCTTCCTCGTCCTCCTTCTCATCTTCCTCGTCCTCCTTCTCAACTTCCTCATCCTCCTTCTCCTTTTGACATCCTTTTTTTGCTTTCGATGGTAGCTGGTCCACCGTGTTGAGCTTCTTGTGTCTCCAAGACAACAAGGGTCTTGATCCTGAGGAGTAGTCGCAGAAACTTCGAAGCTACCCCTCGATCTTCCGATCATCAATAAAGGGCAAATATGCCCATCCGGCAAATCGTTGCGAGTAACCCTCTGGTGAATATGCACCCAAACCATAGGGGGTTTAAGGAATTTTAATTTAAATGTGTTAAATACAATGGTTTGTGTCAATAATATTAATGGTAGTTAGCGTGTTGATTGCTATATTAAAAGAAAATTTGGGCCCTTCTGACCCTAACTAAAGCAAACATAGGTAAACTTTATGGGCCTAAATATTAATTACTAAGAAGCATAATGACACGAAGATCTAACAAATTATTTCCATGGCAAATGGATTGAATTGATGATTGAATTTATGGAGCAACAACGCCAATGTCCCGAGATTTAACCCCTCTATCAACAAGCTTTTTGGCGTAAGAAATTGCAACATGTGCTTCTTTCATTTAGAAAACTTTGCATTTAAGCCATCCGCTTGTGCTATCGATCTGCTCCAGCCTCGAATACTTTTCTCACCGGCGAATCTATCTTCAAGCAATTTCGCTTCTGAAGGCCTAGCGACCACCACAAAGAACCCAATCGAATGGATATTCTATCTTACCCGAAATGAGCCTTCATACCTTATTGAATAGGCATTAGTTTATCATTGATTCAAAAATCTTCAAATATTAATGCTAAATGAAAGGGACAAATACTACGCACGCAATCTCATCTACATTTGTTTATAATTGAGCAGATGCACAACTTAATTCTCCGCTTTATACTAGCATGCGATTAGAAAAGGGCAACAAGCCTTTGATTGATCTCTCAAATAGTCTAATTATACCGCAAGATATAGTAGAGGCTCTCTCAATTTGATATTGACGCATTGATGGAAACTGGCCGCGACCCGCTTAGGTACCCGAAATTTATTCAACTTTACATCTACTCTAAATTCTTTGCCGATAAGTCTACTACCATTAATATCGGTCTTCAAGTATCCAAGTAGATAGATATGCCAAGTATCCAAATCCTTTGCCATTCGCCTCTTATTACTTCTACAAAACATCGCCTTTTTAAGTCTTGCTAAACCAGCTACACATGGATAATAAGCTCGTTTGATAATGGGAGCAAACTACATGCAAGATTAATTACCTGACTTAAGTTGCAACTTCAAGTTCCAGAGTGATCACCCTTGCCTACTCCAACAACCTAATCCAAATTTCACAGCCCAAAAAACAAGCCGGGCCAAGATTTTTCATGTCGGCCCTAAGATTTCATGAGCATGGTTCTAATCCAAATGGTCCGCCCAAAAACAAGCTGGGCCAAGATTTTTCATGTCAGCCTAAGATTTCATGAGCATGGTTTGGGAGTCACTACTGATACGGTCAAGCAAGGAGAATAAAATCCGAACACAGAATATTATTAAACAAAGTCCCCGCTACAACACATGTGAAGCCTATCAGTCCCAGCATTCATCGGGCTTCTTCCATTCACAACCCTAACCCAATAATGACCATAATTTGTAGACGACAAGAGAACTCCGCCTTTGCCGCTTCTCATCTCGCCCATCCCTTAGCATAACCTCTAGCAACGTTTAAACGAAATCCTTGTTTTGGTGCCCATTGCCGCTTATGAAAGATAAAGCATCGAAAAGGGCCCGTGATCCCTTTCAATGCTTCAGGCTTATGGTGCGGGTCGTATTGATGTCGAGATCAAACCCGAAAGCCGCTGGTATTCAAACACATGCAAAGATGTTCTACTATTGCACTGACTTTTGCTTTTGCAAAAGACCGCCTAAACCTCCACTTGCATCATCCATCTTCAATCCCATTAGCAACATGCACAAGTAATTGCCCAACACAAGCGGTTGATTCATATAACACCTGTCCCAATGGGTCGTTTTGGTAGGTCATCGCCGCAAGATCAAAACGTAATGTAATGGATGAAATAAAATGAAAATATGCTTCTCCTCGATCTACCGAGGATATAGGCGTAAAAGCCGCTAACACTATGATGCACCGACATCCATCATTTTGCATAACACGCTTTAGTCCCTCGTAAACAAAAATCATCTTTTAGACAAGAAAACCCTAGAAATGGTTCACCCTAGAAATGGTTCACGCTTTTGTTTTTCATGAGAAAAGGGCTTTCATTATAAGCCCTTGGATCTTTTTTGAATTAACATAGGGCTTTTTTGTAAGCCCTTGATCTTAACCATTGAGGAGGATGAAACAAAATTGCACAAATTGCATGCAAAAAAGTTGGTGCACTCTAGATGTAATCGATTAGTATGTCTCGTGCAATACGCCCATGAAATCATATGAAAACCATGCCACAAAGCGTATAAAATCACAAAAAAAACCCCCTGTTATAATGCTAGATATATATTCTACTATCTAGTCATCCATGAGGGTTGAAGTATTGTGTCATCATACATTACATTAATAACCCATAGTATGCACTCAATCTAGGAGGTCGTTTCATGTCAATTTTGTAATATACATACAAATTATTTCGTTAAGCTTGAGGCCTTAGACAATTTTTCTTCGATGTCTAGTTTAGAATTTTATTCCTTGAGAGAAACCCTTCTATGTCACGAGAAAACTCATTAGATGTCTCTAAGTTATCACCCAAACAATCCTATGCATTGTCTATTTTCAATGTATTCAATAAATTAAGAAAAAAATGCTAGTTCGGAAGATAACTTTTTACATATATATGACATTGTGTGAAACATATAAGATTCAAATAATAAGATAATTATATTATGTATAAGCATAGAGTTAATCTGAGGAAAGTATAAATGTTCCAAGTTGTCCCATAAAACATATGTAATTGGGTTTCCTAAATATACTCATAATATCAAGTATTAGTCTTGAGTATTGATTAAAGTATCACAAAATTCAAAGCCGCGGTAAATTTTAGTAAAGGAAGGTGTTAGAATACTCGCATTTTCTTAGTGCTTTTCTTATAAAAAGAGGTATCCTACATCCTTGTGGGGGGGGAGGGGAGGGAGGAGGAGGAGGAGGAGAGAATATTCTCTTTGAATCCTCAAATCATAAAAAAAATGGGTAAGGAATTTATTGCCCAGTAGTATAATGAAAAAACCTTTTTTTTTGCATTTCTTCAATGTCATTACTTGATATTACATTGTGGGAAAGGTGGCTCTACGTCTTTGCATATGGATGCCTTGATGTTGTACACATTAGGGACAATATTGTATCATTAAAGTGGCATGCAAATTAATAATGGTGAATAGGCAAAGCATGACATGACATGTGGTGGTATATGCAATTGTGCTTTACATGTCAATTTCTCTGTAACTTATTATTAATTCAAAAAGAGCTCATGTATGAGAAATATAAAATTGTATGCTACTTCAATATTGACAACGACTTTAAGTAATGAAGTGATGGGAGAACCATCTTAAAATAAAAAAGGCAAAATATGCAAGTTGGATGACTATCTTTAGATGACACACTAATTTATAGCACATTAAATGCTTTTTTTTGGTTTTAAGCATATTGGACTACGGCCACTTTTTGGATAAATGGTCCAATGTGGCTTTGAAAGAGTTAATATGTTGCAATGGTGGCCTCGTTGATGTGAAGATTGTGAAAATTTTAAAGGCAAAAGTCTAAAGGTCAATGTTATTTAGATGGAAGTAAAGGTAAAATTTTCGTAAGGATTTTTCTCATACAAGTTGGGCTTCAAATTAAAGCCGAGTAGCATGCAAGAATA
Source organism: Isoetes taiwanensis (assembly GCA_021234155.1). Lineage (NCBI taxonomy): Eukaryota > Viridiplantae > Streptophyta > Lycopodiopsida > Isoetales > Isoetaceae > Isoetes > Isoetes taiwanensis. The sequence goes on from JAJEKV010000019.1 coordinate 10,731,808, forward strand.
TCATAATATATATGTAATTTCTAGTGGTGGCTTCCTGAAAAGTTCCATTATATATCAGGCCGCCGATCCTAGGCCCATTAGATCCCACGATCATCGCTAGCATGATCTCGGTGGCTTCCTAAGGTTCTTGCGCACCGGATGGTGGCTTCCGTGAGTGCCTTGGAATGTTCTGTAAATTCTAGAGCATGTTAGAAAATTGTAGAACATTCTTGAATGTTGTAAATGGTCATATATATATCTGATAGCTATTGATCGATGTTGGAATTGTTTTTGGATTTACTTATATCAAGAATGCTTTTTTTCTTCTTTCTACTGTTTGGTCAGATTCACTTCACCGCAGGCCGTCATTCCGCAATGACAGGAGGGGCCGCGAAACTAGAAGTCACCCTATTCTCGGGGCTTCCTCGGCCGGTGTTGCTGCATGAGAGGCTTGAAAGCTCTTAAAAGACGTCAAACTGGAATTTTAAGACAACGAACCTGGGTCTCATATTCTTGCTTGCATGATGCTCTGATATTTGCCACATGTAAGATCTGTATTTTTTGTGTTTCGAGGCCTTGAAATCTCAACATCGAAAGTTCTCGTGATAATAAAATCTAAAGCATATTTTATCTCAGATATTTATGTTTCGTGCTTTTTGAAACTTCAACATCAAAAATTCTATCATGATCAAAAAGCACCCAAAAATGCATTTTTTTCCACCCTTCATACATTATTTTCCCACCCTTCACCTATATAGTACCACCTATTTTCTCTTTGTCTCTTAAGTCTAGCTTGTACCCGTTTATACAATCATTACCCGCTTGCCGCCCACAGTAATGAATGCGACCAACGCGATCTGTAACCGAGACAAACTAACTTTCAATTTGTATTTTCCAAATCTCTCTTCCCCAACTTTCTCTACTCCTACCAAGCAACCCGCAGCAATTTGTGCTCTCGGTTTCCATATTAAACAAAACAGATCAACCATGGTAAAGAAGGTGATTGATCCATGCCTCAAGCAAAGAATTCCAACGGAGGCCATGCGGCGTAAGCAAAAAGCAACTAAACAAAATTTCTATGGGTTTAGAGTCCCCCGTTAATTGATTTTCTTGCATTCTTCCAGCCGGAAGAACGTTCCCTTAAGTCCGGACACGGCTGATTGCCAAACCGAAGAAGACTTCCATGCGATGCTTGGGTCCGCCAAACGAGGGCATTCATCCCTCTCAATTTCGAACAGATGTCATATCTGCCAGAGTACAATGAAGTTTGGGATACCAACGGGTCATTCCCCGGCAAAACTTCTATTGACAAGGTAAGGCGAAAGCACCAAGAAGCTCTAATTGAACTTCGAAAGCAAAATATACCCTGCCGGATTGAAGAACAGAGAAGTTAGAAAGACAAGATCATACCTATTTGCATTCAATAAGCGCCAGAGAGCAAAGCAGATCCGTGAGAAGTTCAAGGTTAATTGGGCAAAGCAGTTGCAACAAAGAGTCGAGCCTACAAAGCAAAGAAGGTTAAAAGTGAACCCACCAAAGAAGTTCCGCCAGAAGAGGTAGACGAAAGAGCAAATCTCAAGAAACCACAAAGACACGAAGCATAGCAGAAAGGCAAGTTTCCTGAGGCACCGGTATTAAATTAGAAGGGAGGCCGGCCCATTAGAGCTGCAATGTGCCCAACAGCCTACACAAAATTATGGGGAGAAATATATCACGCGAAGTCATGTGCAAAGCTTTGCGCAGAAACCCTAAACACGCAGCCGGTTGATTTAGTCTCCAAGAAGGAGCTAGTTGTCCAAATCCAGCTAAGGGAACTTTTCTTCTCGGCTTCGTAAGAGAAATTACGCATAATAAAAGACAACATGTCACGCCTTCAAGCCCCGACAGTCCCCCGATGCTGGTGCCTCTGCTGAAGCATCTGAGCTTAGAGAGAGAGAAAGACATGGCGAGTACATGCTCAAAGCCCTTGTTGAAATGGGGGTGGCCCAAAGAGATGATGGGATAGTTTAACAGTGGCCACCAGTAGGCCGAGGTTGCAAACAATGAAGTGCAGCTTGCAAAAGCCCGCGAAATTTTACGTAATGTCACTGTGCTTAGGGAACTTACAAAGAGAGTCGGGCAGCTTGTGAGCATCTATCCCAGGCCATTCAGGGTTGCCAATTGGAGATGAGGAGATGCTCCACATGCGGCTCGCATTCCGTGATGATTACACCCCGGTCCAAGTCGAAATGTGGTGCCCGAAGTTTGCTTATGGAGAAGACACACCGCCTCGAATGCTCGAAAACAGTTCCAACAGTGCTTAGTGGAGGAATTGGGGAAGACAAATCAGCAGAACCCTTATATGCCGGGCAGCACACAAACACATAGTTGAGACAATTGACATAGATGAGGTGGTAGCTACAACTCCGCATAAAGAACAGAAAAAGGAAGCATGTTAGAACACCTCTTAGTAAAAGGACCCCTGACACAAGTCTACAAGGACTCGAACTCCACAAGCAAGAACAAAACGTAAAAGGTACACGCTTTGTTTTCTCAATTGGGAACATTAGAAGCGCACAACAAAACAAGGCACAAAGAAGATGGAAGCAAATGTTGAAGACAATGCAAAGACTAAAGCACAAGCTAAAGACACCAACACCTGGCCCAAAAGCAGATTCTAGTAGTTCCGATGATGTTGACAATTACACTATAGTTCCAAATTCTGCAAAGCCTCTACAAAGGCCTCCTCCTCGACATCAAGATGCAAAGGCGCATAAGGATGTTGAAGATGTGGAGAAGCAGTCAACAAGGTTGTGACCAATCACTAGGTTCACAAGGTCAAGGACAAAAATGTTACGTAACCCGAGAGAGGGTGAGTCGATGATTCGTTGATGAGGACGTGTTTATAGACGCCGCACTAGGGAAAAAACCCCAGCCTAATGTAATTTTCCCATACTTGTTTCGTGCCCAATTTTGATTGCACAAGACTTGCCAAACGAAAGCGCTTAAAAGGTTTTTGTTTAATACCAGAATATATTTATTTTCCCCCATTGTGTCCTTGTAAAATTTGTTTGGAGTTTCAACCTATGGATCAATATGCATTTGCCTGCAGAAGGAGAAGGCAGACACAAGTGGTACTTAGTGAATCTGAAGATGAAGATAGTGAGAGAACCCAGACAGATAATGAAGAAACCAAAGTGCCAAAACAACCTATTATATATAAAAGGTGCAATCCAATATTTAAGTTCAAGCAGTTATTTTTCTTGTCTTATTTCACTTGGCACAATGTTCTGCAAGTTTCAGTTGGTAATTGTAGCACCACTTTTGATTTTGCAGGAGAACAAGGAAAGTAGTTTCTGTGGACAAGGTTGATAAACCACCTAGTCCCCGTGCCAAGGCTGCGGATAGCCAGGAGACACAGATTTTTTGGGGGCAGGGAGATCATGGGGCAGGTGCATCTCAGCATGAACGTTAGCACTCGCTATCACCGACCAGCAAAGCCACAGCACATGACTACAATGTTCAGCACATGGAAGAAGGGGGTGAGGGATAGGCATATTCACCCCTTATTCCTTAATCTACACCGCACGTAAAGTTCCTCGCTTGTGGGGTATGCAAGTACAAATTTGCTATACTATATAACAAGATTCAAAAATACTATAAGATTTCAAAGCGGAATACTATATGGTGTTGATTCAATGCGTAAAATACAATTATGAGGGCTCTCATTTTGCCTACGCCACCCCCGTGTGAATATGCACCCAAACCAAAGGGGGTTTAAGGGGATTTTAATTTAAATGTGTTGAACCCAATGGTTGTGTTAATTAATGTCAATGGTAGTTATGTGTTGGTTGTTAATGTCAATGGTTGTTATGTGTTGGTTGTTATGTGTTGGGGATTTAATTTTTATATATGTTGGATGTTAATGGTTTGTGTTGCAAAAAAAAATTTTGGCCCCTTCGGCCTTAGGGCCCCCTGCAGACAAAAAATTTTAGAATTCAAACCGTAAAAAACTAGAATTCATTTGAGGCGTTCATTAACGTAGCTTTTTGAATTTCATCACAAAGAAAACAAATAGAACATAAGTAAAAGTTACCATAAAGATAGAGCGGATTGATCCCATTATTCCGAAAGTCATAAAGTTTGCAACACCCATACACAAACATTTTTCAACTGAATTTAACAGCTGACCTTTTGGCCTCCATGGATTCCCTCGTGGTGAGAAACCAAAGTGGGAAACTTTTTCGCTTGTTAGCACAAGGATCTAGAAGCCTTGGAATTTGCTTAATAACTGCCTCAAAATCTTAAAATGCATGGTAATTTTTGCAACCTTCATTCGAATGAGCCATAAAACAATATCCAATAGCGCAATCCTCAGATTAATCACCGGTAGGATGTGAAAGCCTACCAAACCCGGCCAAAAAATTGCTGTTTTAGCATAGATAACTTAACCAAACATATCCATATCATACACTATCAAAAAGATCTCGGAGAGAGCTTTCCAACGCAATAAAAATCATCTCAAACAGAAGCTCGGATCAAAAGTTATGATAAGAAATGTGTTGCCGGGCGGGAACCGCACTACATGCGCCCTTCAAGCCCTTCATGTGCCCATTATGCACCACACACACAAAAAGAGGGCTTTTGTTGTGAGCCATTGGTTGTTGACCATTATGCACCACACGCACAAAAAGAGGGTTTTTGTTGTGAGCCATTGGTTGTTGACCATTATACACCACGCACAAAAAAGGGTTTTTGTTGTGAGCCATTGGTTGTTGACCATTGGAAAAAAAAGGGCTAAAATCAATGGCTCAGAAATGGTGCACTCTAGATGTACACATTAGTACATCCATTTGAATACATCACGAAATCATAGGAAAACCTTAGTGAAAAGCGTACAAAAACACAAAGAAAACCCCCTGTTATTATGCTACATATTGGATATAAATGGAGTACTGGTACATACACAGCAGAGGAGAACCAGTGAAAAAGTACTGCCTCGACCTGATACGCACCATGTAGTGAAAGAGACTGCAAACAAGTACCTGATTTGCAGACCAGGTTACCATGAGTTTGTGGAGTGGGCTTTGCAAAAATTTGAAGTTGTAATATGGAGTGCCTCTCTTCTTCGCAACACAAGGAATATGGTAGCTACCTTGTATATATCTGTTATATATATACAATTATATAAGCTGCCCCCTTGTTTCCGACCCGAGGTGTCGCCGTTTGGACGGTCCAAGATTGTGAGATCTACGGCTCAGACGAAGCCACGTCATGATTCCCAAGCAACCCCATTATTTGGGGCTTTTGATTTCGTCCGTTGAATTGAATGTGCCAGATCAATGGCCGAGATCAATGGCCGAGATTTGGCCACACATATTAAGTGCAATCAATGCCATAAGATAAGGTTGCAGAAAAAATTAATTGTCTTCTTGCGATGTGGCATTCACTTGGTAATGGGAATGGAACATACAGGCATCGAAAAGATTTTTTGACGGTGAAGGCGCAGGATGTCAAGGGGCGGAGGCTTCAACTCAAGCAGACGGTCTATGTTTCGCTTATTCAGATCACAGCCGATGGACAAGTTATCTCAGATGCCCGGCTTTGTTCTCCTCGCTTTTGTCTTTTGATTTCACAAAGGTGAATGGCTTAATCTGACAGACCGGAAATGATTTTCTTTTTTTCGTTTTTAAGGCTTCCAAATTCGGCGTTAGAGATCGAGGTTCCTCTCCAATAGAAAATTTCTTCCGTTGCTCGTGAGGAGGGAACTATTTCTTCAAGCATTTAATTCAAGATTCGCACACCATAGCGCGTAAAAAATTAAAAAGAATCTTGGAGCCCCATTCTTCAAAACCGGGAATCTTGCTATTTTCTCATTAGATCTCGTCCCAGGTTTTTCAAGTCAATCTTTATATTCTATATGCTTTTGCATGCGTTTCTTTAAAGCCTTCAATGCCCTAGACTTGTGCACCTAATTTTCCATTTTCCTTGCCTTTTGGCATTTCCTTCTTAATCTTTTCAATTTGTTTGAAAACTCGCCGTGTTCTTTTGTGCATTCCGGAGAGCTCTAACCATTGTCGATTAGCTAGTTGCAACCTCTAGGTCTCGCCAAATGCTGTAAGGCAACCGTGGCCCCTGTAAATGGACAATCTTATGGTTCGCACGGTGAGAATAGGCATGCTAGCAAGGTGCGATTGCCGATATTGCCGAGTGTTGATGTATCATGAGAATGTTTGTTTCTTGGCATGGCGCTGCACGTATATCATCATCAGTCCCCATATGGTCGGGTCTGGTTGCAGAATTTGGAGTGGACTTGGATTGGGTTGCATTTGGGATTTCCGCAGGTGTTTAACACAAGGTTTAACACAACCGATCCATTGTTTAATTCACTATAGGCCTACCCATTACTTAGGCAATTTTCTTAAATATTTCATGTTACGTGGCTTCGCTTCCTTTATGATATTCCTAAAGATTTTGATCAGATCTTCTTTGCAGGTCATATAGAACGGGACAGTCCATGTTAAAATAAATCAAATGTGCGCTTCTCTTGTTTGGAGCATCCCGTCAAATGTAAGCTCTCTCTACTATTGATTGCAATAGATTTTTCATAGAATTTGGATGTCTAGTTTGGAAAGGGATGCCATTAAGTTCTTATGGAACCTGCCGATCAATGCAAGCTATGGAACCTGCATTTGATATATATATACAATTATATAAGCTGCCCCCTTGTATATATATATATATACTTTTCCTCTCTTACTGATGGATTATGTGCAAAATAATGTCACGGCCATAATTGAAGTGCATGGCAAGGGTTTGGATATGGTAGAATAATGTGCTAGGCTTCTCTAATTATTATAATGGCAAAATGCATGTATGATTTTATGAATTATATACATTGGGGCTTTGCCCAATAAGGATTTTTTGGCGCCAATATGGCTGTAGGCATGCCTGTTATCGCTCAGCAGCAGTATACAATGTGTGGGAAAGCTGAATGGGGAGCTGACCACAGGGACAATGTCTAGCTACCCCATAAATGAAATAACAAAATATGCAAAGGCAGGCGAAAGAACAATAGCGACAACTTCTCATCAGGATATAAAAACCCTGCCCTTTTGGGTTTTCGAGGAAAACCCTAATGAGAAATGGTTGCCAACGGCCTCGAGGATGCCCTGAAGAGCAGGGCAAATCTTGTTGTACTCTAATTCTCACCCTTCATCAGTGTAGATCTTGTCATAATTTCCAAACAATCAGTGGCTCAAAATATGTTTAGACAACTTGTTACAAACCAAAAGAGCATAATATCTTCTTTCCAAAGAGTCAGTGGCACAAAATATGTTTAGATAACTTGTTACAAACCAAGGGAGCATAAGAACTTCACAGTTTGTTAGAAACCAAAAGAGCATAAGAAATGGAGCCCACCCATTTTTCTTCATCTGAATAATCACAAACTTAAGTAACCCAACAATGGAACAACATGAAACTAGAAGTTCCCTAATGTGCCTTTGCCACAAGAAATCATTAAAATTATTGTATTGAGAATCCCAACTGTAGAACTTATGAAAGAACTAGCCTTGCAAAATGGATCTTCTCCAGCAAAGCTTCATCATCTGCAATAGAATTATGATATTTTCTTGCCACGGCTAAGAGAGCTTTAGGGTATGCTAGAATATCCAGATACATTTGGGCCTTGCAACATATCGGATCTACATCTAGCCTTGCAGCATGCGCTGGATCTATATCTATGCCTTCCATATAGCCACCTCATACTATCCCCACCATCCCCACCTCACACTATCCCTGGTAGGAAAAGGGGCAGTAACGCCTTGTCATGCATACGCATTACCTTGCACACATCACATGCCCTTAACATCCTTGGCCTCAACATTTAGCTGTAGGTTTTGATCTCAGGCGTCCATTCTAGTCTATTCCAAGATGTTATATCCAGTAACAATTTCGGGCCAAAAATGTTATGAAACAACAAGTGTGTTATGTCCATAACAAGGATGTTATGCCCATACATCCCTGCTGTCGTGGTCGAATCCTCTCCGTAATGGTCGAATCCTCTGCAACAGGCCGCCATAGCCAGACCTCCATATCTTTCCATAGTCAAGCCTTCATAGCCAGGCCTCCAAGCCATAGCCAAAAGCGCCTTTTATCTTTCCATTGAAGGGACATCCCGCTTTAAAATGAGCTTCTAACAACCGGCTCATAAGACGTAAACCAATCGCGGTGGAGCTTCTAACACCGAAAAAGAACCTAGTTTTCTACCTGCACGGACCAAAAGTTAAAGAACTGGCAAGAAAGATGTTACATGCAAATGATTATGAGCTCCTTTGCTCTGTTTAAATCCACTCCCCCTGCTCCATTTAAATCGGCCTCCCCTGCTCTATTTAAATCCGCCTCCCCGCTCGTCTACTTTGAAAACAGAGCCTTACATTTGGTTAAGTTATTTCTTGATCGAGCATACAAAGTTGTGCTAGAATGCGGCGAAGCTCGGCTTTGGCTATGGCGTGCTGCAAAAAAATGCTTTGCAAAGGACGTTAAGGCTTGATGAAGCGTTACGGCCCATTCAAAATGGCTCATGGTGGCCATGTGGCCAAGAAATGTCTCCCCACCGCATGCCAGTCCCTCCTCGACATTTCCTAGCCACATAGCCACCTCGACCTCGGCATTTCCAAGCCACATGGCCGCCTCGGCCATTTTTCTCGGGCCATAATGCCTCATTAGAGGATGTTATCTAGCCCTTCAAGCACGAAACTCTCATATCACGACCCTACCATAGCCACCTATCTAACATATTTCATAATATATTGTCAATAAAATCCAGGCCCTTCAAATGTGAATCCCCCGTCCTCCACAACAAGGGTTCGCTCTACACGAAAACCAAAGAAAACTTATTTAAGATTCTAAACTGCCTCGTGTAGGTCTATGGAAATGCTATATATTAAAAGCTCTCTACACTCTTCTCCACATACTGTTAGTTGGAACCAGTGTTGGGGAAACTTTCAGACTTATTAGGAAAATTTCCCCGCAAGCCCTAGAGCCAGTCGAATTTACAAAATGCAGTCGGAGCTCCCCAAGCGATTAAAATTCAAACCGAAATATAAAAATTCACAAATTCTTTTTTTTTTACATTATAGCCTCACAAAGCATAATATATTTGTTATAAAGAGATGTACATTGCTCCGAATATCAGATATATTACGAGTAATCTTATACAAGTCAATATATTACAAATATGCACATAACAGACCATACTGATTACTTGATTACAGACCAATGACCTCAAATGATAGATTCTGGTGGATTTACCTCTATGACCTCAAAGATTACTGATACATGCTTCTCGTACTAACCATAGATTGCGTAGGATTACCAAGAGTTACTACTGGCTGCATGTAATACCAAACCCAGAGCTGCATGATGCAGATTAGACCTACTGAAACTTGCACAAGAAGATGGTAAGAAAATCGCGTAGCTGTGATAAGGGTAGCAATACTGTATTATCCATCCTTCCCTTTCATTTACAAAAGTAATCATCCCTTTTCCTTAAAATCCATCTCCATCTTTGCCTATGCTTAAAGTACAGGATATATCCATCTCCATCTTTGCCTATGCTTAACGTACAAGATATTTTTGGTTCCTTTTCTCTTGCTTATCACAGGCACCAGTTTCTGACGTTCTGTTGCAGTTAATAATCTCAAAGAAGCTGCAAAAATCAAGCATTAAGAGTTAATCTATGTTGGAAACTCGTTTTCAGAATATGGTTTTGCATGATATTCTTTTCTCACAGTTTTTCTGCTTGCTTTCCAATTTGGCAAAGGCAGGAGGCGCCTTGGATTCTTGATTCTTGACACCGTGATATGAATAAGCTTGCAACTGGTGCAAATGCCTGTATACTTTGCGCCAGTAATAATCTGTCTTTTATTTCTTAGGACCTTGAGGCCCACCTATAAACAAGCGAGGATGAAATTAGAAACCGCCTATATCCATGTCTATGCTGCTCAGCCAAAGTGTTTTTATGCTTCCTTTTACCATTGTGGATCTTGGCGAGAGTATCCCAGTCATTCTTTTCCAAGGCATCCTTGCAATATTTCATCCAATATGCTACTACAGTGTTTTTTGCATGCTCAAGCTTCCTGTCTTAACAAAATTTGAATGGTAAGGAGCAGATCTACTTAGAAAAACCATAAATATAGAAGGAAAAGAAAGATATATACAGAAAAAGATCTAACATACCTGCAATGTAGCCAGGGCACTTGTATTTTTCTGATATTTGAAGGGGACCAATACTTGCACCACCATCCCCATCTGGACAATCGTTTCGATTGCTTGATTCTAATTTTAACTTAGACAGTTCAGAAAAAAGGGCCAGATGCAACATACCGCCATCTATGATTCTGAAAATATTTACAAGAAATACATGAAAGGAAGGAAGAGTCGGATTAAGCAAGAGTCGGATTCGCCTGCTTCCTGGTAGATGAACAGCAAAGGTACAAGTTCCGGCCCTAAGCTTTCTGGGCGGGAAGGATCCGGAAAGATCCAAAATCGGGGCAGGAGGGCTTCCGTAGGTTTGCCACATAGGCCGGATTTTTCGCCAGGCTGGACGGTAGCTCAACGGTCTCCCGGGGAACTTCCCCAACGCAGGTTGGAACATTCCAATCTAACTCAAAAGTGTGTTAAGAAATTACTTACAGGTTTCGATACAAATTGAAACTAAAATAAAAGTGCAACGACTTTTCTCAATATAATCAGAATTCTTCTACGGGATGCACAGTAGGCAAAAACAACTTACTAATTTGCTATCAAAAATCACTTTCAACAGAACTCAGACTTCTGTCAAAAAAGCTACATGCTTCACAATAATATGTACGAAGCATCAAAAACTTGAAGCAGACATGCATGCTAGCTCCTCAAAGGACAATCTTCAGAGCAACGAAAAACACCAAAAAGCTTCAGATCTTCCAGACAAAAAGAACCGATAGCAAGATCCCTCTTTTCCTGCAAAGAACCGGAGGAAGGAAGGCCATATTCTTCAAGCAAGCGGTCAAGCTGCCATTCCGGCATGGCCGCATACTCCTCTGCGCCATATTTAGGGTAATGAAGAGGCATTTGGAAGACGGAAGGGCAGGGATGCTTACGAACGGCAGAATAAGGGCATTTATGAGGTGCTGGATCTTCGACGGAAGGAAAATGAAGCTCCTCGTCGGATTGGACAAGCTTGAGAAGGAAGTCGAAGGATCGGATGCGCTTCACCAGGCGGCCTACAAGGTGCGTCTCCCGTTCTGGAGCCATGCTAACTTAGAACTGTTTCTTTCTTGCGTTTAGGTTAGGAGGAAAATAGAGCTTATAAAGCCCCTTTAGTTCCTTTCCCCCTTTTTATGGAAGTCCACACACATTTAGTATATTCTCACACGCTGCTTTGCATTTCTTCGAGCTCAAGCAAGGACGTTACTACCCAACATTCTAGACCTTTCACCCAAAAATAAAAGGCAAACTCAACCTTTTGGTCTTATTTGTGTTTTATTTTTTGCACTGCCTATAGTCCACTCGTATAAGTTACTTTAGTTGTTCCTAAATGGACTTTTGTTGAAATTACTGAGGAATTACACACTTTTTAAATCACATACTTATAACGCCATTGTGACGTGAGCATAATTTCAACAAAAAGGTCTTATGTTTTATAAAAAACCTTGCATATACTGGCATATTCTTATGCTTAGCCTATATCTTACAACATCTTAAGCTTCATCATGGAATCATGCATTGCCTATCTAAACTATATAATTGTTACGTCATGATTGCCTATCTAAACTATATAATGCCACGGTTCTATGGCGACAGCGATAGAACCGACATTCCTTGGATGGGGACGCCTTTCTTCACATCTCCTATTTATTCATCCTCTTGTCTCATTTCCACTCATCGGCGTTCTCTTGAGCTCCCCTTTTCTGTTTTCTCTTCTTTGGCTCCTCAAGTTTCTTTCATTCCTTTTCGATTTTCTCCTACCAGCAACAACTAGACCTCTTTCTACCAGTGGCATGGTTTCAATCCATTGTTTGCGTTAATTTTGATATGGTGGGAGTTTTTGGCATGCGCTCGACCTATTTTGCGCTTCAACTAAAGGCCGGTTAGTTGGATTTTTATTTCGTTGAAGTTTTTCTTCTCAAGGTTCCGCTCTAGGCAGGTAATTGCTTGTTTGTTTTGATTTCACTGATGATTTAATTTGCATGGTTTCATCTTGCTTTTCCAAATCGTCTGGACCTTCTTGGCATGGATTTTTCCCTTGTATTGTGTCAGAATTATGTCCGTTCAATGGATGTCCTGAACTCTGCATATTTCTGATTTTTCACTCTGATCCAGTCCGGGTGTGCCATAGCTGAATCCAGTTTCCAGCCCATGCGCCCCTTTTACCCCTTTTATGTATCATCTTGTTTTTTGCGGGCTGCCTCCATTTTAGTCCCTACGCATCCTGTTCGGCATGATCTAGGCTGTAGCTTGTATTGCTTCAAGGTTTCTCAATTGATTTTAGCATAGCTGGTCCGCTGGGGTTTGCGCTGGCTAATCATCTTCTGAAGCAATCTTGCCGTGCTAGGTGTTTTTTCTTCGATTTTTCATGCTCACAGATATGGAGATTCATTTGGCATGTTTCTGGGTTCTTCTTAGCTTCTCTAATCTCTTTCTGGAGTGTTTTTTATTTCGAACCCACAGCCAGGAGTGCCGTCCCAGTCGATCTATGGATGTACTCATCTTGGAGCAGAGATCTTCACTGGAGTGGCCGATTTTTTGCCAGAATCCAGCGACCATCTTGTGAGCAGAGATCTTCGCTGGAGTTGCAGGTTAGTTGCCGATTTCTTCCCGATTGCTTCTGGCTGGTTTCCTCTTCCCAAACTTTCCAAATTCATCTGTTCACCGCCTGACAGCTTTCCAAATTCATCTGTTCACCGCATCCCTGCCTACGTGGCACGGCCACGTGTTGGCCATCCTGTAGCCATGCCGGATCCACATGCAAGCCCTGCAGTTTTTGCTATGGCTGCCCAGCCAGCACCATCCCTGGTGAGTTCCCGATTTTGGGGTGCTCACTTTCTCATTTTCTACGGTTTTTTCCCATTATTAGGGGTTGCTAAGGCCTTTTTTATTTTAATTGTTCAAAACCTTTGCCATTCCAATTATTTTCCCACCCATCACGCATCCTCATCTTGTTGGGTTACAGAGCATTTTAATTAAGACAGGTCCAATTATTATTTTCTGGTTCAAATTGGTTTGGACATTAAGGTACATATGACTATTCATGCATGCGTAGGATCTTCAAGTATGTTCCGTTTATGATGTTATGCTCTGTACTCATCTCATCGTTTCACGGAAATTTTAGGCAGTCATTATGCAGTCTCTTGCTCAAAGAATTGCGAACATTGTGCATTGCATGATCCTATAGGTTGTTTGTTATTGCTATCTGCAATTTGGCATGTATTTACATTTTTATCTGACTGAGAGTTGTAAGTTTATTTCACGTATTATTTGGCTGTGGAATTCATTTTTATGGGTATTGGAGGAGCATTTTGTATGTGCCATTGCTTGTAAATTCAGTCTTGCATTCGATTCTTTGCGTACCTATCTTGTTGACATCTTTGATATGTTCCTCCCCTGTGGCTGGCCTCGTCACATGTTATCGGTTTAAGTAATCGCATTTTGATGCTTTTACGATTAGCTTTTATTGAAGTCGTTAGCGTATTCGTTCAGATGTTTTAATTTGCACTCAATTTTTATTTTAAAAGCTTACGTATGGGAGGGGTGTTATGCTTTTTTAGCTTCATTGTTTGATATCCACACATCAAACAATGAAGCTAAAGCACTTTTCATAACACCCCTCCGAGATAAGTGAAGTGAATGAGATCCGTGCGATCTACAATTTTTTACAATGGTATAGAAAATTAAAAGTCTAAGAAGATATACAACAAACCGCCCATTGTGCTCCAGTTTCTCCATAGTTGCGTAGCCGTGGGTACAAATCGTGCTGTCCTGAAGACCCATAGGATGCCAAATTAGGTCCAACATACCATGGCAAAGCAACTGCCTTTGCACCTAAACCCTTGTTAAAGGGATTTTGGTTCACATCTATTACTCTGTCAGGGCAGTTTAAATTCTCACCGAAATCTATAGAGGCTACTCGGACAGCAAATTTTGGGTACGACTTGCTTGTTTTATGGGAGATTCATATGAATTGAGGAGCTATGTTTTCACAATTGTGATCAGATTTATTAACACTGGTTGTTTCGAGATCCTTAAAAAAAATTCTTTTAGCTATCTTCATAGGAATCAGATGGCGAAATAAACTCTCTGGCCATCAATAGATCATTTATAATTTACAGTGGTGTATGTGTCACCCTCTCTAGCGTATTGCATGCTCCATAATTGATTATACAAAAGGAGAGTACATTCCTTTCCTAATCGCCTTGTTTTTCTATGTACGTCTATTTATTTCATGCAGGACAGTCCCAATACTAGGAAGATAATAGTTTGTCTATGTTCTACAATATTCATGATTGTTTACAACCAGGAACACATAAAGGTATGCATACAATGTCGGTTTTCTAGGTACGTTATGAGCAGGTCTTTTATGATGGTGCATTAGGCCATAGTAGTTTCTGTAATGCTTTGCTATAAGCTCTTTAGGGTGAAACTTTGATGTTGTTTATAGTATTATAGCCGGGAATTATGTTGAATTGCAAAACATTTTTTAGCGGGTCAGGTTGGTTTCGGCAAGCTATTTGTATTTGTAGGTTCCTGCATTTATGGGTTGGTTTTAGTCTTCTGAATTATGTAGTACATTAATGCAAAACGGTCACAGGTTACGAGACCAATTCAGCCGCAATACAAGGAAGATAATAGTTTGTCTATGCTCTACAATATTCATGATTGTTTACAACCAGGAATATGTAAAGGTATGCATATCAGTGTTGGTTTTCTAGATAGGTTATGAGCAGCTCCTTAGGTAGTTGTAAGTTAGCAAAACCTGCCATCGATTTGTGTGCAATGTAAACTTGGATGTAGTTCATATTATTATAGCCAGGGATTATGTTGAATTGCAACAACATTTTTTGGCGGGTCAAGTTGGTTTTGACAAGCTATTTGTATTTGTAGGATCCTGTATATATGGGTTAGTTTTAGTCTTCTGAATTATGCAGTACATTAATGCAAAACAGTCAAGGGTTACGAGACCAATTCAGAAATTGGATCTTGTCCTAACCCAGGTTGGTGTTTATTCCAAGGACCACAGTTTCATAAGCTTGTTGATAATTCATGTCACATTTGTATTCTTCTTTCTTCATCATATATTAGATTCTTTGCCAATCTTGACGTATTTCCTCCGTATTTCTTGCATATTTTTTGCATATTAGGTTCATGACGATTTGGGTCTTTTATAGGGTCTTCTGCATAAGCTAACCATATTGGACAGCTATCAGCTTGTCTCACAAGCAAGAACATACCCTTCTTAATATCTTGATATGGATTAAACATCTAAATGGGGTTTTTAGGTCTCTGATTAGAAGGGCCTACATTGATGGTCGAAGATTACATTCTAATTCTAGTTCAATCAAAGCATCCTGCCGCAAGTGAACAAAGAAATTGTGCATGTCCTATGAACTGGCATCCACCTCTCCAAAGATACATAGTAGGCCCAACAAGTAGTCGATAACCTCATTCATGTATGTCATTAGACCATGAATGCTCCTTTCCGTTTGAGATGGCTATCCAATGCATGATGTACTTTGTTATGAAGCTTCTTAAAGCACCGATGTCCTTAAGAGCTTTCACCGGAGGTATAGTCTTGGGTACTCCTTGAGGAATCATGGGTGCACCATCTGCATCTGCCTTCCACATTTTGAAACCCTTCTCTGGGAGTCACTCTCGGTGCCCAGGTTTCATCTTATAGAACATTGGAGGCCAACCATCTTTGTTGCAGAACTTGAACATATAAATCTAGATGGCCAATCAAACGTTCCTTCTTATTAGAAACGTGACCTTTTATAAAGCTCTTCTATCGAAAATCTCGTACACATGGAGCCTTCGAGCTAAGTTTCAGAAACATTTGCATTAACTCCGAAAAGGCATTAGAGATAATATGGGGTCTCCAAAAGGCCCCCAAGAAATTATAAAATGTTATCGTTGTAATTCCATGTAAAATATAATTTGAAGGCATTAGTCAATTTCTGGCATTAATATGCCAGATCATGGGCCATTCTTGGATGGTGTATCATTACACTTGAACAATAGGATCACATATGCTTAGCCATTGATTTGGTAGTTTGTGAGAAGGTTCTCTCTCATACAACTATTGGTGAATGTCGATGCATGTAACCACCAATATATGCAGAATTAATTGATTGCAATAGCTTGTTGCAAATGAAATGAAGGGCATGTTTCTGCCATATCCACCCACAAACCAGGTTGTTGGACCAGCATATGCAAACTTAGAATGTGTTGTGCATGTAAATAGTGGAGACTTTAATAATGTTGCATGGGAATGTGTTTCAATAATGGTGTATGGGAAAGACAAATTAGAGTTATATTTTTCCATGAATGCCTTCATAGAAGGCAACGTCAAATACAAGTTAAATGCAAGTGTAATTTTCTTGAATCAATTGTAATCAACAATAGGAGAAATCATCCACATGCAAAGATCCTTGTTGTCGCCCAATTCATTAAGATAAATCTCAGATGTTATATCTAGCGAATGTGGTTGCTTATAACTAGCAAATGTAAAACCAATGTGTGCAGAATTAAGTGATCATCATAACTTGAGAAGGGTAGAGCATGTCTCTGCCATTGTAAGAGGCGCAAACCAGATTAAAAAGATTGAACAATCTATCTCAAAATAGCACTGTTGACCAGCATATACGAAGTTAGAGCCATATAGATGTGTTCTATTGCGAAAGACTTAAATGATGTCAGCCAGAAAAAAAAAGTTTAGGTTAGGTTTTGCCATGCATGCCTTTAAAGAATACACCTTCAAGGGTAAACCAAATTCTACTGAAACTAGAAAAGATATCGTTAAGATAATTCTTAGAATATGATCCTTGCCCCAGACTCATCGGTCTACATAAAGAAGGAAGAAATGCCCAATTGAGATCTTATCACTCCACCATCTCTGCTGTCTCTACTGTGATGGAATCTTTTTTAACATGAACTAATCCTGTGCAATTAGGCGAGAATGCAATTAGCTGAGAGAGCACTGTACCTGATAGACATGATGGTCATGCAGATGATGGATATTATAATTCGCAATACGTGCTTTGAGCTCAAGTAAAGACAGGTAAAGCAAAGCATACAAAATGATGCAAAAACTTCCCTATCTATATCCCATTTCGATACAGGTCCTTTCAATGGACAATCATGTTGCAGATATAAAGATTCATCACGCTTAAAATGCCTAGTAAAATCTGGACTTTTAAGATTGCTATCCCCCCATTTGCCACAAATAGTATCAGCTGCCACTTACATGACTAGCTAGACTACCTTCGTATATAATTTTGATATTATACTCAATTCTTTATTCTCCCATGTAAATGTATTGCAGACAACCAGCTCTTGAACTTTTAGGGTTTAGTTCTAAAAGTAAACAAATACAAACATGTGTGGAACTATAACTATGGGAGTGACCAAATTTGATTTATTCTCCCCTTTATACAAGATGAAATAGGACATACGGTTTAAGGCAAACTCCCCCTCTAATGCCTTTTGTTCCACAGTAAGGAGCACCTTCGTTCCTGGGGAAATATGGCTCAGACCACAAGCTCTACTTGGAATCAGGATTAAATTAGAGTTAGATCAGGCTGAATAGCAAAAGAATGAACTGAAACTAAGATAGTTTTGCCAGTTCTCATGGTGTCTTCATAGCACATTCTAATTCCAAGCGTTGGTACTTGTCCAGCAAACACAGTAATTGCCAACAAGCCTGATTTTGAAAGAGAGATTCTGATAACATTGTATGAAAGGTCAAATAGAAGGCCAAACAAAGAATGCGAAGTGCTGACGTGCAGCATAAAAGTCGTATTTAATTAAAGTGGGACAAATCTTGAATTTTGGGACTCGGACTGAAAATGGGACTCACACACCATAAAAAGAAATTTCTGAATTGATTGCTTGAATAGAATTACACATGACACACATAGAATTGGGTTACTTGTTTTCCTCATAAATTTTACAAACCACTAGTTGAGAAAGTTTTCAAACTTCTCAATATTATGCACCCTCATACAATGATATAGCATGGAGGTTGCTCATGGCCTTGTCCATCTCCTTTCTTGGGATCTTGTGTGTGTTGTCTTTTTGCAATGTGAGAACTTGGATATGACCATACCACACACTCCACCAATTCCCTCCTTTGAGGGTCAAGATAATTTGCCTCCACTTCTTCTCCCAGCCAGCTGTATTGCTCCTTCAAGTTGCCCTTCTTGTGCCTCCCAATGGGCTCCCAATATTGAATTTGGAATCCAGGACGAACTCCTCTCCATCGGGCATAGGTGGTGGTCAATCAGAGTGCCACCCCCAACCATATTGGACAGTCCTCATCATCGCCTTACTAGCACAAAGTATCCTTCCTTGATGTCCTCAAAGGATCCCACTCAGGAAGATCAAACCACTTCGCTTTGAGGCCTTACTTCCCACAAACCACTTGGGACCCAAGTGAGCATTCTTAGACGTGCTTGCACCTTGAGAACCCTCCCATCTTGACTCGCAAAGAACCCGCCTCTTTAGCTCCCTCCCACATGGCTGTTCGGGTTTAAGCATGTTACAACTTTCTCCCAAAGATTTCTGATTAGGGAGTCCATTTGATTTTTCTTAAGAGTGGAGGTGTGCTTTCCATTTGAACATCATCCCGGTCGTTATGTAATCCTTGATGCCCTTCACCAGCTTGGCTAGAGTCTTTGACTGCTCTTTGAAGGAGGTAGTGGTTTTGGCTGCCCTTTAGAATGAGAACTTCACCAGCAGCACCCCTTTGCCACAACTCGATACCCCGTCTGAGGCATCCACAACTTGTCACCTGGTCTCCACTTATATTGCATGATTGGTATTCCATCCCTAACCCAAAACTTGAATTGAAGTGGCTTTGTGTGTCCCATCAACCGGTCCTTGCCATCTAGCAAGTATCCTTCTACAAATGATTTCCAATCGCAACCTCATCCATCAAGAAAGCCATTGGGTTGGGGTCAATGCGGCTCTCAAACACATCCATTAGTTCAGGGGAGAGTGGTCACGTTTTCTCTCTTGAGCTTGGTGGAGAAAGTTCCAAAGAATCCATCAATATCATCATGCGTATGCCCAACCATCATGAATCCCACTTTCACAACTTTGAATACTCCCACCGGCCAAGTATGACATTGCCCCAAACATCCATCTATTCTTGTTTTTTTCCAACGGTTGTCCAACCAACACATAGCTCCTCAAAGTGCTGATTTCTCTAGTAAGGGAAATCATCCCAAGTCCTCCTTGATTCACTAGGCACCTTGGATGTGAGCTTTTTATCTACCTTTGGTTTGGTAAAGCGGTTGATCATCCATCAAAGCCTCAAAATGGGTGCTGAAGGGGAATACCTCCTCCCTTCTATCGATCCTTTCTCTAGTGTTCTCAAGCACTTGAAAATAGAGCTCACATGGAAGTTTGGATCATCTCTCCATAGATCAAGCACAAAATGACCATATGTTCCAGTTCCATGACCATGTGTTAATACACCTTGGACTTACTTTCATCAAAAGCGCTTTGACAACGCTTGGGTAAAGGATCTAGCTTTGGCAAGAAAGTCTTGTGTTGGTCCATCTTATCATGAATTATACACAAAAATTTGTCCGCTGCATCTCGAGAAAATGTTCTCCACGCCAATACAATTTCTACATGATATTTGGTCTCTTTGGTGATCTCGCAAATTGCTCCCTAATTGCCATTCTTTCTTTCTCTTTGCAAGTTGATGCAAGTGTATCCTTGAGTTGAATGCAAGTGTTGCACTTTGAGAATGGCATGTGTTGTAGGACACTCACGTCCCAGAAGTGAGTGCTCCATAACTTGCTTGAAATGTGATTGAGAAAGAGGCCTACCTCCAAGAGGTTTCTAGGATGGAGTTGACCTCCTTAAGGCACTCCTTTTTGGATATAGTGTTGTGGCAACACTCTTGCACCACCGCACACCGTGCTCGCTCACCTTCGACTTGTGGGGCATAGATTGGAGACATGTATCTCACAAAGCTCTCAAGACCGCAAATGGCCTTTAGAGTATTTGCTCTAGGTTTCAAAGTGAGTGCATTACCATGTTGGAACAAAGTGTGCCCTTTTCTAACCTTGCTCCCAAAGATTCAGAAAATGAAGACTTGCTCACCCCAAGAATCCATCTCAATGCTCTCATACATACCTTCATTCCCTCAATTGATATAGCAAATTGGCCCCTCAGTGTTTTCATCATAGCCGAATTCCTACACAAGGAGTAAAATGAAATTAATCCTATCTTTTGAAGCTTTGTCAATGTATTGGGACCTTATATCCGCATTCGAGGTCATCCACATTTGTAATGCATCGTGCAATCTAGGTTGCAACACTCTTGTCCCCTAATTGCCTCCTGGTTTTCTTTTGGTTGGTGCCATACTTTCCATCCTTTCTAAATATTTGTCACTTCTAGGCCTCTTGGGCACCTTTGGTCGCTTTTATGAAAAGACATAGCGTCTCTTCCTTGTGATCAAAGGATGCTCATCGACCACCAAATCTTCCACATGGCCTTGGGTGGGCCTTGGGGTGTGTAGTTCAAGGGGCATTCTAGAGTATCACCATTCTTGTGTGTAATAAATCTAATTGGCCATCTCAACCGAGCTTGGGACTCCAGTGACCTCGAAAGCACACAATGCAATCACTAGAGCTTCCCCGGGACATGATAGTATCAACTTCGATAAAGAAGCTTCACAATGCCAACTCCAAGATGTTCATCTCCCCAAAATCTCATCATTCACACTATCAAATGGATCAACTGCGGTTATTATGCCCTCTGCAAATACCATCCGTTGCAAGGGTGCAACAAAAGGCAACCCATCCTCCTCCATTGGAGCCTAGGGCAATGGCCTCCTTTGGACTTCCCCTCGCTCCATTTTACTCTTCTCACATGCTCCCCTCAATGAAAAAGCTCACATTAAAACCATATAGCCCCAAACACCACAAATATGACCATATGAACCATATAAAACCATACAAACATATTAAATATAACCATATTAAATCATACAACCATATTAACTAAAATCATATAACCATATTAAAGCATACAACCACACTCATTCTAAACCATATGTGAACATTGTAACCATATATACCATTGATACTATTCAACCATTGAAACCTTTTATTAAATACATAAGACAACATATATAAACATATAACTAACCCTTTCATATCTTGGCATGGCCACGTGGCGCCTCTTCGAGGTGAAAACCGTGGGCACGTCGCCTGTCCCGCCTTGCGTCATGGAGGGTATGGCCCACACGCGATGTAAGTATATTATTGCACTTTTATTTAGGTTCGGGGTCGGTACCTGATGCTAATCGCCCTCTTCCTCCCCCCACCATTCTTCCTCCCCTGCTTTTCCTGGATCTTGAAGCTCCTCTGTTTCCTTAGGCGCTGCCCGGACGGGCGACGATCAAAACCAAGCGATTCGAATGGGCCATCTTATGACAATGACTTGATCGACCGATCGGGGCTTCCAAAAGTTCTCGTAGCAGTTCATTGTTCGATGGGCGTTCTGCCACGAGAAGAAAGTGAGGGCCCTTTTGTCTTGCTTTTTTAGTTTTCTCTCGCCAAGTCTTTTAGTGCATTTTTTCTTATATTCCGTTGTTAGAGGCTCTTATTAATCCGATATAATTCTGGCCTACAAATCCTTATTCCACGCTTTGTCAACGGCTATACCCAATATGGAATCGAAATAAGCCTCCTCCTCATCCAATGAAATCTTCGGGTATGTTTTTGTAATATCATACCCTTTTTAATCTCATTTTTCACGTCTTATTTCTCCACTTTTCTCTGTACTGTTCTCCACTTTTCTCTGTTTTCTCATTAATCTTAATAATCTTTGTATTGTTTTCTGTTTTTTGTTATCTTTTTCTTGCTTGTGGTTGAATTGAATACATTGTACATGCACAAGTGAGAATAGTGGTTATAGTAGCAAGCAACCGATAGAGAAATCATCGAGAGACCGGTGTTAGAAAGTAAGATATTGCGAGAGCATTAATGAAAATAACTAGGAATGTCTTTCTCCCAAAGAAGAATTCAGAATAGGAATTGCTTCACGAATCTCCATTTCTAACTCACAAGCCAAATCCATCTGCGGAGACATGCGGAAGGGAGTGGCGAGTTGAGAATACTTGCCTTTGCCAGTCAAGGAAGTACAGGCCTTCTTCTCGACTGAAATCGAGAACTTCTCGACTTCATGGCGAGAAGAGGGAGTGTACACTCTGGACTGCTGGCGAATTGAGGGATTCTCGACTTCCTTGATTGCATACCTGACTACCAATGTCTTCATTCTTTAGAACCTGCTGCGGCCTTCTCGACTTTCGTGAGTCGAGAATGTGATACTCCCGCCAATGGCTCTTTGTTGTGTGTGGAGTGCCTCCCACCGGAAAGCCACTCTCCTTGAACCATGCTCATCGACATTGCGAGGACTGGCTCCGACTGGGTGGAGGCCTCGGCGACTAACCACTGAGGTGCTGGCCGCTTTCTCGACTCGTGAGTCGAGAAAACGCAGGCTCTAGTGCACTCGAGCTGGCCTGCAGACAGTCTCAACCACTCTCCTTCTATCTTCCTCGGACATTGCGAAGGGAAGTGGTTTTGACTGTCTGCGTGCCAACTCTAGCAAACAATTCTCGTATTGTTGTGTTGGCTCTACCCAATCAAAGACCGTCTCCTTGAACCATCTTCGTAGAATATTGCGAAGGGATGGGCTCGACAGGGGGAGGCCTCTCGGCGACCAACTACTGAAGTTGTGGCCTTTCTTTCGACTGCGTGAGTTGAGAAAACTCAAGTGCACTCTAGGAAAGCACTGGCAGATAAATCTTAAACACCTCCTTCCTCTTCCTCGGACATTAGAGTAAGGGAAGTGTTTTTACTTGTCTGGGGCCAGCTCTTAGCAAACCCAATTCTCCCCGCAGGTTGGTGGTGCAGAATGCATGCATTCCACGTGTGAGTTTGTTTGTATGCATTCTACCGCCATGAAGCCTGGGAATGCCTTACCCAACCTTGACTCCATGTGTGTACTACTAACCGAGTTCGGATGGGTTAAGGCATTCTCGACTTGCGAAGTCGAGAATGTGACAGAAGTCAAGTATCTCGACACGGGCAGTCGCAGGAATCCCTTTAGCCACCCACCTCCTCAGAACTGCAGTAGCGGTGGCTTCGACCCGGTCGAGTCACTCTCCTTGAACCATCTTAGGCTTCATAGTCGCGAAAGGGAGGGGCTCGGGGCTGGGTGGAGGCCTCTACAACCAACCACAGGAAACCACAGAGGAAGCCAAGGCTTGCATTCTCTACAAATCTTGCCTTTCTATTCTCATTTTTTAGTCCCAAGTGCCTCTAGCCTTATGCGAGCCACTCTCCTTGAACCATCTTCTCCTCGAATATTGCGAAGAGGAGTGGTTCGGGACAGGTGGAGGCCTCAGGCTAACTACAAGAGGATGCATTTGAACCCCATCTCACGGGCCTTAGTCCTAGCCTGATCTATGTACAACATTCCAAGTAAGCAGTCCATGGAAAAACTAGGACCTAAAAGCGGGCTTTTCTTTGCCCCGATGAATGTTTCCTTGCCGAGGCATCTCTCAACCTAGAGTAAATCATCTCTATTTGAAAATCTTTGGACAAAGAAACTTGAAAATCCGTCGAGCTTATCCGCCAGTTCCATTATTTAAACACATCGGCATGTTCTACAAAGTTTAAATAACATAGGCATCTCTCAAACTCACCTCTTCACGTTGATAATTCCTTGAGCCTTTATATCGGGATCCCTTGACCTCACCCGAGTCTTTGCTTCTTCTCGGCTTCGGGTCTCTTCAAGAGTGTATTCGTGATACTTTTACTTATCACTGCGATTCTCGCCAGTATCCCCTTTCCATGGCGGCCCAGTTGTAGAGTTCCTGTGAAACCGTGACTCCTCTCCGCTTCCTACCTTAGCTCCGCGTTCATCGATCAATTCAAGCGCTATGATAGGGACGCTACGTCGGGAAAAACACACATATGCAAGGCGCCATAGCAGCTTACTGGCCAGCGGGCGCCATCTCGAAGTCGCCACAGCCGATGATCCCTCCGACCCTCGAAGTTCCCCAATGCCGCCAGGGAAGATAAACTACGCCCTCACTTAGTCCCTTGATGTGATTCAATTCGGAATAGTGTTTAGGCGGGCTAAACGGCAATCTTGCCTTAGCCCGCTTTTTCATAAATGATTGCATGTCCTTAACTTCACCACAAAGAACACTCGACCTTACATGCAACCCTAAAACCTACAACGCCAGCTGAGGAAACTTAATTTACGTGAGTCATCCTAAGAGGATGAGAGGGCATATAGAAATGACCGCCCGCGAAGCTTAGGCGCCGAGGGGATGCTTTCGCCAAAGAAGAAGAAGAAGACAAACACCCCGTGAGCTCGAGGTTTTTCTTTGTCGAATACCTTAATCGATCCATCCGCTCTTCTTGCAAAGATTCACCTCTTACTCACCGTGATCATCGTCAACTCCATTCTTCGCCATCGAGGGATCGAGATGTAGCTTCTTGAAACAAATGGGCAGATTTTTGGGTGGTATGTCGAGGTATCGGCTAAGTGTAAAGCAGAAAGACTGCTTACACCAAAGGGACAAGAAGAGCCCTATAGCCGCGCCAAGAAAATCGGTGTTGTGCTCTCCGCCTCTCGCTTTAGACTAAGCATTTAACACTACATGTCGGTAGGACGCCGTAAGGGTAAGTTCTATCGCACTTTCAAAAATCGCGCTTTCAAATTATTCTCACTCTTCCATGAGCAAGGCTAAGGGCACCAAAAAAAGGCCGGCGCTTTAAATCGTCGTAACCTGGGTGGAAGGATCCGAAGGATGAAGGAGGCCGGAACCCTAACATCCAGTGGAGCTTGGTATGGAGATTTCCAGAAAGCCTGTGAAAACTGCTTCAATACGGAGCTTCACTTCATCGCGGTCAAGACTCTACAACACTCTCAAAGGGGAATGTTGTGGTTCATACACAAAAAGTCCACCAAAAAACAAAGATGGGATGATGACACCACACGAGGAGTCGAGCGACGAAGGAGACGTAAGATATGGTCGACTTCAAACTCCTCATCCGTATGATCGATCGATTTCTCGTAGAGGGCACGTAAAATGGAGCGCTCTAGCTCGCGATATCCTCGCTGGGAATATCACACAAGTCACGCCGACATTAGACGGCCGGGTTGCCTGCGACGGAGATGCCAGCTTTGTTCAACCATTGAATTTAATCCAAAGACACATGCCGGAGATTCTCGACTCGATGGTGCTACATCCGCTGTAGATCCAATGCCTCGCGATGTCATACCTTTTGAAGCGTATCGACAGTGAGTTGTTCACCGAAGTCTGGGAGGAAGATTCAAGGAAAAGACGTCCGTTCGGGTTGTAGACTGGGCCAAAGATTCGCCAGCGCTCAAGTATTGCGTACTCGAGAAGCGAGGTGCCGCAGCGATCGCGATAGATATGCCAAGCGAGAGTGCAGAGTTCTTTCTACGAGACGCCAAAGAACCTAACCGCCAGCATTAGCCAACGCTGTAACACAATAGCAAATGAGTGCCGCCACGAAGGTAAATAACTCTTCCGACGATTGCCGACTCGCAGTCGAGAAAGCCCCCGCCATCCTAACATTTGCCGACATCGGGGTTTCTCGACCGCGAGTCGAGAAAGCCCTGAGTAACACAGTAAAATCAGCGATGGGGAG
>JAJEKV010000019.1:11258031-11438363 GCA_021234155.1 Isoetes taiwanensis
GGGGCTCACGTATTTGTTAACATCTTAAATGCTTACTACCTGAACCCCTGCATGATCCTGTGACTCCTTTTACCCATGCAATTATATTGGATACAAATAAAGAAATCGAGATATGTGCAACAATACACACTCAATCTAAGAAACTAAATAGAAATAATACTGCAAATTCTTAAGGCCAAATCACCAACCCAGGATTTTCCAATAAGAGAAACCGAGAAACCGACTTTGAGATGGAAGAGAAAAAGGTATCTAATAGAGACACTATAGAGATTCCACTTAGCAAGAACCAAACTGTATGAAAAGTAACACAATTGAGACAAACATCAGAAATTTCTTACTCTAGCAATCAGACAAATTTTAGAATTCAGCTAAGGTTGTGTCGGGATTAGTTTATGGAAATACAAGAAATTATACAAAGATGTGGATTCTAGGAACATGCCCAAATACATCAAAAAGGAAATAGATTAGAGGATCACGTCGCAAAGCTTACTCGATTAAGCGATTAATTTGAACTTGGTCATGGGGGCAGTAAAGAATGGATTACCCTGCATACCTTACTATGTCAAGGGGTAAGGCAGACCGATTCTACAGGTTTTGAGGGGCGATTTGTCATTCTGACAAGAATGATTCAAGAAGATGCAAGAATGGTGGATTCACTTACTTTGACATATTGAGCATGTCTTGAGCATACACTTTAAAGACAAGGTACCTAACTTTCAGAAAGGAAGGGCAAAACGCCCAACCATTACATATAAATATGAAGGCGCTAGTATTAAAAGCCATCATGATCTCATTCTACCTTGACCTTGCCTAAAACTTTGAGGTCTGCTGATGAGATCTTATTAGTGAGAAATACATGCTTGATAAGGCAACAAACACGCCTATTTTATGATGAATAATCTGATATTAACTTTAAGATATGAAACAACTTTGGCATGTTGAATTTTGCAAATTGCCAAAGTTGTTCTTACAAGAATAACTATGAGAAAAGGAGGCGAAAATCATACTTGACCAAATAAACTTCTATTTGTTTCTAATCTCCTGGGCGGAACTTGAAAAGCCCATAAGTCGTGCACCAGCCACAAATATATACCTATGTGCGGGGTGTAAAATGAGGGATACAAAACTTTGACCAGAAAACGGTCCTATCTTTGTGGCAAAAAATCCTGCAACCAAGATCAATTGACTGTCAGGTATGAAGAAAATATAAAAATAGGATATCCTTTGCTATTAATTTTGGTAGATTATGAGCATCTTTTCAGTTCCAGAGCAGAAGATTGGTATCCTATACTCGTTAGCTAACCATTTCCTCAATCTTCAGATGGTAAGGCTTGCAGTTATTTCTACTTTTTATGGAAGTCATGCAAGCCTAATATTACTAGGATGCATTACATGCAGGCGTGTATAAATAAAACAGGAAAATCGACATCCCTGAATCAGTTTTGTAAAAAATGATAATGAGGCATTGAACTCTTCAGACATCATGATCTTCTGCTTGTATCTGAGTAAAGTGCGAAGGTTCACATCAGATTTGTTAGTTGTACGGTGGCAAGAAACCTTCTTTGATCAAAAGATAGGTTTTGTTACCTTTTCTTTAACGGTTAGGAAGTTACCATGGACACCTTTGATGAATAAACAATGTTAAAGTTTACTAACTATCTGCAAAGAACCATTTGGATGATAAAAATATATAGAATATGCGATTAAAGCAAAACCATAAAAAGTCATATGAACTGCAATGGAGGAAACATTCGAGTAGGATGCTGCAAGGTCTAATGCTGAATATGACTAAGGTATAAAACTTGGCATTGAAAGGAACTATGAATAATGAAGTATCCGCCAGGTAGATACTCAAAACCCACAAAACCTTGTTCTATAATTTCCATTTTCCCCAAAAAGCTGGGTTAGTTGATCAAATGTGTTATCTATAATGCAAGACAAATGAAAGGAAAACCTGTAGCAGCTTAGAGTGGATGCCATCCAGGATAATAACTCCCAAACAGATAAACTAAGGCATAGACAAATATGCTCGAACCTGTTTATCCTCGCAGCTGGGCCGCTGAAGGGGTTTCTCAAGGCTGGAGTCGTAGTTGAAGATTTTTGCATCGATACTGTCGGGTATTCTTCCCAAACCAGAAACAGAGGACTTAGGCTGCTGGCCTCTTAAGAAACCCTAGCTGCATCGTCGGATTTATTATCAGAAGCTTAACAGAGTAGATGGAAAAGACTGATTTAGGAGGAGCACAGACAAGGGCAAGCCAAAGATTAGACGGGAGGAGATCATCCTTGTAGATGTGGATGTGGCTGACAGCTGACTTGGGTTCAACATAGATATACTTTGGATTAAATTAAACGGGACATTAGGGGTGGCCACATGCAATGTTTGTTGCTCTAGGGGCATTAGGTATTAGTATTTTCTTCCCATCATACAATACTAGCCCCTGGGATCTCATCAAGATTCTCAACTCTGTGTTGATGCTACGTTAGCTTCTACTCTAAACTTAGCTCTTCCAAGTTTAGACATGCTTTTTTTCACATTTGGTTACGCCTTTAGGCATGCCTTTTTCTATGTACTTATATAAGTGTTCATATTCAATACATCGCGCGGAGTCTTTAGTGATTACTCTTCGTTTTAGTCTTTGTATACTCTTGCTTAGTTTCAATGCGGTATCGTGAGCAAAGATGTAATAACCGTGAGGCGTATCTGGCCGCGAAAGACACCGGCGTTTTTAATGGTACCGGATATCCGGGTTAAAAAGAAAATAATGATTTGTTGATTTGTAGCGAGCGTTCTGTTCGCTGTAATTGCTTGATGCGCGGCTTGAAGAATAAGGAAAATCAAAGATCACAGAAGATAGCCGCTTATTAGTTTGCGGATTGAACCAGAATGCCCGATTCATGAACTATCAAACGCCGTACGCATTTATCTTTGATTTCCAATCGCTCTTCTCTTTAAGCCACGATCAAAATCTTTGCCATAAGTGACCAATTGGTTACCCCGTGACCGCTAGTTTTGACGCTTCCTTTTGCCAAAGAATAAAATCAAGCAACCATCACTTTCTAATATGGGTAAGGTAACGACTTTTGATTTTCCAAATTGCTCTTCTTTAAGCCACGATCAAAATCTGCCAAAAAGTGACCAATTGATTACCCCGCATCAAGGTTGCTTCTCGGACGCTTCCTTTTACTGCTAATAACAAACTCAAGCAAATCATCACTTTCTAATATGTTGACTACTTTGATAATGCCTAGTGAGGTTCCTGAATTATTTGGTCTATAATAAAAGAACTAAAACAAGAAGTACTTTCTTTAAAGAGGAGTTTAGCAAATCTTTATTGATTCAGGATTATCGCTCTCGAGCACATTGACCTAAGCCTAAAGAGATTATTGAACAATTAGCCGCACTGCACCATATCAAAAGATGAGTTAGTTATGCGCTTATTAGAAACTTTTCCATCTTCCGAAATTAAATATTATTTCTATCTAATGAATAAGAAAATATTTCTTTTGAAGAGCGTTTAGAATCCTGAGAACCAGCGCCGGGGATTAAGGCGCCTCCTATTGTAAAAAAGATGTTGCTATGGTATGTATAATACTCAAAGAGACAAAGTTCTTCTAAATTTACTGAACACCAAAAATTTACTAAAACAGCTCTAATTTTCTCGTGGTTATAATGGAGGTGGGTGGTCGATAGTTATCGTATCGCGGACAAAGGAACATAAGGATCCGTATGGTCGTGGTCGTGGTAGTGGCGTGGTGGTTGCGATGATCGTGGTCGCAGTGGTGGTGGTAGTGCCTGTTGGCTATGGACGGGTCGAGGGCCGCTATTATCAACCTTATGCATGTGATTACTGGGTGGTCGGCTTATCAATTGCAAGATGTTACGACAGACAAGATGATGAGGAAGTAGTCAAGCTAATTATGTTAGCATGTCACGTGACGTTGAACGTTATGATGTGATGCCTATGGACCTCTGCTCCACCCAATAAAGTGTTCTAGAGAGACCGATAACATGATGACAGATTCAGTGTGCATCATGTTCCTTCTAAATAAGTAAGAACTATTGAGAAAAGTTAGTGCGGATGTGGTGGTGTACAAATTTAAAAAAAAAAAAAAAAAAAAAAAAAAAAACCAGTCGGTTGTGGGTGATGGTGGTATTTGTATGTTTACCAGATCTTGTTGGAATTGAAGGAGAAACAAGTGTGTGCTTTATTATTGTCTATAATCCCATCGATCCGAGAAGCATCGTGACTCATTCCCCATCGGGACGAGCATGCATGTTTTGCATGCATGCGGGCGGCGCATGCCCATTTTGGGTTGGGAGTCTGCTATTTAGGCGCGATTCTCAGACAACATCTCACTCCAAGGCTTTCTCTCTCAAAGCAGCATTTTATTCTCTTTGATTTAGCTCTCAAAAGGTGGAGGGCTTCCCTCGCTTGGTTTGGCCACCCATGCTTTTCTGTTGTCCTTCCGCCTTTAGCCTTCATTCCTGACCTTCTTCCCATCCTAGTTTGTGGGCAAGTCTTGAGTATTCGGCAAATATTGAGCTCGGCGAACCCATTCTAGAATCCCATCGATCCGCCGAGACATCGGACGCTTTCATTCTAGAATGGGACGTTACGAGTGTTTTGGCGCGCGCGGCGCATGCCCATTCTCGTTGGGAGTTTGCTATTTTAGGCGCGATTCGGTGATCAACATCTCATCGGGCGCTTCCTCTTCTCTCAAGAAGACTATTCTCTTTGAACCCACCCTCCCCTTCTTTGCTTTTAGAGTTTTTATCACAGCAGCTGGTAATCAGCCCTCCACTGGAGGTTTGTTTTGTCTTGTTGTTTTGTTGGTGATGTGCGTGCACAGTTAGCGCAGCCATAACTGCTTCGCTTTTTCCATTCTGGGTTTTGGGAGCGATTTTATGCCTTTATGCTTGTCCATTCTCATTGCTGGGCTTATCACTAGGGTTTTTCCTCGAAACCAAAGGGCTGGTTTTTTAACCTTGATAAGCCAAGGTGGTACACTAGCCCAATCTCTATTAGGCATTGTATTTTGTCAGGTCCAAATGATATAATTGGATTTTTCCTCGTTTTTGGGGGTAGTTCGAGCTGTGTGCGGCTACCCACTATCCAATTACTGTAGAAAATCACTAGATGAATGAGAAGCTAAAGTTCATATCGCAAGCGTGTTTGTTTCATGGTCCCATTCTAGAATGTCTTCAAATATAAGGAAGCTTTTATCTTGAGTGTGTAAGCAGGTTTTGAGGATTGTTATGGCTTTTATTAAAAAAAACCCGGCCCGAACTAGCAAACACTAGACTAACATCCGCCTATCAATCCCTTGGCAAAGATATTTATCCTAATATCCAAACCGGGTACAATGACTAGTACTCTCTTTTCCAAAGCCTAAATAACGAAGACCATGTTTACTCATTGAACTTCATTATAAAATAGATGTAATTCATCTCACATAATATTCAATTCGACTATGTGCGCTTACATAGACTATAAACTCTATGTACCATAATTTGAACATTATGCCCGAACTCAGTATGATACACTATTTCAAAAGGATTCACCGAAGTATCGCATCTAAAAATAGTTGGTTCTATTAAATCACTTGAATACGATCGGCCAATATTGCAGCCCATATTCACATGGCTGTACCCAAACCACCGTCTATGTCTTTTCTCGATATTCCAAGACCTCTGCTAAAGCCAACCTAACAGCAAAAATAAAACACAATTATGAGAGAACCAAGATCAGCCAACCCACACAATTAGCATGATACTTGGTCAAACAAAGAAGACGGGCCTCTCACCTTATCGCCACCTGACCAGATCTTTATTCTGAGGATATCGAATAAGAAGAAACTGAATACGAGCCAAATCGATTTGGTCCAAGATTATGGTCTCAAGCATTACCTACCATTAGGATGAGAAACTAATTTTAGTCCAAATCTACCGCAACCTTGATAACCATAGTCAGATGCTAAAGATATCCAAAATGATTCACCTCTGCTGGATGCTACGTTAGCCTGCTCAGCCAGGTCAGGGTTTACTTGAAGATAAAGGTTCAATTTCCAGATCAACCATCAAGTCAAGAACGGACCCCGGCACCAAATGCATTTCTCCCTCGAACAGCCAATGCATGCATCCCTGACATGAATACCATTTGTAAATAAATCTAGAAGAATGTACTGTCTCTAATTTTGATTGTATTAAGACATGCCCAAGATACTAAACAGTATTAATGAATATTGAGTAGCCTAATAAAATATTGTGAATGGAGTGTTGATATATATTAATAAAAATCAGCATCTAGATCACCTAATATCACCATCGAAGATAAGACAAAGTAACCCACATACAGCACTGATAATGGTTATCATGAGTCATCGAGTTCTTTATTGGTATTGTCACAGAAGGGTGTCACAATTGCTTTAAAATTTAATGGAGCATTGAGGATATAGTCAGGATGAGTTGTTGAGGCAGAATTCAATAACCGCTCTTCCAAACCATACCAGCGGATGTCCCCGGCAGGATCGCTTCAGACGAGTTCAAACTCTGCCGTCTCGCCTTGAAGTACGTGCGTGGTGGTCGAGAAACCCGTGTAGGCTGTCATCAATTAGCAGTACCATACGCGATTTTGAGAAAATCACGGCATAAACTGAACTTTGAAAACTGTCGTCTGGTTGGTATGCATAACAATGCTGGAATTAGCAACTTCAAGAATCTGTCTGCAAAATCAGTAAATGCATCCACCATATCCTCAATTCTGGCGAGAAGAATTTGCAATAACATTAAATCCTCTGGCAAAGGTCGTATTCTGTTAAACTTCATGATACTCGGTTCGTAAACAGGTACTTATTCGCAAGCGAGCAATTGGCGTTTTGCTTTGTGGTGATTTTCCCGTCACTTTCTGCTGAAGTCTGTGTTGAAGATGATTTACGCCCAGCACTATCAATCTCCGCCGGGTGCTCATCTTGGACGTTGCAACCACCGCTGGCGCCGTGATCGTTTATCTGCAAGGTTGCAACGGGGAAGCCGAATTTCACTGGAAGCAAGTATTTCGAGGTGCCTTGAGATAAAGGTCGCAAACCGGTTTCCTGCTTATCTGCTACCAGATGATGGAGGAGTGCTGATAGCCAGTCAGATTCATCCTTATTGGTATCTCCCTGCCCCAATGTATGGGTGTTTCCCGCTTATCAGAACCTTGCTTTTGTTTTGTCCCCGCCCATTCATTTAATTGCCTTGTTCTCCGCATGCAAGGATGAGCTATAACAATAACCAAATTTGAAACACATTCTGAAATATAACAGATAACAGCACCTTTGTATGTTAGAGTTTGTGCTGGCACTTCTTTATCCGTATTGTCTTCTTCATCGTGATTCACGCATAACCATTGGCCGCCTTCTTTTTCCGCACAAGTTTTTGCTGTGTTTGCCGGAATAATCCAAACCAAAATTTGTGTTATTAAAGGTGGAATAAAACAGACCCAAATGAGAAGAATTGTTTGAACAAAAACCTTTGGTTGATGGTTTAGGGGTTGTCTGCAAAATCAAGGTTTGCTTTCTTGCTCGAATACATGGTGCAAATTATTAGCTTATGTTTTTCTTCCAAATGTTATTTTATGGGATGCCTCATCAAGGTCATTTTCCGACTTCACCCTCACTTTCTTTCTTCCATAACCTTCCTGGCCCTTGGACCGTGTCAACATGTTCCCATGAATCACCTGCTCAACCTACTACTAACATCTTCTACTGCTTTTTCCTTCCTCGCAGCAAAGAAGACAGAGGAGGCCCTCGCAGATTGAACTATAATGTAACGTGTTGCATCACTACTATTTGAATCTCCTCGGATCCAAGATACAGGTTCTGTTACCTGCCGCCAAGGCCGCAGCAGTCAGCGCCTGTGGTAGCTCACATCGTCTAATGTCTACAAGACCTTCTCGAGGCCGGCTAATTAAAAATCGTAGAGCCCCGAAAATGTGTGCATGTACTCTTTTTTTCCCATGTCTGGCTCAGGAGTGCAACCTTGTATTCTGTGCTTGGCTGATCCCCGGGTCCTTTACTTTTTAGCACTGTTTTTCCCCGCCAAGCATTGTGGAGTTGTGCCCATGGCTGCTCATCAACATCAATTATCTTCTTCTTTGGCTTTGTGAGCTGTTCCAAAGCATGCAACACTTCCTTTTATCAGATGTTTACTCTATTTCCTCTTCCGCCGAGAATTATCTCCGCACTGAGAAGATCTCTTTTTCCATGAGCAAATCAAAACAATGATAATGATGTCCACATTTCATCCGTGCAGTCGAGGGTGTAATCATCCTGATCATGCTGAAGGATCTCTCCCTCCCTAATTAACCAGATGCCACCCAGCCTCCTAGCTTAGTAATACCTTTCCAAAGAATAATCTAGCAGAGACATTCTGTATTAGATCCATGTTTGAAGATTTGCAATATTATCCTTATGGCCTCAACCTCCTCCGCAATGCAGAAGAAGCTTCCCTTTGCCTCGCATTGTGCAATTGCCCTTCTTTGACACTAGGTCATCTCCACAATTTTAGGGCTTCCTGCAGATATCTTGGATCATGCTTCAGACGGGAAATATTTTCCCCATAAGCTGAGAGAATGCTGTCGATATCAGTACCCCGAATGACAACCTCCCTTCTAATTTTATAAGAAGAACAGTGCTCAGTTTTCCGCACAAGCTTAAAGGCCACAACTCACGTGATTTGGCTGGCCTCATTGTGTCTACAGTGGCCACCAGCCGGGTTCACTCTTGACCTTGCTCGAACAGGGTTTCGCTAACGCCGCCCAATTGACTGGAAATTCTCGATCCCGCTACCGGCAGCTTGTTGAATGCAATAAAAAGGAAACCGCTTTCCTTATCGCTCTTCAACTTTTCCGGTATATCTTGCTCAATGTTTCAATTAGAGCTTCTTCGTGCCTCCCGCCTCGATGGTCGATGGATGTCTTGTTCCACGACAACGGTGTCCCAAACCTCATTATATTCTCGCTGCGTATATCACATCCGTCAATTGAGGGGATGTACACCTCGCTTGATAGACCCGCCGTAGGCATGGAAGCCTCCTGCCGTGCAATCACCAGCCTGCCTTTAAAACGCTCCTTCGGGCTGAAACAAATCAAGAAAATAAACAGTACCATAAGCCATCAAATTGATTTGCATTTTGCTTTACCTCGCGTATGGTATCCATTGGAATTGTCGGCTTAGCCGCGGATTAACAACCTTTCTTCATAGTTTTTTAAGCGCTTTGAGTTTTGAATACCTGCTTGAGTGAACTGGAAATTTTAGAGCTTCTTCTCCGCTGGCTATTATCGGCTTCCAGTAGCAAAAGGTGGAGCACCTGGCTCAAATTACAATTCAAAGTTCGCTAATTCTCAAGGTCACGCTCATTAGTTACTATGGGCTTTAAGAGAAGGTTGCGATTGAAACGGGTACTTCCTAAGGCGGGAAGTGGGATCTGGCATAGCATAGGTTACACTTCACCGGCGGAAGGGTGGAAAAATAGTATGAAGCGGTGCCGGGAAAGGCCGGGTGCCGGGTCGCTGGTTTACCCACCAAAGATACTTTCACCGAATGTTCTTAACTAAATAACATCCGGAATGCAAATCAATATTGAATCAATATTGAATCAATATTGTCGCGGTGGCGTGCATGACCAACCCCATTTGAAGAGGTTGTTTTGTGCATGACACGTTGTTAGCCCCCTCCACTTTGAGAGCTGTTTGGTTGGCCCTCCACTTTGAGAGAGCTTTTTGTTTTCAATGCTATTTAGCCCCTCTATTTGAAGAGGTTGTTTTGTCGCATGGCACGTGGTTAGCCCCGTTTTTTCACACTATGTTTTATATTGGCGATGTGCATGTACAAGATGGCAGGCAATTTTGAGTTCCCCATTTGTGGGTTTTTATAGGAGCGGATTACTCAACCTTGCATTTGTTAAAGCCCTTTTCCAAAGGCTTATCACTAGGCTTTTTTCTGAAAACCATGAAAATGGCAAAGTACACCAGTCAAACTTTCTTAGAGTTGTGTATTTTGGGGTCCAAAGAATATAATTAGACATACCTATACCTATATTTAGTATTTTCGTGGATAGTTCATGGTGTGCAACTACCCACTATCCATCATCTATCCATCATTATAGAAAATCTGTTAAGATGAATGAGAATCCTATCTATGGATTTTTGTAATATTCATGCGAGCTCAATTCCAATATATGACAATCACTAAGTCATATGGACCAATTTTGAAATGACAATTTATTAGTTAAATTGCCCACATGGTGATTATTTAGTTTTTTAGCACTTGAAAGCTAATAAACATAGAGGACTCGTCCAAAAATAAAGTTCTGTAATTTAACCAACTTTAGAGCAAGAGCGAGTGACCATCTAAACTTATACACCAACAAAACCATTGCCTTCCATGATAACTAGGAAATTCGATCAATTGCTTTGTGACAACCTCTACATGAATTCAAATGGCAAAAAGATCTACTACTTTGCTAACGAAATCAGATCTGGAACATGCTTCACATGATGGAAGAAGTCTGATCTTGCAATCAAAGCATACTATATCAGATCTGGAACATGCTTCACATGATTCGAAAGAAACGGTCGGTTTTCCACTTCACAAAAGTTACATCTTCACAAAAATATGTACAGAGAATCAAAACCTGAACAAGAATCCTCAGAGCAGCGAAAACACACCAAAAGCTTTTGTAGATCTTCCAAACAAAAGAACCATTTGATGGCAAGATCCTTTTTTCCTGCAAAGATCCGGAAGAAGGAGGCCATATTCTTCAAGCAAAAGGATCAAGCTGCCATTCCGGCATGGCATCATATTGCTCGCGGCTGTATTTAGGGTAATGAAGAGGCATTTGGAAAACGTAAGGGCAAGGATTCTGGCGAACGGCAGAATAAGGGCAATGATCAGGAACCGAATTATGAGCAGGAGGAGGAAAATGAAGCTCCTCTTCGGATTGAGCAAGCTTTAGAAGAAAATCAAAGGATCGGATGCGCTTCACTAGGCGCCCTACAAGATGCGACTCGAGCTCCGGAGCCATGGTAAAATATTTTTCTTTTTGCTTTCTTTCTTTTTCGTGCAAGGAACGGGCTTATAAAGACCCCATGTAAACGCCAATTACATTTACGCGTATTACCATTAAAAGTGGGATTAATATACCATTTTCATATAATAGAAATAGAGTAGAAATAGAATAAAGCTTTTATCATCCCATAAAATAAATAAATAAAGCTTTAAGTTTTATCATAAGCTTTAAGCTTTTTATTAAGCTTCTTTTTTATAATATAATAAATTAATAGTATTGAAGATATTTTTTTTCTTTCCTCTTCAGTATAGGACAGTAGGTGGGTTCGTCATTTAATTGTAGCAAACATGTCCCATTACAAGAGAGAAAAATAAGAGAACATAGATGTTTCTAGGCCTCATTGTCTATCTGGGCCGCCTCGAACATGAGAAAGTCAAAAGTAACAAACGCGCATAATGGGACAGAGATGAGGTGGTACCTAAGTCCTGTAAATGAAATAGCAAAAAGGGGACCAATACAACGTGCTAGAAACCCTTCTCCTTTGGATGTCTAAAGCTCTATAATGAAAAAAACCAAAGGCCTACAAATAAAAAATATATATTATGGGACCAATATGACATCTTAACCGGCAGGCGTTTGATCCAAGCATTCGGCCATTGATTCATGCCTGTGGATAGGGCATAACAGTAATCAAAACTTCGAGGCACAACAAATAAGTGCACAACGGTGGGCGGACAAAGCGAACTTCCAGGGGACATCCCCCGAACCTATGATAATCGATCCGGACGGGACCCAACCTCTCGATAATCGAAATTGCCTCCCCAAACCTCGATAACCCATTCCGCCGCCTCAACCTCGATAATCCGGAACGGATGAGGCGCCTTTGCTCGCCAGTTAAAGGGATAAACACCCACCTTTCATATTTCGGATAACTGCTCCCGCTCGAGATTATTTGGTTATGGGCTCACCGTGGGTTTTATCCCTTTTTCATGCACCCATGGCCACGATGGTCCATGGACGTGCTAAGACATAAAAAATGAGGTGAATGTAGGGTAGTCATACAATGTGAGATACGACAACACTTAGACCTGTCCATGGGTATTTTTTATAAATCGCCAATGCTTCAAAGTGTTTGCTATCTATTTATTAAGTAGTTTTTCTTAACATCTTTTTGAAAAGTTTGTTGTGTGGGTAGCCCTAGGGATTTCCAGAGAGGAAAAAGATTGTCCAAACTTTTTTTTCTCATTCAGAAAAAGGGGTTATTGTGCCTTATCAGGGTTCTTTCAATTGGTGATGAGGCATGCATCAGTTGATATTCTACTACATCCTTTTGACAATGGATCAGTTCATATTTTCAAAAAACCAACTTGCTTGCGTCATTTGTGGTCCAAGATTTGTGTTGAATTTTTGCAGGGCAATGCAATTTGTCTTGCAGTAAAGTTCTAGTCTGTAGAGTTCTAACCCGACATTGACGTTGAAAGTGATGGCTAGGGTTATCATGTTCAGGTAATTTTTCATTGTTAAGAAAAACATGAACGGTTGTAGGCATATAAATATGAGAACTGGAGTATACATAATCTAACACTTATCGTCTTAATTTTCTAGGGTTTAGTTTTTGGGTTGCATGAAGGAGCAAATCTTGTTTGATGTTGTTCTATAGGGAGCTACGAATATTCTTTTGATAAGGTACAAAATATTTTTGAACTGTTAGTTTTTCCTTTCCTATATTCTTAGCTTTTCACCTTTTGAGACTATTGAGTTAACCTGTTGTTCCATCACAAACAGGCATTTGCAAATCATCATGATGACTCAAGTTCTCGTTACTCAAATCACCTTTAAAAATCATGGATGCTTTAAAAAATGTTCGGTGTAAGATGCATTATTACGTGGAATGAAATTGAACATTACGATCGAACAGAAGTTGGGGAGTTAAAGTGAGCTTTTTAGAATGAACTTGATGATTTACCTCAAAATTGGAGGTATTCAAATATATCGGCAATTAAATTTTCACTTGAAAAAGCCGAACTATCCTAAGGATTTGTCAGAAGGAAAGCACGTTCATGATAGAATTATTAAAAGTAGGCTTCTGAAAAGTGTATTCCTTGGTAACATGTTGGTGCAAATATAATGTAAGTGTGGAGCCCTATATGCAACATGGGCCTCATTTGATCATATGCATGAAAGGAATTATTATACTTGGAATATTGTGATGCCTTCTTACACTGCAAATTGTAGTTAAAAGAGACTCTTCAATAGTTTCATGAAATGCGAAGCAGAATGTGGGCTCTTGTAACTTGATGATTATGGCAGTCCATCATGTAGGATGTGGCCAAAATTTGATGGTTAATCCAGCCATCCAATATCAACTAGGTTGGTTAATTTAGTCATCCGATATCAAGCAAGGTGGTCAGTATGGCAAAAAAAAACAGGGGTAGAAATGCAACCAGACAGAGTGATTTCGAAGATGGTTTCTATTGCCTCATGGGCGGCTTGATCTGCTTTGCGTGTTCCTCCAGACTTGATGTAGATTAAGATGCCATAGAAGAAAAGGATGACAAACTCGTCATTGCATTCATGAGATGAACATGGAACAAATAACAATGAAAGCTCTCAAATGGCAAAAAGGAGACATTTCTATTGATCATAAGCCAACGTACAATAATGATAGCACAAATTCACGGCATCCACACATACCCAATTCTTGCTTTGTTGCTCCTTAAATACTCTAAGAGTTGTGGCAGATCCACCCTGGCACACCAATTCGTTGAGGAGAACACATATTCGAAAGCAAAGAAGGCAAAGATTCGAAGCGGTTTTTCTCCACGTTCACCACTTTTTTGCCATTTTTCTTGTTTTATAATTTTTAGGTTTTTTGTAAGTTTTATATTTTTATGTCTTTCCTTCATAGGATAAGTAAAATAAATTTGGCTAAATGTTTCAACATGTGGCTTTTGCCAAGCCTATTAATATTCAAATATCGTTTAATCATCGGTAGGCGTGCGCTGACCACGTCGCCCTTTATAATGACTCCCATAAGGGTAATCATTCTCGAAATCGCCATCAGGCTCTTGAAGTTGTCTCCCAACTTGTTTCAGTATTCACATGTTCTGTCCCCTTATCATATATCCCCGGATTTTTTGTGGGGAGCGTAGGCTCCACACAAGGCCTAGCAGTATGGAGATGGTAATTCCTGCAATGGCGATGAAAGTTATAAATTTGTTTCTTCCGCTGTCCTTGTAAGGCATTAGTAAAGTCAAAGTAAGCAGAGTTGGCTTGAATGAGAAAGTTATCATCGGCCATACTTTCAAAGAGTTCAATGCACTTGGACGGCAAATGTGAAAGTTTAATGAAGATAGCACTGTCCATCATGGTGGATTTGCAGGATCTGTTGAGGTTAATATTGATCAATAAACCTTTAGCAGAAGCATTGGCTTCAAAGACCATATGAAGAAACTTACAGTACTGGGCTTGCTTGTATATGATGAATGTGTTGAGCCTCTTCAAAAAAAATTCTGAGGTTTTGCATAATTTCTTTTGGACTATTCCATGAGTTACCAGGAATGATAGCCCAATTGTTGATGTTCTGAAGGTCTGCAGTTTGCCAATCTATTCTTCGGTTGTAAGTAGGATCAAAGTAAACAGAATCTTGCAAGTGTTGAGGGGCTTGTGAAAAATTCAATTATGTTGTAGTGTCCAAAAGTTTTCGCCTCCTCCATGTATCTGGCAGGTTTAAATGGCACTAAACCTAGAAAGTGATAATCATGTAACTTAAGAGACTGGATCGATGGATGTCTCGAATGTTTCTTGAGAAGGATTATGTACGTGTTGCATTGTAGCATCAAGTGCTTTAGTTTTAGCTTCAAGTTATGTAGAAAGTACATTATTCTTTTGTTGCAAATCATGCACTTGTTGCAGGATGACTTTGACACAATCTTTTAATAATTGCTTTTGTTTCTCAGTATTGAGTTGTGAAGGTTGAGAGGAGGTTGAACTTTGCCGTTGTAATTTAACATGTTGCAAAGTTAAATCATCATATTTCTGTAAATAAAATATCATAATTAGTGAGTTTTACTTGATAACAGTGCTCAAAATCTCTATGTTGCTGCTGCAACTCTTCATTTTGTTGCTCCAACGAAGTGATGCGAGTTTGCAATCGTACTATCTCATCATCCTTGTTTTTGAGATTTTGATTAATCTCATCATAAAGTTGATTTATTTTACTGTGCATGTGAGAATTATTTGAAGTAGAGAAAGTGAGATCTGCATTATCAGAGTTTGCATTGTAATCTCCATGGGGTGTGGCATAAGATCAAGCTGAAGAATGCTTCCTTGCCCATTTAGTATTGGTGAAGATGCTGAAACATCCTGTTAAAAAGTAATGAAGTCTATTAGCATCTGCAAATGTGGACCATAGCAAAAACTAGAAATTTTATGTTCTGTGGCATTTTTAAGCTGCTTGAGTAATTTGTTGGTGACTATATCAGCCAAAGAAAGTTTCTTTTGTTGATAAGCCAATATTACAACACGAAACAATGTTTGAGAGTATATATTAAGGGTTTTTGAGGACTGGGGTATGAGCTTCTTTCGAATATGAATGATGACATCTCTGTAGGGCTGAACTAAATGTTCTATGTGGCATTGCCCATTGGAAGATTTCTTGACTCCATATTGCTCATGATCTACTTTAAGCTGTAATATATTCTTATCTCGACAAATTTTTTGCAGTCGTACTTGGAAAGATTTAGTAAACACTATATCTTGCCATTCCCACATATATATTAGCAACCTAGTTCTAGGACATTGGGATGTAACATTAACCAAGTTCAAAGGGGCATAGAGCCTATCATACAAAGAAACTTTATCAACGACAGTAATCATGTTGACATGAACTATCTCTTGTTGTTCATATTTCTTTATCCTGCTGCCATTAACTAAAGTTGGCAAATATTTTCCTTCTAAATCAAGAAGTTGAACAGCTTTACTTTCTAATATTTCTGCCACTATATAAGGTCCTAACCATCGTATTTTTAATTTACTCCGATGTTGTTTAAAACGAGAGTCATACAATAAAACTTGATCACCCTCCTTCCACAATTTTTTCTTAACTAGTAATGGGTGCCCGGCGTTGCCGGGCATAGGTATGGTTTTACGCAGCAACCATGAAGTTTTACGTAGACAAAATTATAATAGCTAGCTACACCGAAATGGAAGAACAGAGAAACAGGAGATAGGAGATAGTAACAGTTGCCTAGTGTTGATGGGCTTTCGCAGCACTATGTTATGTTGGGTTTGTTATATAGATGTTGGTGTCATAGCTAGGCTTTAATAGTAATGTATGGCATATGTTGCAGTTGTGTCTGATTAGTTCTTCTATATAGAGTGGCTAGAAAGAAAGGCTTGCTGATAAATACCTAGACATTGATGACTTGCAAGGAATTTAAAGAGAGAGGTGGGGGGTTTTCTAGGGGTCTCTGATGATATGTTGTTTGTTGTGTATTTAGGGGATATTACCATCTATCTACTTATTTATCTTTCTATCCAATATTCTATATAGCCAATTCAATGATACGCAAAGCCAACGCAAGGCTAAGGCTGCTCATGAAATGCTAAGTGGTTGTTGACATGCTGAAACTTCCCATGGCTGAATAATGTCATGACGTTGGAACGACGACCTCAAGTGCGGTTGTTGAGATGTTGAACCCGCATGAAATCTGAAATAATGTCACACATGTTATTATCGATGCAACTACGATGTTGACTATAAATGTAGGTATGATGTGGAAGTGTCTATTTGATTGTGTTGTTGCATGCCCGGCGTTGCCGGACATAAGTATGTTTTTAGGTAGGTAGCTATGAAATCATATATATCCACAATACTTTGTTATATTCAAGAGGAAGCCAAGGCAAAATAAGTTGCTGAAGATTTGAAGAAGCTTTGTTGTGTTACATAAGTTATACATCAATTTGATCTTCTTGTTGATAGTTCCTATAGTGGTTTGTTTTGTGCAATACATGGCTTTTTCAGCCTAATGATGACGGTATGAACCTATACTAATATTTTTTACACAACATTTGCACATAGTTTCTATAGTGCAAGTTTGATCATTACGTTAAGCAATATCCAAATGCATCCTATTCGTATGTGCCACGCATAGACATGGCAACTGGCAAGCAACATATTCTCTT
This sequence comes from Isoetes taiwanensis, assembly GCA_021234155.1. Taxonomy (NCBI): domain Eukaryota; kingdom Viridiplantae; phylum Streptophyta; class Lycopodiopsida; order Isoetales; family Isoetaceae; genus Isoetes; species Isoetes taiwanensis. Next base: position 11,275,271 of record JAJEKV010000019.1, read on the forward strand.
TCTTCAATAACGGGGAACATGTGGATACAATTGGGGGAGATGAAATGGAACAAACAAAATTGCAGTGATGATATGGTGCCCGTACAAAGATTAAAGTACTTGTATCCCCTTGCCTCCAATGTGAATTGTGAAGTATCTATAAGCTTTAAAGCTGTCTATTTGAGTCTAAATTAAACAATTTGGCTACCACAACCATCACTGATCATTTCCTAAGGTTCAAACAAATAATGGTCACTTTGAGTGTAATATTTATCAAAAGAAATCTGTGATATTGATAGTTGTTGCATGGTTTTAAGGGAAAAAAAAGCATCTATGATGCAATGACAAAATTAATGTTCTATTCCCATGTTACCCTACTACGCACAAGACCTAAGGGCAAAAGAATTACTAACTACATGCTACACCAAAGGTAACATCATTTCTTGTTGTGGTTGGTTGCGCAAGGACATAAACCTATGTGCTAATTGCCTACATCCAGAGTATACGTATAGTGTCTGCGAACTTGGCAGTTGATGGTGCTCGAATTTCTATAAGTTAAACATGGCTATTAAGTAGCCTAGCCCATATTCAGGCCGTTGATGCCTTCCCAGTAAGCAACTGGTTATACTGGTTATACAGAAGATCATACCATGCATTGATGAGCTTCATCTTTTGGATGCTGAGAATTCTTCGCAGAAGAAATAGGGTCCAAAATGTTGATATAATCTATAGTCTCCATTCTTTGAATGAAGACATTAATTTTGTAGGCCATCTTCTTATGTAGAATACGACTTTTGTTTCCCCTCCAGGTGTACTTTAGTACTAAGAAGCACTTGGATCTGCAAAGCATAAGGTTAGGATGCGATAAGGCTCACAACCGAATATGATCTGACCTGCATTGTATGTGCATCTCAAACCTACTGCAAACATAGTCTCTAGTCTCAGCATGAGCACTGGTAGTCAGAGCTCTTACTGTTTTTAATACACTTTATTAGATCATATGTGTTCCAGAAAACTTTTGCATATGCAAGAGATGTTCATGGTGGACTGTATTCGAGAATATGCCACTCTACTTTGGTAAACTGCTATGCTCTTTTAATATTTGGATTGAGTGTGTCCATAACCAAATAGCTGCATATTAGATGGATTTGAGATGGCAAAATAAGAACCATCAATCCCATAATCCTTAGACAAAACTGTGTTACTCCCTGCTCTTGGAAAATGAAGGACATGAGACCTCTACAGTTAGAGATTGGCAAGCTTAAAGCAATCATGTACGAACAAAGAAGAAACAATTAGGCAAAACAATCGCAAAAGGGGTGCCGTCTACTCCTGTGAAAACCCCGTTGTTGCTAAGGTTGGAAATGAGCAAGAAAGTTATGCCCAATTTTGCGGAATCAAATTTAAAATCCAAGTTCTTTTCTTTCTGATGGATCGGATGCGCTCAAAGATCTGCTGTGCATGTGAGCTACAACTCAAATATCTTGCAGAAAACATCTCTGATAAGCATATATACAAATTACCATGTCAGTGTTTTCCAATATAGAGATGTATTCTATCACCACGTATCATGGCCACAATACATGAAGCAAATAAAGGCCAGAATACAGAAGTTCTTTTTGCAAAATCTATTCATGATCTCACTTGATAGCATAATGATTGATAAAGAAATAAGCATCGTATAGAAAGCTTTAGAAGATTCAACATGCCTGTACAATGTCTCTGCTCCGAAATGAGATGCTCAAGTTATGAGAAATCGCAGCTAGGGTTTTGGCCCAAGGCAATGATAAACTTCAACCTCAAAGTACTATATTGTCTTACGACGCATGCGTCTTCAAGGCACCACACATTTTATCAAAAATGTAATTTGAAAGACCAAAATGTAATGGGTCTTCTTAAGTCATGAGCGAGACTCCAAGTAGAAAATAGGACGTAGAAGCAGGAAGGACTTACAATTTGTGGGGTACTAATGACCAAAATGTAGTGCTCTGTACAACAACAGGTACGATTGCTCCTAGCCAAGTAGCTCTAAGTTGCTCACATCTTAAGCCTTTTATGCATGTTCAAATGCTTTGCAATCCTGTAATAAATTACCGAGACTCAAACAATAATAAGGCAATATTAGCTCTACAAATTGCAGAAAAGAACATTGAATCAACAAAAAGCATATTAGTTAGCTCGTCGAAAAGCATTGTGTATATTAGTTTGCCTCTATAAATTGCACAAAAGAAGATTGTGTATGGTCTGGTGATAACACGGCTTGAAATTATGAGTGCAGTAGATTCAAAAGCCTAATGGAATTGCACTTCTACACTGTGCAGACAAAGCAAGTACAAATTTTCCTGAGCTGAAGTTGCAATTAAATCCTATCTATAAGAATAGGCATGTGGATGAACAGAAAATGCTCACCTCAAGGTTTGGAGGGCAAAGCTTGTATGCTTCCAGCCCATATGCTTTGAAGCTATTAGCTTCTAGCACGCCTGATGAAGGATAAATTAGGTGAAAACAATTAGCAACTGATGCAAAAGATGCAAACATGAAATATAAATACCTTTTCTCTTGAAGCCGACTACGCAGAACGTAGAGTTGAACCTCTCAATTGACTCCATAGATTCTTCATCATCACAATGCAAAATAGGACACATATTTTAGAGACACTATGCAACACCTTTCTTTTCAAATCCATGCAAAACATGCTCAGCATTGAATGTAATTTCTATACAGGTTGATTGAAATAAATACATGTCATCCTCTCCCATGCACTCAAGAGTCTCCACGATCTGCATTCATCAAGACTTCCATCATAATAGTTCTGAATGGAATTCAGCTTTGTTAGATTTCTAAGGGCAGACCTGAGAATGACCCATGACCAGCTTTGATATGATAATTGAATATCCATTATCATGATCTTTTTGAAAGATGATGGCCTATATTAAATAGGAGCCAATTTACAGTTGAGTGTTTCCTCTTTAGGTTTGCAAGAACTGAGCAAAAGGCATTCTAAATTTGATGCCGTCAATGAAGAATATACAGTAGCAAGCATATAGAAAGTAGAGTAGCTAAAGGACATCACAAATTTCTGGTTAGCAATATCCTGCCTCTGTCATATAATGATTATGATAAACATTAAAATATCCACACATTTCTGAGCATCCACAGTTAATGAACTTCAAAACTCTTTAAGAGCATATTCTACAATTCTGAATGCAAATCTTGTAAGGAGACTTCTTTTTTACAAAAGAAAGATAATCAGAAGGGAAAATAATTACCGGGTTGTTCCTGTCATCTGGCCAAAGACCAGATAAACTTGATATTCTGCTTCGAGTTTGGTCCTAATCTCCACCTGTAAAGTTGATTTTAGTAATAGTCCCTAAACTTATAACTAAGAAACTACAGATTATATAAGCAATAGCCATATAACCATTTCAAACGTACCTGGATGGTTTCGAACCAAAACACAAAAGACATCAGAAACTCCAAGCTCATCCAACTCATTTCGAAAATCCTAGAGCAATCCAATGGAGATGTCAAACCGTTTTGTTACTCTCAGTTCTCACGCTTTACACAGAAGGAAAATAGGGCAGTACTCATTTCAAAAATCATGGAGCAATCCAACGGAGATGTCAATTCGTTCTGTTACTCTCAATTCTGACGGGTTAGACAGAAGGAAAATAGGACAGCCGGCCAAATCCTGTATCCTAGAACCAAATCATATGGGCCCTGAATAAAGGTAACAAAGCCCCGAGGTTCGAGAAGACCGCCAGAAGATAAATTGACATCTTGAGGTTAGCAATCATGGCATGGCATGCATCGCCCTCCTCGCCAGCTGCAATCGAGCCCAAAGAGGAAATGCGCTAAAAAACAGAGAACCCAAAATCATACAAATAGGGACCCTAAAAAAGTTCTTTCAATTTGGGCAGAATTTTTTACGGGATCCCAAAACATTTAAAACCTTAGAAAAACCAATCCAAAAAAAAAAAAACCCAAAACGTTTTCGGAACCCCGGAAAAACCGAATTTAAACAATAGGATACGCCGGTCAAACCAGGCTTTAGTTGCAGCCTTAGAAACTTGTTGAGACCACTCAGCTTGTTGGCATTTTTCATCCAAAGCTTCCAACTGCAACAACCTATGCTTGATAGATTCATCACTAGTTAACCTGTTTTCAATTGCTATGCGTAAACTAGGAACAAGAAACTCAAATGGCATAACAGCTTCTATACCATAGGTTAATTGAAATGGTGTGTGGCCAGTTACAGTTTTATGCACAGTTCTATATGCCCAAAGTACTGCATGAAGCTTTCCCAAGCTGATCGATTTGATTCACAAATTTTCTTAAGAATAGCAGTCAAAATCTTATTTGTGGATTCAGCTTGGCCATTGGCTCTTGGATAGTACGGGGTAGGTTTATGATGAGTAATTAAGAAATTTCGCACAAGGCATTCAATGGTCTCGTTGATAAAGTGAACTCCCCGATCACTCACAAGTTCTAGTGGACATCCGAACTGTGTTATTATCTGCTGATACAACACTTTTGCAACACTTAAGGCCGTATTATCCTTAAGGCATCTTGCCTCTGCCCATTTTGTATTATTCCGTGAGGATTAGAATGTATTGGGCTCTAGTTCTAGCGGCAGGGGGTTTGAGAGAACCTACAAAATCCATTCCCCATTTTTCAAAGGGACCCAAAGGTAAAACTGGTGTTAGAGGCATATAATTCCTTTTGCTTGGTTTGCCCATGCATTGACAAATATCACATGTTCTTGTATGTTGTAAACAATCTTTAAAAAGCGTGGGCCACCATAGGCCAGCCTGCATTATCTTTCTAGCTGTTAGTCAGCTGCAAAATGACCACCTGCTACCCCTTCATGTGCCTCTTGAATAATACCTTCAATTTCATGAGGCATAACACACCTCCGTAATACATCATCTTGTCCCCTTTTGTAAAGTTGGCCAGATATTAAACAAAACTTGGATGCTTTACGAATGAAATCCTTCCGTTGAGACAAAGTAAGTTTGTCAGGATAGTTTCCAGAAGCCAAATATCCAGTTAGGCCAGTATACTATGGTGGGGTTGCCACCAACCTAAAAAGGTTTACATCTGGTAATTCATCATTTATACTTGTGGCAGGATCCCCTGTTGTTATCCTAGATAAATGATCAGGGATCGTTTGTGATGATCCAGGTTTTAAGAGAATTTTAAAATTGAATTCCTGTAAGATTAACAACCAACGTGTAATTCTACCTGTAACACATGATTTATTAACCAAATAGAGGAGAGCTTGATGGTCTACAAAAAATGTGAAGTAATTGCCAAGCAAGTAATGTCGAAATTTTTGCACTGTAAAGACCATTGCAAGGCCTTCTCTTTTAGTTGTGTTATAATTTCTCTCTGCGGAATTGAGTTGCTTAGAAGCATAGTATTTTGCTGCTAACCTAAGGAGTTAATTAAAGAATAAACCTTTTGAATGGGGCTCGGTTGCCTGTATGTGGATGGAACCAGTGATGACTGCCACAGATTGCTCAGAATAATCACAAGAATTGCAACGGTAAGGAAATGCATTACTTTGAATGATTGTAATCTAATTAATTAGTATGAAATATAAGGGTTGATAACTCTAAAGTGGTAAAGAACCTGACAGATTGACCTCTGAGATGGCTCTTAAGTAGATCCTCCTTGATAGAAGTAAAGGAGAATATGAGCGTCTGGGTAACTAATCGGTAACATGAAGCTCAAGAATTGTGTCATCTGTATTGTTTTGGCTCCTAAAGGTGGAGCTATGATTCAGAATAATATGGCAAGGATTACATGGAGTTGCGGTCATTATGTTACATTGATTCTTAAGTGAAAATGCTGGGTTTTGAGATTTTCCATTAGTTATGGAATGTAGATTTATAATGAAATGTATTAAAACGATAGCTCATGATTGAATTATAGCTATTGAGATGGAACTTTTGAAGGTAAGGCATGATATGGGATTGAGTAGTTGGCCAATAGAGTCATAGGAAGCTTATGGGAACTTTTGAGTATGGCTATGGCATGGAGCCGTGTTGGCGTAACCAATGAAGTACATAGGTGTTGGATTCACATCAATATGACAACCATGCTTGTGACTTCCTCGACATGTTTGTATTGTGATCATAGTACTCTTGGTATGTTTGTAAGATCATAGGCCTGCTGCCAAAAGGGCAGGGTTCGGCATCGATGGTTGGATTGCTATCAAGATCTTCATCATTGAGTTGCTACCTCGACATGATGTATGAGTAACTTTGGCAAGGGAATTACATGAAGGTAAACATGGAGCATTGGATAAGCTACTTCAACATATATGGGCAACCTCAGCAAGGGACATAGTATGATGGCACCTGTGTTTAGTAAATATTCTAATGAACATCACATCACATGTCATGGTCTTTGCATTGTTCTACTGCTGTCTTGATCTTTTGATTATGTACTTGGACTTCTAGGTTTGGTGGCCTAGGTTGCTCCGGCATGCTCATGTTCATTTAATGATTCTCTGTGGCATTCTTGTACTCTGTGACACCGGGCGTAGTTTCCCTGATCAGGATGCTATGTCAACTCTTGTGACTCCATGGTAAGAGGTCCTTCAGCGCCAGAGGTGGGCTTGGAAGGGTATGCGCATACGAGTTTCACCCCATCAACTCCATCAACGGGGCTCATAATGTGAGCTGGCTGGGCATTTCTCTGCTAACAGGACCTGCATGTAGGCTGGCTGAGCTTCCCATTGACCCGGAGCTATGTGTCATGATGGTTTGGTATTTTGGATATGTTCTTTGCTTCTGATGTTTATGTTTGGTAATTTCTTGGATTATGTTGTCATTGTCTTAGCACTGCACTCACATAGGATTCTCCATCTGTGTTTGTGCGTATCCAAGATTTCCAGATTATTTTCATGCATGCAGAGACAGCCAGGGATCCCCACTTAGTCACGAAGACTAATCCCAGTGAGTGCATGTGCAGTGAAAGAGCAAGGCGATGGCACCAGCGCGGTTGTGGCTCATGGATGAGCGAGAAGCTTCTAAGATTGAGTTGTTAAACGTGGACGCTGTAACTATTGAGAATATGGATTTCTTTGGATGTTAATGTTGTGTGATTATATTGAGATCTCAAGTATTTGCTCATTGAGTTTTGAGTGTGTCACTTCAACTGTGCAAAAGGAAGATTCAATTCTTCAGCATCATCAATTGTTTGTCATATCAACCTAGCAAGAGTCTTCACAAGTTTTGACAAGATCCCGAGTTACCAAGAGGGTCAACTCGGCAGGCTCGTCACAATGCGTGCTATTCAATTACTGTAGCACTACGTTGGAAGAATTTTTTTGCAACATCTTTCTGATAACAAATAGATTTGGTATTAACAAACTTCAATTGACGAATTGTTACCAATGATTGCTTGGCAGAACACAAGCAGCAAAGTTTCGATTTCACTCTAAGTATCCTTAAAAAAGAATCGATTGCCTCTTGCTTATTAAGGAGCATCATGGCTCTACGTGGTCTTCTTGTGCTTTTCGCAGCCTCAACTTTGCTCCATGGCACTGGTCTGGAACCCTGCCGAAATTGAAAACCCAATCACAATTCGTCTTAGATTTTTTGTGGTTTTTGCAGCTTAGACTTTGTTCTAGGCACTGGAATCCAGCCGAAACTAAAAACTGAGCTTCAGTTTAAGATTGAAACCCCAACCTAACTCTCATAGTAACTTCAGTCTGTGCAAACGGCATCTTTTAAACACGCGACATCTTTTAAACCTGCGATCAAAATGCAATCAAACTCAGCTATGGCTTCGGCTGTCGCTTGCTACTCCATTTTATATCAAAATGTGGAGCCATCTAGAACATTCTTGACCTGTGCTCAAACCTTCCACAAATTGCCTAGTACCTTCTAGAAAGCCGGCCATTCTTCCTAAATATTCATATGCTTACATGTAAGCAACCTCGAACATAGAAATATTTTAATATAACCACATTTAAGCTGCCCCCTTATCAATCTCATTACAATTATATATTAGAGATATGGGTGATTTGCAAAATGAAGCTATCAAGCATTAGTATACTACTAGAAACGTGTGCCCGGCGATGCCGGGCATTAGTCGTGGACGTGTGCAATGCATTTATGGCATATGTATGTTTTGGTGCAGTAGACGCATATAGATAGAGAATAAACTTTACCTTTAAAGTGTACTTATAATATAAAGTAACTTGGACAAAATCTGTTTAGTTCTCGGTCCAACAATTGCCAACCATATAAACAAATTGCCTTCAACAAAATCTTAAACACATATATTGGGTCTACACACAAATGCAAAATATTTTTGATGCAATCTGAAACTATAGAGTTTATATTTGTCAGCCTCAATGAGTCCACATCATGAAGAACTTATCGAAAAGAACAATAGGAGCATTTGTTGGCTCGATGTGAAACTCATTTGCGAGGTTGACATGTATAAAAACTCCTCCCGTATTGCCTACGGTGGCGAACATGAATGTGTAAACATACTCTGATATCATGTCCCACACGGTGACTCGGTCCTAGCAACAACTATGCTATATTTTGTTAGAAACTTGTGAAGCTCATATAATCACCAACTATGCCCCCAAGTCCGAAACACTCACCCGATGCTTCTCCAATGTTACCTTCATCGGATGCATTCCTAGTCTGGTCTGTCAAACACGAAGTAATTGGTGTATTTCTGCTAGTTAAACCGACGTTCTCAAATTCCCTAGCTAATGCTTTAGCCTTGTCCATATGTCTTCATACTTGACGCCTACCTTTCGCCAATCTAGTCTCCAATTGCTTAGGTGTTTGATAAGAGGGATTTTTTTGTACAACATTTGGAGTTTGAGGAAGGTCACTGGAGTGCTATGCGTGCTTACATCAACTGGTAGACCCCCAGCACATTTAACATTAACATCACTTGTCAATGAACTCATTACATTTACACGTTAATACATCAACTGATATACACTCATTCAATTCATGTTGCAAGTTTTTGATAATAGTTCCTGATGATGCGACCTGACCGGGCATTAGTTGAGGACATGTTGAATATGTGGGCTTATTGATTTTGTAGGTGCAACGAAATGTCAAAGATAGGAAGGAAAACCTAGATTATGCTGGCATCTTAGTTGTTAGTTCAAAAATTTCAAATTAAAACAACAAATTGCCTTAGACAACATGTCGTAAACATTAGTCATGAACATATGGATTAATAGATACAATGGAGTTTGTAGATGGAATAAAAAGTTGTAATCGTGTTCGTATGTAATGGGCTTGCCAAGTGTAAAGGGTTTGTTCATGTCGAGCAGTAGCCATGGGCTGGCGGGAATAATGAAATATATAGCGCATAGTAGAATGATAGACATAAAATGCATAGAGCTGGTTTACGCTTTTATCAAGACCATAGATCCAAACATTATTAACACAATTGAAAGTAGTGGAAAATTGGATATTAAATGTGTGCAGCGTGGAGATTGAAGATATATGTGTGTACGTTTGTGTATGTGGCTTCTTAGGATCTAATCTAACCAATTTACCTTCTGAGATATGTTCCGTTGTATGTTCCATCCACACATCCTCTCTAATATGATAAACCTCAAACCTAAACCCATATACCATAAACCTTAAACTCGTAAACCCTAATCCTTGCCATAAAATAGTGAAATAGAATTGCATAATCTTGACATCAAGTATTCAATAGAATATTGTAGCCAAATGCCAATTTTTCATATTTTTCCCATGCGAACATTCTTGCAAACTAATAGCAGTATCAAAATGCTTGATCAGATTTTCTACTTGAGAATATAGCTAGAGACATGCCATAAATTCATGGAACTGCTATATGAAATACATTACTTGAGGTATTGTATCAATGGCAAATAGATTTCAATCAACCTCGCAATCTAGATCCACCCCAAAATATGGCCCTTTCCATGTGAAGAACGGCCAGAAGCTGTGGTATTGCCATACTTCATCCCCAGAGCAGGCATGCCTTTTCCCGCAATCTACGAATAATTAAAATGCACTTCAAAAATCTAAAGGTATTCAAGATGATGATAAGATAAACTGAAACTTGGGACTCTACAAAGCACCCATTACAAAGGAAGAAATAGCCGAAAGCTCAAAAGCACTGTCCTAAATGTTGCTTACCCTGCTTTTAATGAAAAATAGGTGGGGCATAACTAAAGATCGTCTAGCCTGGCCAAATTTTCGTTTTTCAACAAAAAAACCAGCTTATGAGAGACTTCTCTGATATATTGACGCACACATGCAGTGTTTTGGTCACCTGTAACATATCACAAATAAATTAATACATAACATACATACTTATGGAATCAACAGAGAGACTTAACCTAAGAGGACACTCTGCATAGCATCCAAGTGCTTGGGCTTGCATGGCAAAGATTCCAGTTGACAGTGCTTGGACTAAAAATATTTTAGAAAATATTAGCAAGCTTCAACCATGATAAAGGGAACCTACAATCCATAAACCCAGCAGGCATAAGTATCTCGCCTGCTAACATGACGCCTCAGAACAAACTAACTTAAATATGGAAGGCAAAAATGAGACGGAAAATTGGAGCGGCTGATTTACACTGCAGAAAAAAAAGGGCAAAAAAATTACTTCCAACTCTTGATTGATGGTACGCTCATAACATGGTTTCAGATGATACGGTTATAAAAATCAATGATGCATTTGTGAGATCAATCAGTTGGTATGACTGTAAGCACCACTACATGGAACAGAAGTCGTGATCAGCATACATAATATTCATTATGGACATGCTTTTGATGCTGTAACAGTAAATTAGAAAATGACCATAAAGTATAACTTTGTAGCAGAGCCAGAGCTCACATTAACCCACAGAAAATAGTCTCTCCATGACATCGGGAAGCTGCTAATACTGGGAACAATTTTCACACCATTAAATTTGAGATCAAGGCTTGCATGTTAAAATGTATTGTGTTCATAAGAGGAGCAGGAAATTTCCCATATGTATCTTCCAAAAGCAACTTATTGTACCTGAAATCGTCAATGCATGTAAAATTCATGGATAAACACATTGGGATCAAGATTCATATAACAATCTACTATGTCCCAAATTATGGGTCAGTATTAAGAGTTTTAACTAAATCACTGTTCATTCGGCCTGCAGGCAGACTTTTTTTAAAGACAATCACTCGATCATCACTCAAATAACTCGGGCTTATCATGCCATATTAATGTGATTGAAGCAGCCATACAGCATTACAGACTTTGGTTCCTTATTGTGTCTCTAGCTTACAACACCACCTCCATGCATGCAATCTTTGCTTATGAACAATTACTACCTTTTGCATCTTTCTCTCAATTCCATTTGGCAACAGAAATAGAGAAGACATCTGGCAAAAAAACATGCTCACCTTTGTATACCTCCCCAGCTTTATGTAAGTAGTGACATGTGGAAAGCATCATCTAAGTAGTGACAATGTCATCAGAAGAGAAATCTGATGCAGCGGGGTAAACAATAATAAACTATTCATATAAATTCTTATGACTCTATAATATCTCTGAACATGTAACATGATCCATGAAGAGAAATCTGATGCAGCGGGGTAAACAATAATAAACTATTCATATAAATTCTTATGACTCTATAATATCTCTGAACATGTAACATGATCCATGCCCCTAAGATTGTTAGTGCAGATTCTAAAATGGATGGGGTTAAAATGGATATGGATAGTGCTTGAAGGTAGAAGAAAATGTACTTACAAAGTCAAAACGGCACTGAAGGTGTACCATATAATTATATATACAAATGTCTGCAGTGCTTGCTTGGTCCGGCGACATGGGCACTGCATTAACAAAAGTTGAGAAGTAAACATTCAATTTTCATTTATTTGAGAAGATATATGTTGTCACATGGAGATCTATATGGAGACAGAGCTTCTTGAGTCTAGATCCAGAGTCTGGAATGGATCTACACCTCCAAAAGTATAGAATGAAGCTGTCAATGCTTTATAAATTGGGGATTCGATTAACAGTGAAAGAAGAAAATGTGCAAGCATTATCATGCTCAGTCCTTGCTTGTCTTATTCATGTAACATAGAAAAGAGTAAGCATTTTAGACTTCTGCATATTTTGCTTATAAAGAATATTAAAAGCATGAATCATAAATTTTGGTTGCACTCATGAAAAGAGAAAGGCAGAAGCCTATCAAATCCCCCTGGACCAACAATGCATACAATCAAGTCATACATAGGCCAATTATATTCTAAATATTTATGAGAAAAAGAACCATATTTTGACAAAACACATCAGCTCCAAGCATAAGTCTATCTAAAGAGCTAACTGTGGATTGAAGCAGTTCTCCAGAGAACAAATGAAGAGCACTTCTTAAACACAGTCTAAAAGAGAAGGAAGCATGGAGTACCTGCAATAGTATTCTCTGCATGTCAGTACTTCTTTTGGCTAGCATCATATGCCCATTCAAAGACAAAAGGCTTATGCTTCACGTAAGCCTTCCTGTAATACAAAAAGCTTGGACATGCTTTGTGCTGCATGCATCCAAGACAAAAGACAAAAGAAATAAATGGATTCCGAATAGCACATGGCATCACGATAAACTTCAACTCAAGAATAGGCTGACCACCAATCTCTGCAACAACCAGAAAAACACATAAGAATCAAAGCTTCCAACTTCGTACTAAGAGCTTCAAACTTATGTAATAACGGAAACAGACCAAAGAGTATTTGACTAAATATTTTGTAATGTAAACTGCATAATCAAGAGAAAAAGAAGAAAGAGATGTAACAACGATTAATAGATGAAGCATTACCTGGGTGATATTATTTTTTTATTTGAGTTGTGAGGTCTGAATGGCTGCCTTTCGAGTTTCATTACATGCATCTAAACTGCGGTAAGATTTAAGAAAACAGATCCATCTTAGAATGATTCACAGTAAATAATCACCTCGAGATTGCTCGAAACCTGAGCTGGATCATTAGGAACAATATGGCTGCAGCATGCGATGCATCATTGAAATGACCTGATAGAAAAATATGTCCGAGCTTGTTTAATCCAAATCGTTTTTGCCACGGCTGGATCTTTGTTGCTAATTTAATCCTCTGATAATGATAGAGAGGCTGCATTTGGGCCATTTGATTATGGCTATGGAAAATCTAAGAGCTGCAGCAGTGGCTTTGGCTTTTGCAGAGCAAAACTTGATCATCTTATTTTCTTCCATCAATGAAAATGAAAACAGATTGCAAACTTTGGTCAAGCTCATAATTCTGACCAAGCAGTTTTCATGCAGCAGAGGTTTCATTGGAGGAAAGCCAGGTCTCCAAATTTACTTTGGATTTTGGGCAATAACAGTAGCAAAACTTTGGATTTTGATGTGAATGGGCAGAAATGGTTGGTAGCCTTCTATTGTAGGTCTTCTTGCCTTAGTTTCTTGCACATAACCATTTAAAGTCAGGAAATGAACTTAGGCTTTGATGTTGGCATTCTTCATTTAACCTCTCTATCCTCGGTACAGGTTTAACATTTTTGTTGGCAATGAGGCTGAAGAGGAAGCTCGTTAATCCATAATAGCCAGCTTATTTTTGAAGAAAAAGTTAAGAAAAGCAGCAATTTGAAGCCCAGGGGAACAAGGGAGAATACTTTGAGCAAACTTGGAAGCCGCAAAGTCCTTCAAACATTGGCATAAGACCAAGATGTTCTCTTATAGGCTTCTGGACATAGGTTATTGTGCAATTCTCCACAATCGCAAAATTTAAGTCGTTGTAAAAAAGGAGGCTATTCCTAAGACAAGCACCACAGGTTTTGCACATGGTGGGTTTGGGCATGTCATTTTCTAGAGCACACGGGACCTCCTTGCTCGAGTATTAGAATCATATCATATCATATATAGATGCGATATTTTTGAGATTCATTTTACAAACCACCCTTTACGTTCGAACATGACGGGTTAAAGGAAGAGAGCCAATGGTGCCAAGGTTGTGTTGTGTCGGATAATGAATTTCCGACATTCACATGGTTCTCTTCTCATAAATTGTGGCAGCTTTTGGCTGAGAGCTCACATCATTTGGCAAAGGGGTGATATTTTGTCCTTCTTATGATGGTTTCCCTGTTTCTATTCTATTCTATTCTTCACGAAAGTGCACAATTATGTTTCTTAAGGTTGGGACCAGATATCCACTTGAAGCCTTTTCTGCTCACAATTGCCTCATATGCTTACCAATTTGTATTTCCAAGCATTTACATTGTGGCTAGAATGATTTACAGCTAAAATCATTATGAAGGATCATCCAACTAGAGCGCTACAATCGGATCAACTGCCTTGGTGCCGCATTGTTGTAGAGGCAGTTAACAAGAAAATTTACTTGCACCAGTTCTCAAAGTTGGCTTGCATAGAGTATTGGAACTCCATAGGTCACTGTGGTGCTTATTTGAAAGATGTAGGCGCAGCAAAATAATGGAAGATGATAGACAATGAGTTGCATTGCGGGTTAGATGGCATATGCAAGTCTTGATGGCATCACAAAACCAACGAACATCTACATAGAGGTACAAAATATTGGTTTGCTTTATATGGTTTTAAATGCCTAAGAAATGGCCATAATCTAATCCTTTAAAAAATCCCCAGATTTGGAATTCCTTCAACCTTGAAAGTAAAGCATATTCTAAAAAAGCCATTGATGATGATCAAGTAAGTCTCCATAGGTGACTCAAATACCTTGCAATTTTGTTAAGCTAAAGATTGTATGTGAACGTCATGTTACATTTAGGTAATTAGATGCGTTTGTGTGCTATTGTCTCCGGTTATATTTATGCCACCTCAATATGGCAGGGATTATGATGTTCACTTATCTTTGTTGTTGGATGCACATGAAAAAGCAAATGAACATGTGGTTATTTACCTATTTTGATCAAGGATTATGCTGATGTGTTCCGTGCAAATATCATTTTCCACTATGCTATTGTCTCCAATATGTATTATGGCAACTGATATATGACAAGATGAGGAATGTTCACTTCTCTTATCAATGTTGTTGGCTGCATATGAAAAAGTAGATGAAAATATGGTTGTTTCCATGTTCTAAATGAGGAGTATGCCAAGTGAGATGTATGTTGTGGAGGGAGCTCAATTCTCACCATTAAGTTTGAAAGGAAATTGGTTCTTAGTTTAACATCGTTCGTCAACATTTACTATTTGCAAATAGTTGGTTCTGTCTGGGCATTACTTTAGTTATTAGTTTGCCTCTTAGCTTTTTTATTGGCTGGACATGAAAATGCAGATGGGAGATACGAGTGCTTCCCGTGCTGCATGATGATTGGGAATTGCCATAGTGTTTTGGCATTTTCAAATTTAATGATTAATGATTTCCAAAAGTCAATGCTTTGGCATTTTCAAAGTTAATGATTGATTTTGAAAAGTAAAATGCATATGGTCAATCTTATGTATAATAGACAAATATTTGCTTCTTCTTTAGGTTGCCAATTTTGCAATCTCTACTATGGACATCGGCCCCCAAGACCATTCCATATAACATGACAAATTGCTGCTACGATCTGACAGCAACATCCAAGAGGCGAAAAGCATCTAGAGCATGAAGTAAAGCTAAAAAAATTCATCATAGTTTGAAAGTCAGGAACTTCCGGACTACCATCTGCCAGTGTATAGCACATTAAACTTATAAATTGCCACAAGAGGTTTATAATATTGTGCACTTTAGTTAAGTCTAGACTTCCATGTGTATATATATTTATGACATAGTGCCTATGTCATTCCAATGTGTATATTTGTTGATGACCATAGTGCCTACATAAAAATATATATGCAAGGAACAACTTATTTGTAAAGTGTTGGTCACATGCCCTACAATCACGTCGTCTCACAATGGGGTCCAACATAAGATAACCAAATTTAAGTCCCAAAATACCACATACACTAAATTCTATATGGGAAAAGACTGCCTTTAGGCATTGTAGTCATTGATACAGCTGGTCTACTCCTCCAACAAGATCTAACACAATATTTTAGATCAACACGCTTGGTGATACAACTTCTTATGCTTGGCTGTTGTTGGACACCTATATTCAACAAGCTTATAACATACAGTTGCTACACCCGACAGTCTTTATAGAGCCTGTGTTGAGGAGCAAAAAAATTGGCCTAATTATTAAATTATACGGCGCATAGATCATAAGCCTATATTGAGGAGCACAAAAATGGGCATGTTGTTAAGTTATACTAGCACATATGTCATATTCAAGAAATCATATGCTCTCAACTACAAAAGGGTTTCTTTAGTATATTGATGTTCAATGTTAAATATCACATACACAAAATCTATATATTGAATTCTATGTCAATGATTCTTAGGAAGTTCTCCTATAACCCGTACCCCCTCCAAGCCACATTGTCTATTCCAGCAAACAATGAAACGACCACCTATTCAAATTGTTAGAAAGCGTACACGCCGCACCATAACTAGTTATATTTAAATGCAAAACAAGTTTGACAAGGCTCCAAGATGATAAGGGAGATATATGTGATCCCATTGATCAAAGTGGGGCACCTTGCAATAGTATAGAACCGAAGCTTGGTATTACTGAAATGGTAAATTTTTGGAATAATAGATCTATGATCTAATATGTTAGTACATGCTACCCTCATAGAGCATATTATCAAAGCATATATGTTGACAGTCAGCCATACAACCATTTTGTGAACAAAGAAAGAATTGCATGGGGCATATTATCAAAGCATATATGTTGACATTCATTGAGACAACCATTCTATATCGTTGTTGTATGTATACAAGAAAGACCATTTACCATGCATTCGGGCGTGGAAGCAATGCCGATCTTGCCGAGGGAAAAGGCGTTGCTACTTCCATACCTTAATAAAGGTAAATGGTCTTTGTTGTAACGTGGAAGACAGTTAGGTTCAATTCCGTCGCCAGAATGTCGGGTAAAAAGTCTGAATGTCAGGTAAACGCATAAAGCAAAAAATTATTAACATTTAATATAAGGAACGCGCCACATGGCAAGGCGCTACTGGTGGACGCGATGAAATTGAACCTAACTGTTTTTTAAGTATGGAGAGAATTGCTAAGTTCTCTAAGTCATGACCAACCAAAATGGTCTAGTTTTCGTTTTGCAACCCCCCATCTGACGTTGATTTCCAGATTGTATGGTCTGGATTTGTGCCACGTTAGGAGGGGGGCTGCAAAATGGAAGTGTCCCCAAAATGGATAGGAATCAATGGAGAGGAATCATGATGGCGTGTGAAATGAGGTGAGGTGATGAGTAGGGCCCATAGAGCAACATTGCTAATGTATGTGCATCTCATGAACGTAAATGCAACTTAGGTTGCATTCCGCCATATCCGCCAATGGCATTGGCGCCATCGGCGAAGGTTCTCTTCAGGAACCTCTGTGAAACTCAAAACCTTGGTTCTTGAAATTACTTGGATTTACCTCTCATTCACGGCGATTTACCTCTCGTTCCGGCCATCTACCCCGATTAAAAGCTTTCTACCCCGGTCTCAAGGTTTTACCCCGATTCGAGGCGAATGCAACCTAAGTTGCATCCGCGTTATAAGAATGGCGGTTCTTGCCCGATTCGAGGAGTCATCCACGCCTCCGGCTCCGTAGCGTCGGCGAGATTCCTCCCCTCGAATCGGCGATGCTTCTTATATACGTAGTGGGCGACAACCATTTTTAGCCGTTTAAAACTTTAAATCAATCTCGTGACCGATGCAATAATCTTTTTCTCAATCTCGCCGGTCATCGTTGGCAAAACACTTTCGATAAGAAAGTCCCGCTTGATTCGGAGGAAACCCTGCCGGCCAGCGGGCGAGGGAGGCGGGTTGACCCTGAAGGGCCGCGGGGAAGGCCCCTATCGAAAAGATGCTTGAACAATCCGTCTTCACCGTGGCAACAAAAAGCAAAACCGTAGGTAAAAACAGCAAAATACAGGATAAGAAAAACAGAATATGGGTTAAAAAATGGCGGAACGGCGAGTAAAGTTCTGCACGATTTTGAGAGAAAAGAATTAGCGATGCGGTCGGATAATCGATTGGACGACAGGGCTGAGGTTCGAGGCGTCTTTTCCGGTCTACATTCTGAAGGGTGGCAACAATGTATGGCTGAAAAGTGCCTACCGTCCCTCATGTTAGGCCAATGGCCCTCTAGGCATTTTCTGGCCCAGTCAAAGAGCCCTCGGCCTAAGTGGTCACCCTTTTCCAAAGCCATTCCCCTATACGAGGTGGACAGTACCTACAATGGACTTGTAGACTTGTTGGCAACATGATGTAGGCCCGATTGATCGGATAAACTAGTCATAAATATCTGTCCAAGTCCACTTCCATCTTTGTCTTTTTCTTCTTCTTGTTTCATCCATTTATGCATGGGACCCAATAACACATGACCCTAACATGTTCATTAGGCACCGCATGCATGAGGGACCCTGGTTTGGCCCTTCCTAATTTCCTGCTACTATGGAACACATGCTGATTGTAATTCTGGTTCCGTTATGTCTAAACTCAAGCATAGATATTTCTGGAAGCCTTGTATTTAGAGCCATAACCAAACATTAACAAAGAAAATAGTGTAGCAATTATACTTGATTTCTGTAAAGCATACTCAAATCCTTCATGACAATTCCAGAAGAAAGTAATCCTTCCTATGTAATTGAGTGTCCAATTTCTGTTCTCCTTCATTTTGTTCCTTCAAAATTCTTAAAACATAGCGCGTGTGCTTTGTGTGCATTTATTACTTATAAAGCATTTATTGCAGCATTTATTGCGGCCACTTAATAACCTTCTTTGCATTCATTTTTGCATTCATTGATTATATAAAGCATTTATTGCGGTAAACTCGAATATTTAGAGTGATGTTGGCGTGATTACATGACTTGCGTTATACGATGTCATTCATTGGTTGTAAAGCATTTATTGTAGCCATTAATAACCTCGAATATTGTGTGCATTCATTGATTATAAAGCATTTATTAAGGCATTAATTTCAGATTTGAGGCATTTATGAGCATTTATGGCGGAGGAAGATATGAGCATTACCATAGGATGACGGCGTTGCATTCATCGCATTTATGGCGGTTTTGTGCTGCGTTTATTGCGGACCATTAATACACTTTCATTTTTGTGGCCATTAATACACTTTGAATTTATGCGAATTATCAAAACCGCGACATGTGTGCACTTTGCATTTATTGCAGCGTTAATACCTTTTGCATTTATTGCGACCATTAATAAACTTTGCATTTTATTGCGGCCCATTAATACGCTTTGCATTTATTGCGGTTATCAAAAGCCGCGACATGTGCACTTTGCATTTATTAATTTGATTAATACCCTTTGCATTTATTGCGGCCATTAATCGCTTTTTTTACCGTACGACATGTGTGCACTTTGCATTTATTGCGGCCATTGGCAAATTTGTTAGAAGATATCAATCCCATATATATAGAATCTTAATGATATCCATTTTAGGATAATTATGGATATGAAATATATATCGAATGATATTAATGATTACATGCGAGTTTATAGGCACTTGGCATAAATATAGCCCTAGATTAGTCATGTGTGTGATCATCCAACAAAACTCCATCTTATAAATAGAAGGCCTTCTTATTGTCTCGGCGCATTGAGAGCACTTGAAGAGCTATTGTGGCGCTTCTCTTACCTTCACCTAATTGCATGCAATCCCATTTTGTAATTTCTAAATTAGAGTTAGAATGTAAGATCTTTACGAGTTGCTTCACATCAATCGGAATCACTTGGCCATTGCGAGAATGTTGGGCGTTAACTCGGGGTCCAAGCGCACTGTTTGAAAAGAGAAATGTTAAATTGGCGGCCTTGGCTGGCATGATAAAACTCTTGTAGGTTTAAAAGAATTTCATCTGAAGCAATTTTATTGAACATTTACAACATCAGACTTATGCAAAGTATCACCTCGAAGCCGCGCTATATTTTGCGAAATCTCCATCAAACAACCATATTATAGGCAAACAAAAGATGAAAAGAAGCCTAGATCTTCCAAATAAAAGAACCGATTCTTGAAATCCCTCTTTTCTGCAAAGAACCCCGATGCAAAGGAGGCCATATTCCTCAAACAATGATCAAGCTGCCATTCCGGCATGGCCTCATCATCAATTTTCGACTATATTTAGGGTAATGAAGAGGCATTTGGAAAATGTAAAGGGCAAGGATGCTTGGAAACTTGCGGCCCGAGTAAAAAGGGCATTGAGGGCCGGAATGGCCGTTAGAAGGAAAATGAAGTTCCTCGTCGGATTGGCCAAGCTTTACTAGGGAAATCAAAAGGATCGGATCTTTCACTAGGCGGACTACAAGGTCTGAAGACATGGCGGGAGGAGAATTTCTGCTACACAAAACTCTCATGCTGACCTTATAAAGCTCCTAATTCTATCTCTGGCGTATATATGTATATGGTATGATATACCATACGTACATGATCTTGTATCCATATATATTCACACCTTTCCTCGATTTGTTTTTAACATTCAATATGAACCATTGATTTTGAGCATCTCCTAGTATGATACCAAATCAACGGCCCACATTTTTTCAAAAAAATGCTTCGCCCTTCCTAAGGTCCATTTCCTACATGGAGACATTTAATTTAACCATTGCTTAAATTCGACCAAATAAAAACCAATGGTAGCGCCCCAATGAAGGCTTTAGCGGCTCAACTCACGGCGACTCAACTCTGGCGACTCAGATTCTTGAACTCGGACTACTATTGCATGGTGGGAAAAGAGTAAGAGAGCAATCTGTTCATCCGCCAAAAAGCGAACAAGAATGCACCTATATATATAAAAACGGACTAAACAAGGCTTCAATCTAAGCCACGCACTCAATCGGAAACCACGAGCCCCCAAGCTGCGCAAATAGAAAACAAGCAAAGCAAGCGGTGCAAAGCCAAACCGCCCTGCTTTCGACCTGCTTTCGCTCCATCTTTGCTATAAAACCAAATTTCAGCCACGGCAAATCGAGCTTCCAAACCTTGCTTCAATGAGTGCACACGATGGAAGCACGATTAAACTAGCCACATTGTTATGGCCTCTGTGTTTCTTCGAGGCAAAATCACTTTCGGATTTTTTATTACGGCTATGGGCGAGCTACCCTAACCATGGCCCGGAAGAGAAAGGGCAATTTAAAGCACATAAATTGAGATGCCTCGGGCTTAATTACGTGAAGATTTCGGCACCCTTAGGCCTAATGCATGAAGATTTGGCACCCAAAATCTCTCATCAGTAGTTGAAGGCGTTCATGGTTCTTGCCTTCTATCTGGTTTCAAGCTATCAAGTTTGGGACACTAGTTTTCATATGCAAAGATATTTTGATTGCCCGTGATGATGCTTTTAAGCATGATGGTCCAATGATGGATTTGCTCGTCCCTGGATTGGAGATTGAAAGCAAGGATGGGGCTCAGAAATCAGATGGGATCCATCAATAGGAGGCCCCGGATCTTCACGAAACCTCCCGATTTTAGGCATTTGCTGCCTCCGCTACAACCATGGCGCCCTATTAAACAACCTCTGTTGCTCCCCACACTCCTGCCTCTCACCGCAAGAAGCTTTGCAATCCCTATTCTAAACCAAGAAGCTTTGCCCTGTTTCATCTGGATTCAGAACGGTCGCCCTACTCTCCTGCCTTTGATGCCTACCAATGCATTGCCGGCATGCCTTCCGCAATGCATCTCCCTATTCAGCTCCAAGAACCGGCCATGCTCTCCACCGCACAATCCGCCCACCTTTCTGCGCAAAAATAGATAGCGGCGTGAAGACTTATCCACGTCCTAGAAATCCGAGCTCCTAACAATAGCAAAAAAAACATCCAAAACAGCCAAAATAGGTGACCACTAAATGCGCTAACCACTGATTCCCAAATACCAAACTAAAATCGCAGAAGTTTATCATGGGAGCCCCAAAGATTTGCCTCGCATTAGCGTAGGAGGGTGTAATTTCGCCCTCATTCATCTCATTTTTCTTTCCGTATTTTGCTGTCATATTTGCTGCTTCCCTTGGTAAGTAGCACTCCTCCCTTTGTTAAGTGGTGCCGCCAGCAGAATGTGAAAAGAAACGATGTGATGGAGAAACGGTGCAAAGAATGACAGAGCAAATTGGAAGAATGACGAAGCACAGAAGAATGAAGAGGATCAAACTGGCAAGACAGGCCGGAGCAAGGGAATAAGCATCAGCCTCTAGAGCCATAAAAGAAAAAGACTTTGCAGAAACTGATGCTGTGTGTCCGACCATATCTGGAGCAACCTTCCGGCCTAGGAAAAGCCCACAAGCACCTTGAAATTACTATTATTCAAAATACTCAATGGTCCAGCCAAAAACATTGTTTATGCAGTGCATTGTAGCTTTATTGTTTATGCAGTGCATTGTAGCTTTTAATGGATAACGAATTCAATTGAATTCCGATAGCACAAGCACTTTGCAAACATGGCAATCAACCTCTTAAGCCCAATTCCAGCTCCATCTTATCATCTTTTACGCTTCTTACATCAAATCGGCTCCTACTGAGATGGCCGAGATAGCAAAATTCTATTTTCATAGATGCGATCTTGCACCTTGGTTTTTCCCTTCACTAATTTTCCGATACCATAGACGCTTTTTCTCTTAACCATTTGACTTTTGTGTCATCAGACTTGTATATTAATCCCTGATCTTGATACCTCTCAAGTACCTTGGGATGCAACCTTGCTTGGATATTAAGAACCTACTCTTCTTCTAGGAATAGCCCTTAGCCACTAGTCTTGCCTTGTATCTTCTGGAGCCATCTGCTTCCTCTTTCATTCTAAATGTCCATTTACTGCCGACTGTATTCTTATCTTTGGCTTTCTCACAATTTCAAAAGTCCATGTATTCTTAAAAGACTGCAACTCGTCCTTCATTGCCTTTTTCCATTTATCCGCCTCTACACTATTAATAGCTTCCTCAAAGATAGTTGGTACGTCTGGTTCTAATACGACCTTAATAGATAGTGCCTTTTTTGTCCTCATGCTTTTTCCATTTGTAGCTCTACCATCTATTCGCGGATTTAACTTCATTATCTCTTGCAATTTCTCTACTTCTTGTTTTCTTTTTCTTTTTATCTCTGTGGATGCAGGTTGACATGACTGCTCTGCTTGCTCATATATGTCTGCTTGAAATCCATTTCTGAAGTATCTATATCCCTGTCTACATCAATCTCATCTTCCATACTTTCGACCTCCAGCAAATTTGTATCATTTTCATGATCATTGTTAACTTCATTATCTGTTTCATCCATTTCTGTGACTGTGGTATTCTCTTCTTCTGGTTTAGCTTTGATTATTCTTCCTTTCTAAATCTGTCTTTATAGAAAGTATGTTCATCAAATCATACGCCCCTGCTTATGATTATCTTATGTGAGCTTGGCTCATACATTCTGTATGCTTTGGATTCCTCGTTATATCCAACCAGATAAGCCAGTATAGCCCTACCATTTAATTACTTCCGTTTTTCCTCTGGTACGTGGACATCAAGGTGGACATATCCCAGACATCTGTATGCTTTCAGCATTTGATAATCTTGAACATTATGCCTGTTATTCCACAATTGATCTGGCACATTCCTCTCCAAGCTAGCTGACGGCAATTTGTCCTATATAGGATATATTGTTCGTAAAGCTTTTTCACAAAGTGAATTTGGTAATCCAGTAGCATGCTTGAGCATTGCTCTAACAACATTCATAATTGTCCTATTCTTTCTTTCTGCAATCGCATTCTATTCGGGTGAGTACGTATATCAAATGTCTTCTTATTCCCCTTTTTTGACAGTACGTTTTAAATTCTTTTGATAAGAACTTTCCTCCTCTATCTATTCTTAAACATTTCAAAAATTTTCCTGTTTATCTTTCAACCTCACTAACACAGCCAAAGCTTGAAACTTAGATAATAAGCAACAACATTTTCCTCTTCTGCTATAGTCATCTATAAAAGAAATAAAGAATTTTTTACATGTTCGTCCTCTTACATTCAAAGGTCCATAAATGTCTGCATGTACCAATTCCAATATATCACTTGCTCTTTTGGCAGTCTTTGGAAAAATTAGCCTGGTGATTTTTCCAATTAGACATCCTTTATACAGAAACTTGTTACTACACTTGCCATCTACGCCTTCTATAAGCCCATGCTTTCTCATGAACTTAATACTATTGACATTTACATGTGCCAGTCTGTCATTCCAGAGTTTAATGTCAGGACATAAAATTGCATTGATGTTACTTGCATTTGAACACCCATTTGTAATATGAAATAACTTTCCAACTCATTGTGCAAAGAACTTGATTTTATTTTAAAGAAACACTTTACATCCAGTTCTTTCAAATACAAGCTTAAAGCCAAGATCTATAAGTTGGCTTACTGAAATCAAATTCTTGACTATTGAAGGCAAACACAATATATTCTCCACATTTACTACGTTTCCATCAAGGTCAAACAGTTGCAGCAACCCATCTCCCTCCACGTCTTGCAACTCGTTGTTTTCCAATTGCATATGAGGTTCTTTCTGCTCCAATATCAATTACAAAGACATTAGCATCATAATCAGTTTGATTCTTTGGGCCAAAACTAGAAAGGCTGAACTGTACTTTATCTCTTCATCTAAATCTTTATTTGTTTCATACTCTTGTGTCAAATTTACTCCATCTCTTCGTCCATCACTTCTTTCTCTGGAGTATGTGCTCCCTCGAACTCCTCTTCCCCTACTTCTTTGTCTTCTTTTTGGGATTGGTCACTCAGAAGCTATGTGTCCCCTTCCACCATATGTAAAATATCCACCATCCTTATTTCCTACTTTGGGGCATTTCCATTTGAGATGTCCCATCTCATAGCAATAAAAACAAGGCCCTACTTCTTTTTTGTTCTTTTGACTGCCACCTGCAAGAGTTTGAGCAAAACTAGATTTGTCTTTGTCTTTTCCTCCTGTGTACAACAACACCTCTGTATTCTCCTTATCATCATTGCTTACAATTTTCTGTTGCTCCAATTCGGTTCTCACCATTTTCTCTGTATGATCTTTATCCTTTTCTATATTTCGGACTAGTATAGATAAACTTTCATACCTTAAAACTGCTCTTGCAATAGCATTTATCTATACTTGTTCACTCATGGCAGTTCCTGCTGCTTCCAGATCTGCAAAAATGATATCTATGTTCTCGAAAAATTCCCTTATGTCTTGAGTTTCTTCATATTTCATTTGTCTCAATTCTTTTTCTACAGTATCTAGTTGGGAAGAAGATTTCACCTCATATCTATCAACTAGATAATCCCACATTTGTTTTCGGCTCAGTTTTCTTAATTTGAGTAAAATATTAGGTCCAACTTAACTAGTAAAAGTGCCTTTTGCACGAATAATTTTTGTATCAATTGATTCCGACATGTCAGAGGTATCTTCGTTAGGCGTGCTTGTAGCTGATTTCTCTTCTTCGACCTTCAATTTGCCAATATCAGTTCCTGTATGAACCGTTTCCCATAAACCTTCTTCTTGCAAAATATTTTGGATCTTTTTCTTCTAGATTTGAAATCTCAGTGACGTTCTCCTGCTCGTATACAATGCCCCGCACGTATAGAACTGGAGTTCATCCCTCCTGTCAGTGCAAACCCGCTAACACGAGTCCATCTACCTATCATCGGGCTCTTGATGGTGAGCAAGAATCTGACGGGAAAGAATAGATGTGTCATTCATCCCGCCTCCCTCGGGATCTATCTAGCTGCGAAAGCGCATAAAAGATAAGCACCTGGCATCACATAGAATATATATATCCACCTCAAAGGGTGACTCACCATAATATAACATCTGAAACAACAACATCAGTAGCATCAACAAAGAGGAAAAATCCTACCCAAGGCTCAGACTCATGGGGATCGACTGACGGCTTGGGATCTCCAGAAGTCAATGCAGACAGAATTCATAACAATGGATTTTGCTGGTATAGAACATGGTCGTTGGGTAGTTCATTCCGTCTATCCCTCCTATGCATACTTTCATAGACTGATAAGTATTGGGGATGTGACCGTAGCCTACCAGGTGCATAGTCAGAGGGACTACTCTTAGGTTGCATCTTCCCAGTCCCGACGAGGCAGGAGGGGATCACTCTCCTCCAAAAGATCCATGCCAATACTTTTTTTTTTTTTTTTTTTTTTTTTTTGAGAGAGAAAGAAGCTTTTTAGTCATTAATTATAGAAAACAATTACATATTGTCATAGGCATATCCAAAATGATAAGCCAAAATATTCAAGCTAGTAATAATAATAAAAGTTTTAAGTAGCTTGAAATAGCAGGAACTCGAAAATTCTGGAATTTAGCAGAACAAAAGGGATCAATATGTATAGATCCAAGAAGTCTGTCTAGAAGTAATCCAAAACTCCTTAGCAGTTGATCCTCTGTAGAAAGACAGAATATGTGATGTGTTGAACCTGGTAAAAGAAAAAAGTCAGAAGTTATAGGAGGTCAAGAAGTGAAAATGGTCTCGAATGAAAGGCTGGTAAATGGGGATTTGATTGTTCCCCCAGTCAACCAACTCAATGAGTCTAACAGAGTTGCGGTGGCCATAAGATGGATCGGGGGTCCCAAAAGCAATCTGCCGTCCTCTATGATAATAATAACTCTCTAAAGTAGAGTTCAAACTGGGCATCTGTCATTTTCTCTTGCCATATCTATACATGAACCACCATATTGTTTGTCATTAGGTGAGTACCTTTACAGAATTCTTCTGCCCAAAGAACTTCCCTTTGTGGAACCTCACTTAATCTATCCATTAGCTGCCCTTTAACTGTCCCAGTCCAGAAATTGTCATCATGATTAAATTGAAATGTATCATTCTGTTTGTTTTTCAGCTTGCCATTATGTTCTCTTGAAAGATGTCATATTGGAGATCAAGCTTGAACTTGCAATTCGAGGAGGTAATCTAGCAACAGAAGCATCTGAATTAGAAACATGATCATGACAATGAAGTTTAAAGCTATTAAAGGCACCAGCAAAGTTTCCAAGCAGATTCCATTTGTTGTCATATTTTTCAGCATATTTATTTTTGTGAGCAGTGGCCATCATTTCAATGTCAAAAATGATTTGAAGCTTTATCCAAATAATAGAAATTCGATGACCACCATGAAGACACCTATTTCTGTGTTTCCAGATATTCCAAAGAATGATGTAACAGATAGAATTCTTAAGCAAATCATTATTAGTGAGAAATTCAATAATATTTCTAGGCCTAGGAATATCAAAGATATTTAAAATCCAAACCCATAAAAATTTTGACATGTAAAAATATGCTGAGCATTTTCAATTGAATTACAACCAATGGGACATAGCTGAGAAATAACATGATCTGGTCTGGAATAAATTCTGTGAATAAGCTCCAAACAAGGAATACTTTTGTTAGCTAACAACCAAGCAAAATAAGTAATCTTAGGCTGGCAATAATTTCTCCAAATACTCTTGAAGAGCATAGATTCAATTTCAGGATTTATATTCCAGTACTTGGCAGCTTTAAACTTAGGAGAATCTTGAGTTAGGTAGGCATAAATGCTGGAGACTTTGTAGATTTTCTTTCCTCCACAAGATCAATGAATATTACACTTTAATGGGGTCAATTTTAATATTTCTCAAAGATCTCATAATATGATCATAGAGAATTCTGTCAGAGGAAGTACCACCAATTATAACTTTAAATCTGGTCCAAGAAATCCATTTATCACCCTGCCAAATATTCCCCAAGCAAGAAATACCTTTGTTCAACCATTTTTTGTAAATTCTAGGATGCTTCAAAGCTAAAGGTCTATGATCACGAGTAGCCAAGTTTGAATTCTAGAAAATGCTAGAGTTGTGGCAGGACTCAATAATTGGATTATGTTGATAACATTTGGAGACCTTATTCCATGAGATGATTAAATTCCTCATAAGAGGGAAAGTGTTTGAGCCAGGGCGATCTTTCGAGGAAAGAGAATGTGGAAGTTGATGATTCACAGAGGGGTGCCCTTCCAAAATACTATTTTGAAGCCAGTATTTGATGAATAAAGTTGCAGGATTACCCTGACTAAAAAGAGTCTTCGAGACATATTTTCCTGCCAAAGCATAGCCTTGAAGTAGCAGGTTTTTGCAACCAAGTCCACCCTTGCTTTTATTCTGAGTAACATAATTCCAATTTACCATGTGATTTTTTCCCCAAATGTAATTCCTAACTATCTTCTCAATCTGCTGATAAATATATTTTGGAGCTAGAAGAGCAGAAGAGAAGAAAATATGAGAACTAGAAAGAACAGAGTTTGCAATGATAGTTCTGCCAGCTAAAGAGAGGCAGCTGCCATAGTTGTTGAGTTTCCTTCTAATCTTGGAGACAATGGGAGACCATAGATTTTGACGATGTATCTAAGGAAAGAGGCATACCCAGCAAAGTAGATGCATGACTAAAACCAAAGCATTTGATACCTAAGATATCAGGTCGAATAGATTCCCCAAGAATGATGCACTTTTGCTGATTTAAAAAAATACCAGAGGCAACACTAAACCCTTTGATGGTGTTGAGAAAGAATTCAATGTTATTGATGTCATTCTTCAAGAAGCTGAAGGAATCATCATCATATTGCATTATGGATAGTTGGTTCACACTATCAGGAAGCAAAAGACCTTCAAAGTTTCCAACCTGCTGGTGATGTAGAATAACTCTTGTTAGCATTTCAGCAACAATAATGAAAAGATATGGAGCTAAGGGACAGCCTTGCCTAACTCCTTTGTTCAGAGTAAAGAAAGAGCTTGGGGAACCATTGATTAAAATTGAGGATTGAGATCTTGAGTTGAGCCCCATGATGAGATCAATTAATTTGGAAGGAATACCAATTTTTTGAAGAGCAAGAACAAGAAAGTCCCATCTAACAAAGATCAAAGGCTTTAGAAGTCAAGTTTGAGAAGAACACAATTTTGATTGGAAATTTTAGCCCAGTGCATCCCCTCCATAGCTGCTATGTAATTATCAAGGATATATCTATTAGATAGGAAAGCTGATTGGTGCAAACTAATATTTTTCTGAAAAAGCTTTGATTCTATTAGCTATGATTTTTTGCAATGACTTATAAGTGGCATTGGTCAAAGATATAGGCCTCCAGTCACTAAAGGTCTCGGGATTATTAGTTTTTGGAATAAGAGAGATGAAGCCAGAGGATAAGGCAGGGTGCAAATGATTGGAAGACCAATAACCATTAATCATATGAACCAGATCATGCTTTAAGACCTCCCAAAACTTGATGTAAAATTCTGGGGGAAGGCCATCAGGGCCTGGACTTTTCCCTTTAGCCAGGCTATTCAGAGTTTGCTTGATCTCTTCTTCAGAGGGCAATCTAGAAATCTGATCACCTAAAGGATCAACTATATTATTTGGCAGAGAGTTTAAAATATCTAGGAACCCTTTAGCCTCAACATTATCCCAAATAAACATTTTGTCGACCGGAAAAATAGTGGAGTACTTAGAAAATAAATAATCAGTGATACCTTTTGGATCCTTAAGAATGGTGCCACTATCATCCTTGATGAAGGAGATCTGTTTTTTGAGCAGCATATTTTTAGCAATTCTAAAAAAGAATTTTGAATTGCAATTATCCATGTGATTATGGAATTTAATTTTACTTTTCATGGCTGCCCCTTTGGCTTCATATTCCTCAATACTCTTAATGTTATGCTCAAGGTCATCTTCAATTAAATGCAAAGAGGAATTAAGGGGATCATTCTGCAGTTTCGATCTGACATCCTTCATAGCAATAAGAAGCTTGTTTTAGTGTCACTTTTTTTTGAGCATGCAAGGCTTTAGACCAATTTTTAATCAAGATTTAGCTTCCTTAATATTAGAGTAGAAAGCTTTCATAGAATGATTGTCATTGACTCTTGGGAGGCTACTGTAAAAGGCACTAAAATCAGCACAGAATCTATCATTGCTCAAGGTGGAACAATTAAGCTTAAATGGAATGTTACCTTGCTTCTTAATGCTCAAAGAGTGTTTGGTTTGGGCTTGGGGCTGGTGATGATCAGAGATGGAGGTGCTCTCATCACTTGAGACAATCTGATTGTCCAAAAGGATAGATTAGATTTTTTGACATAAAATCTATCCAGTGTGCAATATACTCTTGAGTGGCCATCCTGTTTATTTGACCATGTGTACTTGGCAGTAGAGGAAGGAATATAGCTAAAAAGGTGAGAATCAAGCAAATTATCCCAATTTTCTCTCTCTTTGGCTGACATACTAAGATTGTTATTAGATTGGGGTATTATTGTAGTCACCAAAGAAGAATCCGTGTTCTGAGTTATGATTTTGAAGCCAGCTATTAATTTGAGGCCAAATAGTCTCCCTTTCTCTCGAAATAGTTGGGGCATAGATGTTCACAACACCAAACAAAGAATCTAAATAGTTAAAGATCACTGCCTGCCATCTTTTGCAGGGGCTGTTGTAAAGAAGAGAGTGTTTGAGATTACTCCAAATCATGCAAAGCCCCCCTGAGGTATTAGAAGCTTCAATCCAAATGGAAGACTGACCTGGTCCAATCCAGTCAGCCAAGTTTGAACACTCAAAGTTAGGGAGTCTCAGTTCCTGCAACAGAATTATATCTGCTTTGTATTCCCTAATCTGAGAAATAGCCCTCCTTCTTTTAAAGGGACCTTTTATTCCTCTCAAGTTCCAGGAAAGGATCTTCATTGCAAGAGAAAAGAGGAAGATTGATGGAGAGACAGATCAGGATTGTAAATTCTCTCTGACTTTGTTCCTGGTATTGCTAGCAGGGGTTCCCAGAATATTAAGAATTCTGCTGGAATGTTTAATCCTAGCTTTAGCTTTAGCTTTCCCTTTTTTGGACTTTGAAACACCTTTTGAAGGTAACATTAGAAAAGAGTCATCATCCCAGGAATCATGGTTAACAATATTTAATGCATTAGTGTCCCCCATTTTCTTTATCGAAACCTCGGTGTCAGAATAAACCTGATTTGGCATGTGAGAGCAACTCCAGAATTTTGAACCACAGCAGGGACTTGGATTTGGTCTTGTACCACTATTAATATCATTAGAAACAATTAAACTATTATCAAGTGGGTTCAGATCTTGCCTGGGAATTGCCAAATCCTCCTTTAAGTTGACTGCAATAGACTCCTCAGGTTGTGAAATGCTTTCCTCTGGCAGTTTGTTCTCATCATTCTTTTGCTCTATTCTAATTTCAACACTTCTTTCCAAATTCTCAAATCCAATGCATTGTATTTCTACCTCATCACCCCATTATCAAAGATTAATTTATCAACACACCTTCACCTTGAGCTGAGTTCTTGCTTAGAGGGCCTTTTCCATCACTATCCACATGCAACTCTGCGGTGATGAGCTATGTATTTGGAGATAGAATCGAGAAAAAAAAGAGTTTCAAAGTTGTGCAGGGGGTATCAAAGTGATCATTGGTTTGAATAGATCAATTAAGGGTTGAGTGGAGGGGATCATAAGGCATAGAAATAGTGTAAGTAGGCAAAGTGGAATCAGTGAGATCCACACGGGGTAATGGTATCAATAGTGTCTTGAGAGATTCATTGTTCAGGTGAGCTAAAATTCCAAAACTATTTGAACAAAAGAACTTTGTTTTGAGATCTGCTTTTCCAAAGTTCCAATATCAGAGGTATTGTTTTCCATAATTAATAACTCTTCTTTATCTCTCGAGTTCACTTTATTCTCAGGAACTGTGAACTTTGATTTGCTGTCAAGAGTTGAGTGACAAGATTCTGTGGGATTATCCTTAATTTTAATCCCTATATTTCTTTCTTTTAAGGCCATTTTAGAATCTTGTAAAATACCCTTCAAAGTTTGATGCAAATCAATCTGCTGATGTTGTAGAGGACCTTTTCCCTTGAGTATTGTTTTATCATATCCATTATTGGTCAATTCTGCTCCTTGAGTTGAAGTTCCAGAAGATAAGCCATTGATGTTGACCGAGTTGGAGATGACACCCTTAGAATTGAGAAGGACACCCTTATTGAGAACTTTGATTGTTGAGGGTGCAAGCTTGAAAGATGTAGATTGGTTGTGTGTGAAAATGTTATCCCTGTTTTTTTCTGCCAACATCAATTTCTGCTTGAATTCTTTTTTCCTAAGAATTCTTTTTCTGCTACCATTGGCTCTGAAGTATGGTATCCATTCTTGAAGATTATAATTGTTGTTGTAGTCAATCTTCTTTTTCTGTTCATACTGGCTTTGTTTTTTGAGATACTGAGAAGTAGGCAGATTTTTTTGAGTTTCAGAATTCTGCCTTTGCTTTGAAAGATGAGCTGAAGAATCAACTACACTTGCAATTCTTCTTGAACCAATTCTTGTTGAACCTTGATTACACGAATCCTTTGCATCATTGACTCTCGTATGATGAGTTAACAAAATGCCCCGGTTTTGCAATTACAGAATTTTGGCAATCCTACCCATCTAAGATTAAGATCCATGGGTTTACCAAAGAAATCAATCAGGGGATGGAAGTAGGAATTGGTTTAGAGATGTCAAGCTGAATATAGCATTTAGGAGGCTTGTATGGGCAAAATTCAAGCGAGATGAAGGATCCAAAGGAATTAAAGATTTTGGTGAAGCATTCTTCATTCCAATAAATGGGTGACAGTCATTCATAGTCACGGCTATAAAGAATTTTCCATAGTCTCTCATGGGAAGAGTAGGGCTCCATTTTATAAAAGAGATCTGGAAAGTATTGAGGGTCGAGTGCCCCAATTTCAACATGTAATTAGCAGTTCTGCTATCACCACATTCCACAAGAAGATAAGGAAAATTAAGCCAGTAGATGGAGTTTATGACAATACCCTTATGCAATCTTAGTAAATGATCCCATAATTGCTGAATATTTAACCCAACTTTATCAACAGAGATCACAACAGCAGAAGAAAGATAAGGACTCAATTTTAGAGGCAATTGAGGAGCTGTTTAAGTGAATACCTTTGAACAACTGAAGGTCAGGTCGGGACTGATATTGTAAATTGTAAAATTGGTTGGAGTAAACTTGTTGAGCAGGTCTCGGATCTCCATATGGAATGGGCACACCATTAGCGCCAATGATAGGAGTGAAGCCATCAAATGCAGGATCTTTGGACAGGTTATCCCATTGTGGGACGTCTCTGCAATTGTGATGCATTTCTTTGGAAGAAAATTCTAAATCGGCAAAATTCCCAAATTTGATCACATTTTGAAGGATTGGAATGATAGGAGCTTAACTGATTTAGCGATCGCTTCTCCAGGCTCAAGGAGGAGCATGAACTTGTCTTGAAGAATGAGAGAATTGGCATTTAGGTTTTTCGCAATATTTGAATTTTAAAGGTTTTCAAAAAAAATTAGCCATAGGAAAAAAAAGGGAGAAACAGAGAGTTCTAGGGAGAAAAAAACATGGATAAAGGAGAGTCAAAGGAAAGGAGAACAATTGAAGTGGATCGGATCAAAGAAAGATAGGAAAAACAAATTAAAAGCCAAAAGAAACAAAACCAAAGCAAATGCACTCAAGAACATTCCGAGCTCATTCAGGAACACCTTAATCGAGATCTTTTTATGCGCTTAAGCACAAAAAGACTTGAAAGATTGTTGTAGGAGAGACGTTATATTTACCAAAGAAATTCCAACCCAAGAATCAATAATTTCACCTTCAAATTCCTCGAGCACGGGTGAAAGTATATTACGACTCAAAAAGATGGTCCGGAAGACTTGTTTTGAAGATCGGGGTAGTTCAAAGATCGAAAAAGGGACCTCGAAGAAAACCACATGTAATTCTAGATTCTCGCTTGAAATTACAAAAATGTTCCTTCCATGTATAGCTTGGATCAAAAGGAATCCAATTTTTGCTTGGCCTCTACAAAGCCAGCAAAGTAGAAGACCACAAATCCGATTCAATTGCTCAGTTCCTGATGAAAAAACATCAAGATTTGGTTTGATACAGAAGAGACAAACAATTCAAGAAAATTGGCGCCCTCATCTTTGGCGTGTCCCCGATCCCCCATCCATGCCAATACAGGCAAGCTAGAGAGCCACTGCTCATACATGACTTGAACCCCACTGAGGCAACGCATCATCCAAGATGTGTCGAGCCCATACCTTGCCCACACTCAGTAGCAAGCTATTAGGCCTACCCCACAAAGTTCCCCGACCGTCGCGCTATGCACCAGAGGGATTAACAGTATCCAAACAAACCTTCCTTGTCAGCCAGTCTAACCCCGCCACCCACAGCCAGGCGGGCTCCTATACACAGGTTGCATTTATTGGGTACTAATGAGGCTATCTAGGAACATTGTCTACAAAGGCTCTAGGTCTCTACCCCCCTTCCCAATATACAAGAGGTGCACACAGAGCAATATAATATCATCCAATGAACTGAAATAACAGAGTAAATATCTAATCTATCTACTTTAAACATACATGGTTAAGTTCATTCGATAGTGATTAAGGTTCTTAGGCTCTAGAGGTCATCTAAAGCTAAGAACAAATGCAATTCCGGCCTAATGCCCGTTGGAAAGCATGCGTTGACTAACAAATCGGCCACTCACCTGGTGTTTGACTGGCTCCTAGTCTTCTGAAGGCGTTTATGTCCACTGAGATGCTCGAGTTTCGAGGAGCTGTTTTGGAACATGAGCTTCACTGCTGCTGGGAAGCCGGAATGAGTCGGGTGCTTGAGCAATGCACGCTCCTGGGTTGGAATCCGAAAAGAGGGCACTTTTAACGTTCCTGCCTCTTTATGCCCACGTTTTAGAGTTAGGGTCTAATGGGCCACATGGCTCATGTGGGGTATTGCCATGTGGCAATATAGAATATAGTCACATGTTGTATAACATGTGCAATATAATGGGTTTTAATGGTTGTACTAACCCTTTACGGTCTCCATGTACATGTCGTAGTGGACATGTACTAGTGACGTGGTAATATAATATACGTATTTATACCATGTACTATGCTAGAACGTCGCATTCGCCCCACCTTGCATTGATGTTGTCCGCAGCATCACGAGTCTTCTCACCTTGAAATCCTGCATTAACTTTACAATAGCGATTAGTTCGATAGTAAAATTATAGTACTTACTAGCTTACACAAGATTTAAGCGATTAGTTTGATAGTAAAATTATAACTACTGTAGGGTTTAACAATTTTTACAACATTTACATACGTCTTAGCGCGATTATATCAACACTAATCATAATTTTGGCAATAATGTTATATAGGTAAGTTTTTAACATGATACACAAGAAGTAGACATGTGCTTCTTATTCTCTTCTTTGGGTTTTGCATTACCCGTACAAATATATACCTAAGATGCACTCCCTGAAGGTCGTACACCTATCCTTGGAAGGAATTACATCCTTACCATGATTTAGTTAAGATCTTAAATAAGCATTACCTTGGAACCCTGCATGATCCTTGCTGGACTCCTTTACTGCATCCAATTATATTGATACAAATAAAGAAATCTGAGATGTAACACACACTCAATCTAAGAAATTGAATAGAAATAATACTACCAGCCCTTAAGGCCAAATCTCACCAGCCAACCGGGATTTTCAAATAAGAGAAACTCCGAGAAAGAACTTAATTTGGAGATGGAAGAGGAAAAGGGTAATTCAATAGAGACACTAGAGATTCCACTCTAACAAGAACCAAATCCTAAGAAAAGTAACACAATAGAGACAAAACACTAGAAATTTCACTCTAGCAACTGCACAAATTCTGGAATTGAGCTAAGGTTCTGTGTTTCAGGATTAGTTTTATGGAAATACAAGAAATAAGGGAGATGTGGATTCTAGGAACCTGCAAAAACAAACATAATCTAAAAGAATAGGATTAGAGGATCAATGTCAGTCTGGCTTGGCCTGATTTCTGCTATCGATTTTGGAACTTGGTCATGGGGCAGCAAGAATGGATTACCCCATGCCATTCTACTATGTCAAGGTAACGGATTCTACAAGTTTTGGAGGGGCGATTTGTCATTCTTGACAAGAATGATTCAAGAAGATGCAAGAATGGTGATTCACTTACTTTGACATATTGAGCATGTCTTGAGCATACACTTTAAAGATAAGAGGTACTCCAATCCTCAAAAAGGGAAGGGCACAAAACGCCCAACCATTACATTTATAGTGGAAGGCGCTATTAAAAGCCACACTCCTTTCATATTGGATCTCATTCTACCGTTGACCTTGTCTTAAAACTTTTGAGGTTCGATGAGATCTTATTAGTGAGAACACATGCTTTTGACATAGTGGGCAACAAACACGCTCTTATTTTATGATGATTGAATTGACATGCCAACTTTGGCATATGAAACAACTTTGGCATGTTGAATTCTTGCAAATTGCCAAAGTTGTTTCATAAGAATAACTATGAGAAAAGGAGGAAGTAGGTAACCTATACTTGACCAAATAAAACTTCTATTTGTTTCCACTCCCAAGGAACTTGAAAAGCCCATAAGCTGCAGCACCAGCCACAAATATACCTACAAGGGGTGTAAATGAGGGATACAAAACTTTGACCAGAAAATCATCCCATTCTTGTGGCAAAAATCCTGCAACCAAGATTAATTTGACTGTCAGTATGAAGAAAATATAAAAATAGGATATCCTTGCTATTAATTTTGCCGATTACGAGCATCTTTCAGTTCCAGGAGCAGAAGATTGGTATCCTAAGTACTGTTAGCTGCACCATTTCTCAATCTTCAGATGGTAAGGCTTGTGTTATTTCTACTTTTTATGGAAGTCATGCAAGCCTATATCATTACCAGATGCATTACATGCAGGCGGCATAAATAAAACAGGAAAAATAGCATATCCCTGAATTTGTGTTTTGTAAAAAAATGGCTAATGAGTGCAGGCTTGAACTCTTCAGACATCATGATCTTCAAGCTATCTGAGAAAAGAAGGTTCACATCAGATTTTGTTAGTTGTACCAGGCAAGAAACCTTCTTTTGATCAAAAGATAGGTTTTTGTTACCTTTTTCTTTAACGGTTAGGAAGTTAACATGGACAATTCCTTTGATGAATAGAACAATGTTAAAGCTACTAATCTATCTGCAAAGAACCATTTGATGATAAAAATATATAGAATATGCAAGATTAGCAAAACCATAAAAGCTTATGCGAACTGCAATGGAGGAAAACATTCGAGATAGGATGGCTGCAAGGTCTACTGGAATATGACTAAGGTATAAAAACTTGGCATTGAAAACTTAAAGGAACTATGAATAATGAAGGATCTGTCATAGATACTCAAAAACCCACAAAACCTTGTTCCCAAAAAAGCTGTTAGGTTGATCAAATGTGTTATCTAACATAATGCAAGACAAATGAAAGGAAAAAAAAAAACCTGTAGCAGCTAGAGTGATGCCATCCAGGATAATAACTCCAAACAGAGCAACCAAGGCATAGACAAATATGCTCTCGAACCTGTTTATCCCCTCGTTAGGCTGGGCCGCTAGAAGGGGTTTCTCAGAAGGCTGGAGTCGTAGTGTTGAAGAGCCTTTGCCTTTTGCACGATACCGTTTGGTATTCTTCCCAAAACCAGAAACAGAGGACTTTAGGCTGCTGGCTCCATCTTCAGAAACCCTAGCTGCTGCATCGTCGGATTTATTATCATCAGAAGCTCTTGGCTTAACAGAGTAGATGGAAAAGATCGATTTAGGAGGAGCACAGACAAGGGGCAAGCCAAAGATTAGACGGGAGGAGATCATCCTTGTAGATGTGGATGTGGCTGATGACGAGCCCCGTGATCCGCCAAGGCCTATACAGCTGACTGGCTCAACATAGTTATACTTTGGATTGGTGCCCGGGATTCCTCGCCCCTGGCCCGAACGGGGCATTAGGGGTGGCCACATGCAATGTTTGTTGCTTTAGGGATCCCCATCAAGATTCTCAACTTTGTGTTGAGATGCCACGTTCGGCTTTCATCTAAACTTAGCTCTTCCAAGTTTAGACATGCCTTTTTTCATATTTGGACATGCCTTTAGGCATGCCTTTTTCTATGTACTTATATAAGTGTTCATATTCAATACGTCGCTTGAGTCTTTGAATTACTTCCTTTGTTCTAGTCTTTTGTATACTTTTGCTTAGTTTCAATATGGTATCAGAGCAACAGGTAATAACTGTGAAAGGCGATAAAGACGATTTATATTTTTAATGGTACTGGATATCCGGGTTGGAAAAGAAAAATAAAATGTGTATTAGAAAGTGATGATTTGCTTGATTTTGTTATTGGAAAAAGGGCGTCTGAAACAACTTGTAATCAATTGGTCAAAGAAAAGATTTTGATCGTGGCTTAAAGAAGAAGAAACGATGGAAAATCAAAGATGGTGCAACACGGCGTTTATTAGTTTATGATTGAATGAACTAATAAACGTCGTGGTTGCAACGATCTTTTGATTTTCCAATGCGCTTCTCTTTAAGCCACGATCAAAAATCTTGCCGTATGACCAATTGATTACCACAATTGATTACCCCCGACCGGTTGCTTGGACGCCTCCTTTTACCAATAACAAAATCAAGCAAATCATCTTTCTAATATGGTGTTATTTGCCGCGATCTTTGATTTTCCATCGTTTCTTCTTCTTTAAGCCACATCAAAAAATCTTTTGCCGGTGAGCAATTGATTACCCCTCTTGCGGGTTGCTTGGAGCTCCTTTTTTACCAATAACAAAATCAAAACAAATCATCACTTTCTAATATGTTGATCGGTTTGATACGTTTAGTGAAGTCCGGAATTATTTGAAACAAGTCTAATGAGTTAGTTATGCGGTTATTAGAAACTTTTCCGCCTTTCCGAGTTTGGGGTTATTATTTCTATCTTAATGAATAAGAAAAATATTTCTTTTGAAGATGCTTGTGAATCCTTGAGGATCATGTGCATCGTATTGTTCTTGCCTCCCATTGTAAAAGATGTTGCTATGGTGGCGGATACACGAAAGAGACAAAGTTCTTTTGAATTTACTTGAACAACAAAAAGAAAAGGTTTGGTTTTCATTAGGTTATAATGGAGGTGGTGGTCGGATATGGTGGTCGTGGTTATGGACAAAGGGAACATATGATTAGTATGGTCGTGGTCGTGGTAGTGGTGGTGGTTATGATAATGCGTGGTTGTGGTAATGGTGGTCGTGAGTGGTGGGTGGTTGGCTATGGGCGTGGTCGAGGGGCCACGCCGTTATCAACCTTATGCATGTGAATTATTGTGGTCGGGCTTGGTCATGGAATTGCAAGATGTTATAATGCGACAAGATGATGAGAAGCGGCTGTCAAGCTAGCATGTCACGTGATGTTGAATGTTATGATGTGGACAAGCCTAGTGGACCTTCATTTCCACCTAATACAAGTGTTCTAGGAGTACCGATAACATGATGATAGATTGAGGTGCATCACGTTCCTTCTAAATAAGTAAGAACTATTGAGTAGTATTAGTGTGATGTGGTGGTGTGGCGGTTTAAAAAAAATCTAGTTTGTTGTGGTGATGGTGGTATTTGTATGTTTATTTGAGATCTTTTGTTGGAATTAAAGGAGAAACAAGTGTATGCTTTATTATTGTCTATAATGTTGAAATATATGAAGCTATCTTTGAGTGTGTGTTATGTTTTGAGGATTATTATGGTTTTATTAGAGAGAGAGATTTTGGATTTTATATTTATTTTGTGTACTTTTGTTGGCATAGGTGCTACTCAACACATGGTATTTGAGAAATCTTTGCTTAGAAATTATCATCCTTTGCGTGTTTTGAAGTATGTTTATATGGGTGATGATAGTGGCCAACAAATTCTTGGAATTGGTGATTTGCCATTACAAGCTCGTTCAGGGATTCATTTTCTCCTTGGTATATTACATGTACCTGCCTTACATCGTCATTTACTTTCAATTTCTCGCTTAACTGATGTTGGGATTCATATTTACTTTTGATGAACTCTTTTGTTATCTTTTAAAAGATGGCTTGATTCTTGGTACTGGTATGCATCATCACAATCTATATGAGTATAAGATCACAGATGATCTAATTTATGCACTTACTATAAGAAATTCTGATGGAGATTTGTGGCATGGACCTTTTTATCATGCGTCTTTTCCAGTCTTGTTGCATATGAAAAAACATGGTGTTGTGCATGGTTTTTCAAAGGATTCAAGAGCGGTATTAGCGCCTTGTGAAGCATGTGTACTTGGTAAACCTTGTAGGCGTCCTTTTAATCATGTTGCTCCTCATGCATCATCTATCTTAGAGTTGGTTCATATGGATCTATGTGGGCCTTTACCACGGTCACTTGGTGGTGCCATTTATTTTCTACTGATAATTGATGATTATTCACGTTATTGTTTCATCTATGCACTTAAGAAGAAACTTGAAGTTTTTGCTACATTTTGCAAATGGAAAGTCATGGTGGAATTACAAAAGGAAAAGACTTTGAAAAGTATCCGTAGTGACAATGGTGGTGAATTCAAAAATAATGAGTTTGATTCTTTTTGTGCTCATGCTGGTTTTTTGCGAGAGTATATAGTTCCTCATACACCACAATGTAATGGGATTGCTGAGCGTAAAAACAGAATTGTTTTAAATGCTATTCAAAGTATGTTACTTCATTCTGGTTTGGATGTAAATTTTTGGGCTGAAGCAGCAAGTACAGCAGTTTATGTTCAGAATTGTATATCTTCTTCTTCTGTTGATGGTTTAACACCGTTTGAGGTATGACATGGAAAAAAGCCTACAGTTGAACATTTTAAAGTATTTAGTATGCCGCTATAGAGATATTGTTGTTAATGAAAATGTTATGATCCAATCTCCTTCGCAATCTAATGATCATGATCATGATGTTCTATCAAATTTTCGTGAGTATTCTGATGCAAATATTTTCAATGAGAGTGATATTGAGAAAGTACCGTCACATCAACGTTCTACTTTACCTGATATCTCGGATTTACCTGATAGTGTTGGAGGAGAGTATGAAGATTTATCTGATCAGTTACATGAAAATATTATTTCACTAGATGATCATTACACTATATCACCTGAAGATAATTCTGCACAATCCTCTAGAGTTATGTCTCAACAAGAATTTCATGACACTCGTATTACTAGATGACGTCCTCCAGTTACTTCGCGTGATTATTATACTTTTGTGTGCATTCTCGAGCACGTTATTTATTCATGATGCTCTAAATTCTGATGAACGTGAACATTGGCAACAAGCAATGGATCTTTGAATATCATTCTTTGATAAGTAAAGGCACTTGGGATTTAGTAACTCTTCCTTCTGGTCGTAAAGCTATAAAATGTAGCGAGGTTTTTTCGAAGTTAAAACTAAAGCGTATGGTACTTTTGATGATTTAAAGCAAGGTTGGTTGCAAAAGGGTTTTCTCAAATTCTTTGGAGTTGATTATCATGAAACATTCTCATTGTAGTGCGCCTTAACCGTATGCGTTTTGTTAGCATTTGCGCTTAATCATAATCTCTATATTCATCAAATGGATGTTAAAACAAAGATTTTTAAATGGAGATCTTCACGTAAGATATTTATATGGCACGAATTGATGGTTATAAGGTTATAGGTCAAGCGAATTTGGTTTGCAAATTAAGGAAAGCTCAGATGGTTTAAAAACAAGCATCAATGATTGGTGTAAGAAGGTGCATGCATTTCTTATTTTGATGGTTACTTACCCACTATCGGCGATGCAAATCTTTATTATAAAAAAGTTGGTCTTTGTCTTCACTTTCATTGAGCTTTATGTTGATGATACTATTTTAGTATCGAATGATCTTCCGCTTTAATAAGTGCAAGGCCAACCTTGAGCTGCTTTGATATGGTTGATCTTGGTTCTATCAAATCTTGTCTTGGGCTTCAAATAGAACGTCAAGAAGATTGCATAAGATTGCCAAAATATATTTCTGAGTTACTTGACAAATATGACATGACTAATGCTAAACCTCAGTTAACACCATTGGGGCCTAATGTTAAGTTGACTAAGCAGATGTGTCCTCAAACAGAAGCCGAGCATCTTGATATGGCTAACTATCCATATGCAAGCCTTGTTGGTACTCTAATGTACTTAGATCATATGCTACGAGACCAGATATAAGTTATGTTGTTAACACATTGGGACAATTTATGTCTAATCCAGTATGCGATTGGAATGCAAATAAAACGAAGTTCTTCGCTATCTTAAAGGCACTATAAATTATGCTTTGACATATGCTCATCAAGATATAGGTTCTGATGGTTCACAGTTGGTTGGTTATACTGATGCTGATTGGGGAGGTTGCCCTGACACTTTTCGTTCCACAAGTGGTGCATGTTTCTTTATAGATCATTCTTTGATATCTTGGTACAGTAAGAAACAACATTGTGTTGCGGTGTCTACTACTGAAGCAATATATATTGTTACCTAGTATGGCAAGTAGAGAGTTGATATGGCTACTGGCGTCTACTTCAATATTTTCAGCAGGGTTTTGATTAGCCCAACAGTTTTATATTGTGATAATCAAAGTGCTATTTCGGACTAAGGATGAGGTTTTCCATTCAAAATCTAAGCATATTGAGATTCATTATCACTACATTAAATTGCAAGTCAAGAAGGAGACAATAGTGTTACAGTATTGTCCTGCAGATAATATGATAATAGATATATTTACTATTACTAAAGATTATCTACTGCCAAGCATGAAGATTTTACAAGTCAGTTGCGGCTTCTTAATTCTTCTCCTACTTAGTTTTGAAGGGTGCCACAGTTTTTCCTTTTGATTCCCACAAAAGGTTTTTTAACCCGGGCACATGACCAAGGTTGCAAGGGGGGATGTTTGGTGTGTGCATTCTTGGTCACCTTCTGAGTAATTGTATATGACATTTTATATATTCTATTTTTGGTTCTCTTTTATTGAGAGGCCAACGTTGCAGGGGGGTGTTGAGATGCCACGTTGGG
This sequence comes from Isoetes taiwanensis, assembly GCA_021234155.1. Lineage (NCBI taxonomy): Eukaryota > Viridiplantae > Streptophyta > Lycopodiopsida > Isoetales > Isoetaceae > Isoetes > Isoetes taiwanensis. The sequence goes on from JAJEKV010000019.1 coordinate 11,318,253, forward strand.
CTCTCATCTAAACTTAGCTCTTCCAACTTTAGACATGCCTTTTTCCATATTTGGACATGCCTTTAGGCATGCCTTTTTCTATGTACTTATATAAGTGTTCATATTCAATACATCGCTTAAGTCTTTGGGATTACTTCCTTTGTTCTAGTCTTTTGTATACTTTTGCTTAGTTTCAATACTTTGGAGCACATCATATCCTCCTACCATGAGACCATATGTGGAGATCCTTGCGGCCGATAGCCAAAATTCGCTCCCACTCGGCCATCGTACTGGGGATGTTAGACTGTACCAGACACGAGTTAGGTACTTTGGTGCTCATCCCGAACATCAAACTCCCTAGTATCGTAGCTGTTCAAACTAATTCCTGCCTTCAGGATCAAAATTTTTGACATCTCGGAGTATGGGATTCCTCTAGCATCAACCCAACGGCTGGAACCACGACCGTCTAGATCTTGGCTTTAAGGAGCCAAATCCAATCCCAATCATCAAATCATGGCAGGCCATCCTAATCGTGCAATCTGAATCCCCCTAGAATGCGGGCTATACGAGATTCCAGAGCCAGGTATCCGTCTGAAAATAGCGGCCAGAATTCCAAGTTGTGGATCTTGGTGCTAAAGAGCCAAATCCAATCCTAGCTAACGAAATATGGCAGCCCATCCTGACCATGCGATCTTAATTTCGAACTCGAGATCGTCTATATACGGTCCCTGGAGCCCAGTATCGTATACGGCATGAACCTGACGGAAGGAAACCGAACTGGCAGATCCTGGCTCTTAGGAGTGAGATTTTATTCCAGGCCATGGGCCATCACGGGCCCGTCCTGGCCGTCGATTCTGGCAAACTCGGAATGTTGTATCTTCCTCGAGGACGGAATCCTGATCCTACACATTCTAGTAAGATCAATCCTAGCTGCTAATAACATTGAGGCTTTCTTGACACACATGCCCTTGTTTGGATTTCGATTAGCGAAGTAATTGTTGATGTCATTAAGAACTGTAGAACGTAGAGAAACGAAAAAAATGCTTTCTGATAAGAGAGAAGATTTGGCCAATAGTTGCAAGCAGTTTGATGCAATGACAAACATTGCATTCCGGTTTGTTCATTTATTCGTATCTGTAATGATGTGCTTATTGTGCTTCGAAGAACGACTGAAGAAAAATTTTGAAGAAGGCTCCGAGAAAAACAAAAGGGAATGTAACGAGTTTGGAAATTTGTTTAAGGAACAGATGCGAGAAAATTCCAATGATGATGGATTCACAAGAGAAGTTTGAAGGAACCAAGGGATTGTCTCAACTTGAAATGGTAAGAGAGATTGTAAATGAGATACAACCACCTAAAAGCAAGGATAAAGATGTCCATAAAAAGTATAAGAGAGTTTTGAATTTAGCCAATGAGTCATCTTATGATATATTACAAGATAGAAGATCAAAGACCCTCACTCACCCTTACCCCTAGTTGTCACAAGATATTAACATCTGCGTTAAACAGTCATAAAGAGGTAGTTGTAAATTCTGCATGGTCCATAATGACTGATATGGGGTCTCCATGTTTAGATGTGGAAATCACTGGAATCTTAATAAAGAATTGCACAATAGATGGAGGATCTAGGGTTAACATTATGCCTGAGTTTATATGGAAAAATTTAGAATTGCCTAAGCCTGCAACAGTGCATTTTATGGTTAGAATGGCGGATCAAAGAAGGGTCCAACCATTGGAAATGTTACGGGAATAAAAACACTAATTGCAGGTGTAACCTTCTTTTGTGGACTATGTTATTTTGAGAATGGCATGTGGAGGGTTTACTTATCTATTATTCTGGGAAGGGACTCGCAAGAGACACAAACCGGCGTCTTCTCACAGCAGCTCTTCTTCCATTCTCGTTGCTTCCCTCTCTTTCCTCTCATTCCTTTGTTTTCGAGCTTCTTTTCCATGAATCTGCCCGTTTCCGTTGGTGCTTTGCTTCTTTCTACTGCATTGTCTTCTTATTCCCCTTCAACTGCTTCCTCTTGTCATTACCATATTTTGCTTCCTCCGTTTCTATCTGATCGTCCAATGGCACGGCATAGTATGGCACGGCATAGGTCACTTCTTCCCTTGTCTTCTCCTGGTTTGGGGTTTGTGCTTTTTGTTCAATTGGCGGCTTGTGAGCTATGCATGGTGGATCTACACCAGAGGAGTGATCAAGTCTTTAAGTTTTTTCTTTTGTGCCATTTGATGCATTCGGATTGTGCATGATGAATCTAGATCAAAGTTTGGTCATCTTGTTACTTGTTGTCCAGCTTGGGTCATGCAAAAGTTCTTATGGAATTCTTCTTTGCACCGGTTTCAATCACCACCTCTCATGTTTTTATAGCATGCAATTCATTGTGGAAGGCTGGTCTCGGTGGTTCTTGTCTATCATATTCTTGCTTTTTCATTCTTTGCTCGTATTTTCTCGTGTTTTGTCTCTTTGTTTTCCGACCAGCCCCGGGAGCGAAGAAGCGGCACCGGTACTTCGCATTCTCTTGGCATTCTTCTCTACTCATTTCTTTTGCAATTGGGCCCATCGTTTTCGGTGTTTGGGCGGCACCTAACTTCCGATTTCGAAGTTAGGTCAGTAACCCGGCTGGATTATGGCGTTTTCTGGCGGACTCGAGCTTGGATCTTCCCTTTTTTAGCCGGTTGGCCGAACCCGACCACGTTTCGAGAAAACCTATTTCTTCTTTTTATCCGGCTATGCATGCCCATTTGCCGCTTCTGGGGTCTATCACCCAGCTCTTAGATCTGCTCTGAGTCCTGCGATTTTCCTGCTCCCATTTCATTGAATCGATTCTCCCATCATCGATCTCTTTTGGGGTTTTTCCCTTCTCTCTAATTCCTTGGCTGCACAAGCTTTTTCTCAGCATGTCTAGGCCTACCTTCCTCTTCATATCTGCAAGTGTTACCTTTCACTAATTTTTTGCAACATACATGGCCGGTTGGTAATAGCAATAGAAGAAATTTATTTGATTCGTTTGGTTTTTTACATTGGCATCTTATTTCACATGTCTGCAACTTGATTGTCTCTGGACAGCAGATTAGCCAATCTCCTTCTATGCTTCTGTTCTCTGTGCTTCTCCGATTTTTTTGCAGGGGGGCGTTTTTACAGCATGGCGGAGCGGCCGGATTCTGTGTTAGCCCGCCGCATGCGGATCGCCGCCGTGCAGAGCTCCCGGCCGCCGATCCGCCATGCAACCTTCGGCTGGTTGAATGTGAATCCAGCATTCTTGCTCTCATCTCTTTCTGAGCCTGCCTCATCGAAGCTGCTTCCGGTGAACGAAACCCTCTTCTATAGTTCTCCACGACCCTTTCTGCTTCTAACATAACCCTTTCTGCTTCTAACATAAAGGTCTTCCCTTCTTTGTGAGCTCCACCCTTTACCATGGTAGGCTATAAGAACATAGGTTCCTATTTATCTTATGCCCCCTTATATTAATTATCATGGCCTTTTCATAGCCTTTGATATTTTATAATGGTTACATAGGTTATCTTCTGCCCCCTTTACATATACACTTGGAAAAGCATTAAGAGTAACATTTACATTATATTTTCCATCCCCCATGCTTGCTCCATATCGGTATGTCATCCCCGTATGTCATGCCAGTTGTTAAGATATTGTTACCTGCCTTGTGTATGCCATCTCAGTTATTTTGAATATTGCTACATGGCTTGTGTTCCAAGTATTCCATATGCTGGGGGTTTTTGCTTGGGGTCATGTCGATGATTGTTGTTCACATATTTACTATGGTAAGTCCCTTTGTAGTATTCTTTTACAATTATTGATTTTTGATGGTTCTTATGAGTGATATAACAGGTTCTCTTCTTGTTTTCACAAAGCCATCAATTTAATTGCCTCATCTTTTATGCATCTAGAGCTGCATTGACATTGCTAAGCGTAATGGGACCTACTTTTGACGGTTTTCTTGTCTTAGAATGAGATCAATGGAAACATTTTTTGCATCATATGGTGGCTCCTCCATTTTGCCTAGATACATGCATCTTTTCTATGTGTTAAATGATTTTTATTCTATTGGAATTGGTTCTTTATTGGCTATTCTAGCCTAGGGATATGCCATATCCTATATGTTTGGTGTTTTTTCTAACTTTCTTCTAGTTGACACGTTCAATTGACGAACTTGCCTCATGGCTCTAGGTTGGTGGACCGATATCTCTGCCACTATTTCATCATGTGGTGGCTTACTCAATTTTATCTAGATACATGAATTGACTCTTCTAGACTCTGTAGAGATATGTCCCCAATAGAGACGATGTAGAGACAATGTCGATGTCCCTCAGTCATTATTTTTTGTAGGAGAGTCTTGTTTTCCTCATTTTCACCTTGACTTCAGATACTTCTAACCTACCCACAACCATAACTTTGGTTAATTTGTTTACCCCTTCCTTTTTGTTAGGCCTAAGGCTATTGTCATGGCTTCCCATCTTGTTTTGGTTCAGGATTCGCCTTTTGCCGTCTTTTCTCTCTTCACTCTTCCTTCCCTACGACCGTCCAGCCCATAATCATCTCTACCCTTTTGTCAACCTAACCCACTTCGATCCCTTTTAGGCATTCGCAATCTTCCTAGAGGCGGCTCACATCTTCAGCTTGGTGGCTCACACGTTTTGCAAAACATGTTATTTCTTTTCCATTTCTTAGCAGTATATTACTCTTATACCTGTTTCGTTGGACGCGACCCATCTATCACGACATCACAGGTTCTTCTCAATTTTGCCTCCAACATCAACCTTTCTCTCTCTCTCCTCCCTCCCTCCCTCTTCGAAATATGTTTTCATTCCATTTAAGTATTTTACGACGGGTTTTCCACACACGCTTGTTATTTATGGCTCAATTTCTTATACTTATGCTACGTATTTGAGTTTGGACATATACTTGGAGTTGAACATTTGGGTGCATTTAAGAATTTGTGATTACTCAGATTTCATGAGGGTGCTCTGACTTAGTCCTTTGATTTATATTGGCTTTTTTACTCTTGGCATTTTACAGTAGTGGATTCTTCCTCAGGGGCACGTGATCCATATCAGAATGGCATTTCTAGCCATTTTGTTTTTTCCACGCGTGGGTCTTGTCTTCCTTCAACCTCTCTCTCTCTCCACTCGCGTTTAACATTAGGCTGCTCAATTTTTCCATTGACATTCCATTTCATGTTTACATTGATTAACTGTCATGGATTTTATGTTAAGACCTTTTACTTCTTTTGCACCTATGCTTGCCCTTGGATTAACAGTTGTGGGAATTGCACCTGGGTATGGCTCATTATGCTATCTATTTTGCATTCTTGCTACTTGGCTTTCTATGCATACAAATTCTATTGAGTTTTTCTATATTATTAGAATTCCCGGGAATTTTTGTGGCTTGGAGTTTTGGATGATTGGGGGCATTTATTCCTAACTTTTCAGGCCTTTTTGCATGGTCCTGAGTTACTTATGAACGTGTAATTAGAGGGTTTTCCATAAGGTATGTTTTTGCACATGTATATTATTTTTAGAATATGTGGTGAATCTAACTCTGTTAGCCTGACCAGATCTTGGCTCTCTTAATATTCACCTTCACTCTCCTATTCTTGTTCCAGACCATTTCACATACCGTATGCACCTCTTTGCTAGGTACTTCTATTTGATGCCAACCTTATTTTGCTTCTTGACCTTCCTCATGACCTTCGACTTTGCGCTAATATGTCTGCCACCTCTAACTTTACCTTATCCCTCGTTTCCATAAATGCTGCTTATTTCATTTATTTAGTGTGCCTATATTTGGTCATACCTGGGCCGACAGTTCGTGTCACATAAGTCTAACTTAACCTTGTCCATTGTTTTCGTCATACTCTTCGTCTTCAGGCTTATATTCAAGGGTTCTTAACCTTCCTCTTGACTTTGTGCTCCCGTGTTTGTTACCTCTACCTCAACCTCGTCTCTCGTTCTAGTAAGTACGCTTTATATTGGGGTATTTCTTTATAGGTTTCGGCATGTTCTCACTTCTCCTTATCACGTCTTATTTCAAAACTATTGTTTCTTTTTATGTCCCCGTTTCACATTGCTTTTTAAATGCGTTGCGTTGCATTTTATGTCATACAATTGTTTATTTGGCAAATTTAATTTACATAATTTTTCATGTCATTGTTTTTTACGGTTTCGGGCTTTCCAGGAGGTAGTCTTGCCTCGTAATCATCTATCATTTCACCTTTTTCTAGTTATGACGTATTTACATTTGGCACCCCATTGCATTTTGCGACATGGGTTCTCTCTTGGATATATTCTTGTTTTGCGTTCTCATTTTCGGGTTATGACATCTTTGAATTGGCATTCCATTGAGTTTTGTGACATGGGTTTTATATTGGCTTAGAGGAGGTTCCACGGGCATGGCCCTAGCTTTATTCATAATACATCACTTTACCTAGTCCTTGTATTTCCATTTGTCCTTTTTTACTAGTTGCACTCCACCCTGACCTAGGCTTTGACCTCTATCTTCTCTTTTTCATTGGCCATAACCTCACCTTTGACTACTTAAGCCTCATTTTTGCCTGATTTACTGTGCTTCACATTAACCTTCATCTCAATTCTTCATCTTAACCTTGCTCTTGTTTTGTGCTAACATGTCTACCTCTTCCTCAATCTTTTTTTTTTTTTTGAAGGACTTGAGCCTTTATTATCCAGAGAAAGTTACAGAGTATAATGGGGACTAATAACTCAGTGGAGAGAATGTCCACCAGAGCAAAACCACCCCACTCAAATACAACATCTAAAACAATATGAAGAGCAAGCAAAAACTCATAAGTAAGTATGAATCAAGATAGTGCTCCCAAATACTGCTCTTCACCTCATTAGCAATTGATGAGCACCAATGCTTTGACAATTCGTTGTTGGGCATCAAGAAGGACCTCGTGCATCTCAACAAGCAAGACCTTTGAATATGAGAAGATTCCTTCTTTTTCCAAATGGACCGATGATCCATGCGTAAGCCAAATGAAAGGCTCTTTTTGCCAAATTATCCCAACTACTTGGATAAACTGCTAATAACACCTGCTGACTATTCAAATTGCAATGAAAGAGGCCTTGAAGCCACAACCAAGCATGTCCGACATGTCTACATAGGAAGAAGCAATGCTCAATTGTCTCGCCCCTCCAGGCACATAAGGGACAAAGTGCATTACACCTGCATCAAATCAGGCACCGCAATATTAACGCTACAGACAACGATGAGTGACTTGCCACCATAAAACAGATACTTTGGGATGGAGTAGTTTATCCCATACCCACTTCCATACTACTTTCACGATCCCCGGAATGACCAAAGGCCACTTGGACGAAGGAGGCAAGACGTCGGCATCAAGCAAGACCTTGTACATGGAATTCACCAACTTATCTCATTTGACATGCTCAACTACCCACGGGTCGGGTCATCCACTTGTGCTATTTGGGAAGAATTGAAGACACCTTCGCCAAATAGCTCGATCCCACCTTAGAAGGAGGAACTTAGCTCTAAACTCCTCCCATGTCGCCAAGAATCGCCTTTGATTATTATACCAATCGGATATCACATGCACACTGCCGCTTCCATCGACAACATTTTCCAATGGGTGGATCAAGCAACCAGAGGACCACCATCCAATGGAATCCACCAACAACTTGCCCGTCATGCATGCTAGTAGTGTGCTAAGATGGTGAAAATGAAACAGATTGTACGGTGTCCCATGCAACTAGCAATCCCCTCTAAAAAAATGGGGATGCATTAGGTATGCCGCCGCTGGATAGAACAGAGCCCGTGGGGAAAAGTGGCCTAAGAGACCGAGACCCAAAAGAAATGCACATTTGCAAAGACCCGATAAACAAGGCGGAACCCGGGACTCATCCACATTATTCAAAATTCTCCAAATGAACTTAGAAATCATCACCTTGCTCAAGCAAAAGAAAATTAATCATTCCAAGGCCACCAAAATGCTTTGGCAACATGCACTTTTCCCTAACCCGACTTTGGACAAAGAAGACCCTCCTCTGCTCCCCCGGATGAAGTTCCCGACAACCCCGACGAGAAGTTGTATCTTTGGTGTGGAGCCAACATGAACGGGCCATATACACATGAGTGTTTGCCCCTCAATCTTGTCCCTCTTTTATAAGAGTATTATTCATTTTGGGGCATTTGTCATGGCTTTAGGCATGGGGTATTATTTTTCTATGACATCAACACCCATTTCTACGCTGCTAACCTGAACCAGACCTAAACCTTCCTTCTTGACTTTCCTCTTAATTTGTGCTGACATATCTGCCACTTCTACCTCAACCTTCTCCCTATTTCATCGCACACATATTCTATTTTGGCAAGTTGTAGTTTGGCGTCATGTTCTTGAAGTTCTTCTATACCATTTATGTTTTTTCAGCACTATCGTTATACATCATTGGCATATTTGCTCTTTAGCTGTGTCTGGATGGGCCAAATATTGCGTTTGACACTCCATTGCAATTTTGTGACATGGGTTTTCTATTGGACCATTTTTTATTTTTGATGCTTATCTTTCTCTAGATGAGGCGTATATGGAGTTATTGTGTATGAGGTATTATCTTGGGCGCATTCTAATTTTGTGCAGGGTGCTAGTCATGCCTCATTCGAGTTGTCTTGGGAAATTCATTTCTAGCTGGTCGTTGAGATCTTTTTTCAATGTACATTGTGCATTGTGCATTGTGCTATCATTACGCATCATTTGCAGAGGCATTCATTTCTAGCTAGCTATCGCGCTTTTTGTTCCCAGTGCATTGTGCTATCGTTATGCATTGTGCTATATTATACATCATATTTGCTATTTAGCTATGTCTGGATGTGTCAAATATTGCGTTTGGCACTCCATTGCAATTTTGTGACATGGGTTTCTCTTGGATCATTTTTTGTGGGTGGTGCTGTTTATTTCCACCCTGATGGTGACACAAATTTATATTTATCATGTTTTTCTTCCAACGCTGCGTGATGCGTTTTCTCCACCTTTTGGGTGATGCTATCTTCTCTTTTTCATGTATTGTTGATTTTTCTTCATTACTAATCGCTCACATCGATTTGAGTGCTTGTTGTTGTGCAGCTTGCCGCTTCGCCGTCATGCACGTTCTTGTTCTCCTTAACCCGACTCAACACTTGGAGGTTTCGTGGCGGCTAGGCTTATAGTTTAGGAAGTTCTCCGGTAGTCGCCTGTTTTGTGTCTCTTGGAATACTTCCCTGCAATCGCATCGATCCGGAAATTTACCATGATCGCCGATTCAGGAAGGGACGAGCTCCTATATAAGGCCATTTCCTCTTTCGGACTGGTTATCGGCGTCTTTTCACATCAGCTCTTCTTCCATTCTCATTGCTTCCCTCCCTCCCCGCCCTGCTGCGTGGGGGCATGAGTTTTTTTCATTTATGTTTCTGGTTCATGCACTCTTTGTTGTTCTCCACCTTGGGTGTTGCTATTATCATGTTTTTTTTTCATCGGCATCATGTCAAAGATTATTCTCCCACCCGCGGATGATCTTTTTTTAATTCCACCTCGGCGGTGATGCATATTTTCACATAATGGTTCTCCACCCGCTGGGTGATGCTTTTCCACCCTATGGGTGATGCTATCTCTTTTTTTTGTGTTCTTTTTCATCCGCTTTCATCACTCATATCTTGGGAACTTATTGGTGCAAAATTGTTTCATCATGGCCATGCATGTTTGCTTTTCTCTAACCATTCACGAAAGTGTTTTAGGGTTCTTTTTGTGTTCCTTGCGTGATTCCGCCATCTTCTTCGATCCTCGCTATATTTGTGCTCGCGCCATCAACCCATCCCCTTCTGGGTTCTCCATGCAACACATTCAAGGATTTCGCCGTCTTCTGGGGTCCTGCTATATTTGTGTTCGCCATCCACCCATCTCATTCGGTTCTCCAGGCAACACATTCAAGGTTGTTGGCGACCATTTCTCATTAGGGTTTTCCTCGAAAATCCGAAAGGGCGGGGTTTTTTATCCCGATGAGAAGTTGTCGCCATTACCCTTCTATATTGCCTGTGCGCATTTCTTTTTACGGGGTAGTCCGATATTGTTCCTATGGTCGGCTACCCCTCTCTATTCTTCAAAACATTGTATACTGCTGATGTGATGAATGACAAGCCTATCTATCGTTTATCTATCTATTATTACTAGGTAGGCTATGGTAAATGCAAGCTTCGGCCCAACATGATTTGTCTACGACTTACTTGCATATTGGTAATGGAAATATTGAGATTAAAATTCGAGTGCATATCCAATCTAGAGACGGGGATGGAAATGATAACAATCCTAGCTCCTCTATAGAAGACATACCCATGATGGTGATGGTGATGGTGATGGTGATGGTGATGGTGATGGTGATGGTGATGGTGATGGTGATGGTGATGGTGATGGTGATGGTGATGGTGATGGTGATGGTGATGGAGGCTGGTCAAGAGTATGTTGATAGAATGGGTTACGAGCATTTAAACATTAGCGAAGATACCTCGAGCATTGCTTTAGAAGAATGGATGAATTGTGGAAATGCTTATACTATAAGTGTTGATGTTACTAATGAAACCATTTTAGAAGAAATAGAAGAGGATGAATACGAGAAATATTCTGACTACTACTTCAAATATAACGAGGTGGAATCCAAACTGAAGGAGATTCCTACACATAGTGCATCTAGTAGATCAAGCAATGCTAACATCTCCTGAGATTATTGAATTAAATTTGGGGACTCAAGAAGAACCTAAAGTGATCAAGCTTGGAGCCCATAATGTGACGCTCCCCGAATCCATACGATGCTCCCATCGTATAAATATGGGAAATTCCCCTCCCATGGCAAATCCATCACCACGGAAAGGCCCTCCGTCTGACTCGGACCACTTGTGATGGCCAAGTGTCCGGGTGAAGGACATGGAGGTGTCATTTGTCCCACGCCTTCTAATGGGAATCCTATATAGCGGAAGCGTACATACATGTTAGCACCTAGCAACGATACTAATAAATAATATACCACCACGAAGGGTGGCCCATCATCATCAATATAACTATCAACAGAATACCAATATAACAAGGAAAATACACCATAACTAAGGGCTCTACCCCGGGCTCAGACTCCATGGGGCTTATCGGACGTCGTGGCCTCAAGATAACAACAGACAGAGGTATAACATGGCATTGGCTGGCATGAGACAATGGCTAGGGTAGTCCACTCCATACGCCCCTCACGGCACACTTTGCGAGATATGCTATGACGTGCTTGTAGCCCTCCGAGATGCAATCCCAAGGAATCACCCTTCGGGCTGCTCCGGTTACATCTCCCCGATCCGATGAGACAGTCGAGAGGCGCCTCCTCCCCGAAAGCATTACGGATCCCCGGGTGTGCTAGAGAACACGGCCGCATCGCTGACCCCGCGATCCGCATCTCGAATTTACTCCCCCTAAATCTAAAGGTCGCCTACCAGCCCGCGCTCGAGCCCGGGACGGCCATATAGGCGCTCGCCCTTCCGCCCGTGAGTGTTAGACCCATACCCCGCCCATACACAAGGACCGCTATAAGCCTAGCACACTATAGGAGTCCTCAGAGCCGCTTAGGCAAGACCCCACCCCGATTCACCCTCATACTGCCAAGTATCCGGGTTTCAACCACATCATAGCATCCATGCCCGTGTTGGCTCTTGTGCACAGCCGCATTTTACGGGTTTTAAGGGTTCTATCTAGGAACGTCTCTACTCCTAGATGGCCTTTAGATCTCTACCCCCCTTTTACCCATACAACACAGGAGGAACAGAAAGGAGGCTATACTTATACATCCATCCATCCATAGCTTCGAATAGAACATAAAATAGAGATTAACCATATATCTATTCATACAAGGGTTAATCCTAGCTACCTATCTAGGAATCCAAGCTATCTATGTACTAACCGGGATCATAGCTAGATCTACTCTCTCTCTGGTTCTCAGGGTGGAACAGCAGCTCCTCCTCCATCAACCTCCCCCAATTCGAATTGGGGCAAATGGGGGTATAAAACCCCAATTTGGGTCCCAAGTTAGCAACTCTCTCTTGCCCAATCGATTTGGGCCAGGTGGCAACTCTGGGTTGGCTAATATTTTAATATTTTAGCCTTTTTAATATTAGGTTAAGCCCTAAATTCGAATTAGGGTTTTGGGTTAGGTTTCCACTTTAACAATTAATAATTCCATGGAATATAAAATAGATATTGTTTCTTTGTTTTGGAAAAACATGTACAACCGTCTTCTTATCCATTTGAGTTGTTATCTTCATATGTTGCAGCAATAAGCTTGACTCAAATGTGTATCGGCCACATATACCATGTTGGAGCCTTGATTAGCAGATTTGCTTCTGCTTTTTCAAAGAACTTGCAACTGTGGTGGGGAAGAAGAATGTGCCTCTCATAAACCTGTTTTAACTTAAAATTGAATGCTACTAAATAAGGGTAAACAATAGATCTTATGTTCTTAGCAGCACTAAACATTGTCTTTTTAGGGTTGTTACTCAAGTTTGTTGATTCATGCATGTGTTAAAGCAGGTAGAGCTTATGGCTATCATACCTTTTGTCATATATATTGCAAATGAAAAAACACATGTAAAATGCTTCTCAGTCCGAGCAAAATATATGGCTCATCAACCGACAAAGAACAGATATATTAAACACATTCAAAGTATAAGGACCATACATGATTATTTATGCATGCGTGCAGATAAATACTGTGTACCAAAGGTTAACAACACAAATGTGGATAGGAGTATTGCACTACTCCATGAAACTATCCTAAGATGTCTGGAGAAACGACAAACAGGAACACCCTTCTTTGATCAGCATGCAAGAAGTGCCAAGCTTGTAAATGAAGAGTATCAAAATCAGCTAGAAGCCTCATATATTGGTTCCAAATGCATGTTCTACTATTTAGAAAGAAGAAGTAGCAGTCACATAAAGAATTCAGTGGGATTGGCACATAAATTCGATGTGATTGGTTGTAGGGAAAAGGTAATATGTTTCTCTCTCTTGTCATAAGCGTGTTTTCTAAGCTACTTAACGAATGGAGAACAATGGTAGCGTATCAACTTCGAACTTTGCAAGCTGAGTTGATATGGTTTTAGATTTTCATTCTTCTTTCTGTGACCAGCACCATACAATTTGCTTCTAGTGGCAAGATTTTCAATTCAAACTTGTTTTATTATTTAATTCCTATTAAGGGATTTAAAATTGTATACAAGCCAAGATTCCTTCCACCAGCCATCTTAACGAGCCCTACAATGAAAGGAGGAAAGTGAATAAGATAAACTTTTTGAACTGTCTAAACATGTTATCAAGTGGACATTTTCTACCTGGTGGAAGACATAACTAATTCTTCATGATATGTAGTTAGAGGAAGAAAGTGAAGAGACTAGGCCCAGTGACGACAGAGTAGCTTCAAGTAGCGAGAAAGAAATTGAAGAGACAAGGAATATAGATGATGATCAGGACGATAAGCATTATGAGGTGAAGATTTCTTTCTTCTCCCTTTATTTTTAATTGTTTTCTTTTTCTAATTTGACACAAATTTGTGTGGCTTCATAGGTTGATGCTTCAAGTGTAGACGACTGTAGAATGGAGGAAATTTAATTAATCCTTTCGTATCACCTGTATCATATTTATATTTACGTGCACATACTTTTTGTTTATTATATTGTAGAAGACACCTTCCATCTGCAGCGAAAATAGTAAAGTGACATTGTTAAAGGTGTTAGAGGATGATGCAATTATGCATGAATCAGAAATATACATAATGATGATATTGAGCTCAAAAGTCCTTTCTTTTATATCAAAAAGTCTTTTACTTCTTAATAATAATATACGCGAAGTAAGAAATTGATAAATCACATTCTAGAAATGTGATCATCGGACCATTTCGTTTCATATGACGAAAAGTAGATGAACATCTATCTAGCAATTTAACGTTTCTAACACTTTTGGGCTTCATAAGTTTGACATCGCTTTTGGGTTGTGTCGTAGGGTCTTCATGCAAAATGGGTAATCTATGGCCCTTCGATTTGGGGGCAATTTTTAAAAACCCCGTATCTTCCAAAATGCAGTTCGTAAATAGAGGTTCCATAGCCCGATCATCCCACAAATCGTTTCCTTGTGAATACTTGCTGGAAGAACATATAGATTCTGTTGAAGACCATGCCAATTCTGGTTCCTTAATTTCCTCAAGTGAAGAATGCATTCCAGCATCGTTTTCTGAATGTTGTTGTAAAGCAGAAATGTTTTCTTCTGCTTCCAAAGCTAAAGAGAATTATAAAGTAGTTCAGTACAAGCTATTAAGTATACAAATTTCATATACATCGAAATTTATTTTGAAGCATCTAGGATACACCTTCATGGAGCCATTTGTGAACAGGAACAACAGAATGTTGCAATCTCTCATGGCTTATAGAGCTCAAGATTTCATGCGTCTGACATGCAGCCCCTGGGCATGTTACAATGAGAATGTTTTAAATGATGGATACCAATCTTTATAAGAGAAGGAGGCCAAGAAATTTACCAGGCCTTTGGGTTGTTTGGTTTATGGCCATCTCATATTGAGGACAAACTTGGCTGGACATGAGTCAGAAGTGTAAGTTAGCCAATACAAATCATTAGGTATTTTTTTTGTTTAAGGTCTATATTAGGACGTCATCAGACAACCAAGTCTAGTAGACACCTACATATCCTATCCATATCGGTTTGCGCCGAATGGACCATCGTGAACATGTATCAACAGAAAGTTCTACTACGTCGGGGTTCATCATTAATATAACCCCTAGCAACTCCCATCAAGAAATGACATCTAAGGTAGGGTTTGAACCCCTGACCAAAGTGCACAAATCTTAGGCATCACTCGGTCTATATCAGCTATAATCTTTGTGCAGTTCATCTATGTGTCATCATTCCATCTGCCAGGTGCTAGACATTTGGTCATTCAACAGACGTTGAACCCTTCTGCAGTGATAAGGAGGCCAGACTAGTTTGCCATTAGGGTGATGCTCAACTTTCATGCAGTGTTCGCTTATTATTGTTTGGAATGGCTGCTTGATGCATTCTTGCACTTCCTTCTTCATGCGCTGTGATGCAGTTTATGTTGCTATTTTGGTTGTTTCAGGTCATATTATTGATCCTAGGAACAAATGCTGCAGTAGATGTTATAACTGAAACAAATGCAGGGAAGGCCCATGAAGTAAAGTTGAACGTTTATAATCTCGCTGGGAAAAGAATGCCAAATTTTGTTTGAAATAGAACAACGATTTCATGGACTGAAAAATGTCATGAATGTATCCAGCGGTGTAAATCATGGGCAATATTTCTTCTGTCGGATAGCATTGACCTATATGTATGTTTAATAATGCTTGAAATGAGATTGCAACTACAGAAAAGACAACTTGTAAGTTTTTATAATAGTGAACTGCTTTTTAGGCATTGATTTTGCTTCAAAATACAATTGGAAGGAATGTGTAAAAAGAAGAGTCATGGGAGGTAAATCAGCTTTGTATAGTATGCTTACGAGGTGTCATAAAGCATCTCTAATAGATTGGGAGCTGAAAAAAAATGCTTTTCAAAACATTAGTACAAACAGTATTGCTATATGGAACTCCAGTATGGAGGCCAGGATGCTCAGCAAGGCTATGGAGCCAAATAGAAGCCGTCGCGTAAAAATGTTCTTAAGGAGGAGCCGGGAATCAAAGCTCAAATTCCATATGCAATCATGCTTATTGTGCCGGATGTTCCCCTTAGAGCTTGAAGCTCTATACCAATCAGAATTTTGTAAATAGGCTTAGAGAATAGAGTCCACCAATCTCCCATCAAGCTATGGCTAATGCTGAGCAAGGGTGGCTAAGAGATTTTTGGAATTGGGCTAATAAATGGGGGCTATCAGAAGCCAATTGGCCTAGTGACAAAAAGGAGGCAAGAGCCATATTGGAAAGACTTGTAATAGATTACTTATGGGCTGCCCCAGGTAGTAGAATGGTACACTATAGAAGAGAAGTCAACAGCATTATAGATTACAAAAGCCAAGCTTACTTATGTTCAGATATTCCAAAAGCATATAAACAAATTATAGCCAGGTACAGAACCAGTTCTCATCATCTGGGAATTGAAGTAGGCAGGTGGTTCAAAGTTCCCATGGGAGACAGGAAGTGTGAGATATGTGGTTCGGGAGATGTAGAGGATGAGGCACATACATTTCTACATTGCTCAGCTTATGAGCATATTAGAGATGACTTCAGCATACATATGCAAGACTTTTCAGCATTGTTGAATTTGGAACCATATTTGTTAGGAGAGTATATAAGCAAGGTGGATACACACCAATCATTTTTTATAAAGTTGTAAATATTAGTGCTCCATGGCCTCTCAAGGTCCTAAGTGAGCATTAGATAAATAAATAAATAAATAAAAATAAATAATAAACAAGATAAATAACTTAATCTCTCATTTCTATGCTAACAAAACATGTATTTCCATTCTCTGCTCTATTACACTTGCCCTTATCCTTCTGCAATACTTCTTCCATGCCGAGCACCAAAGATTTCTTCAGGCCAATTCCCATAAAGTCATGGTATCAAGTATTCTATTGTCTAGAAGTACCAATTTGAATTGATTGTCAAAACATGATTTTGAACTATGATTTCAACCACTTCACCCTCCAGCCATGGAGGGCAATCCTCCGTGCGCAGCACCTTGTTTCTTGATGGTTTTAATGATTACAACTAAGTATCGATTGCTCTCGAAGACAGAGATAAAATGACATTTATTACAAAAGGCATTTCATGGAGGTGTTTTTTGATGACTTTTGTGTTTCTAACATGTGCCAAGGCCATCGGAAAACATTACGATTGTGCTTTACAAAATGTCATGACTATGGTATCTCTTTAAAACCCATCAAATGTATTTGTCTAAGATTTCTTTGATTCTTGGGCCCATTCCATTCGTCTTGTTGTTGGATTCTCTCTTATCATTTTATCCATTTATATCCTACAAACTGAATGAGTTTGGGATCATCTGCAAGACAACCCTCTGTAAGGACTCTTGGATCAAACAGACAAATCCTTAGTATAATGTGTCATATCGGATTTTGCAAAAGAGATCAAAAGAACAAAATAAAGAACAAAGGAAACTATATGCCAGTTAAGAATCCCTTGAATATTATAAGAAATACACGAGGTCTTGCGAGACGTAGAGACAAAAAAGCTGAAACAAGGCAATATTAAGTCTTATCTAAAACTTAAGGTCCAAGTCTACTGATATATATAGTACAACTGCCTCATACCCAAAATAGGTATATGGCAGAGCCTTTGTGATCTCGATTACTAATTTCTAGATCACTTGCTTGATTTGGAGGAATCTTGTCAGTACCGTCATGAGTGTCGTGATTCCTGTTAAGTTAAGGCCGCACTCCACGGGTTTAGTCACTTGTCACCCCTTGTCCTCTTCTTTGACGAGGGTGTAAATTTCTACATGGGCATGGGTTTGCTACCTGACGCTCCTGCGTGACCCTGACCCTTATTTTTGGGCTCTTGTGTGCTGGCTTGTGTAGTGCTCAAGAATAGTCCAGTGCCTTGTGGCACAGGACTAACACTCCCCCCCACCAAAGAACACTCAGAGGAGAGAAAAGCGAGCATTGTCTCTGGAGGTGGAAAACCTGTGACTTGCGAGCCTCGGAATGATACTTCTGGATGAGATCCTGGCGGTCTTTCAAGGCATCCGCAGTGTTTAACCCAATGGATAGTGTAGCATCCAACAGAAACCCAGACTGCGATGTCTTCAAAGGCAGGGTGAGCCTCTGCCGGAACAAACTGGCATTCAATCAGCAGATAGGTCAGGATGTCAAAAGCACCAGCACTGACATTGGGATTGCAATAGTAAACAGGACATCCGCGAGCCAAGGAGCAGGTGAGAAGATATTTTAAAGCAACGCAACTTGTAAACAGAGGGGTCGGGAGAAGTGGCAACTCTTTCAAGAAATTGAGTTAGTCCCCAGACCACATTGATAGTGGTTTTCCAACCTCGTTCATTTAAGATGTAAATCCAATTCTAGTTATTGTCCAAGGTTTCACCAGCCTGCCAGACATTCCGACACACAAAGCATGGATCCCAACAGAGATCTATGGATATAATTATGTGTTGGAGTCCAATCAGCATAACCAGCCAAAACCGTGGTCCAAAAAGGGGAACGCCAATCAGAGGTGAGGAAACGATGGCATGGAGGTGCTCCAAGCGACGCATATGGAGTGTCGTGTTGGGGAACAGATCATGGGCTGCTGAGTTTGAGTGCAGAATTCCTGAAGCAAATCCTGATCCAGGGCCTGACACCAGCATCCCCATTTTGGACAGAGTAGTAGAGTATTGAGAGGGGGCGGAGCCCAGTCCATAGGAATGGTTTGGCTCTCAAGATAAGAACGGAGACTATTGAATGAGCCTAAGTGCTGTAAGTAAAGTTGAGCATACCCAATCCCCAATTCCTCGTACATGTTCTTAGGGCCTCATGCAAGGCTTCAGAGATCCAAAGAGGCAAATAGCCAGCAAGCTCGGGCATATACTCTGTCTGAAGAGCATTAACCCCCAGGACTGATCTTGAAGATACTTGTTCTCTAAGCCATGGACTGGACGAGTTGAAGAATGAAAAAATCTTTGTCTTTACAAATGATGAGCTGGAAGTTAAGTAAGGCACAAAGAAAACCTTTTTCTTCCACAGTAAGGTATGGCTAGAGAATGAGAAAATCCTTGCTGGTGAAGGGTTTATCGATAACCCCATTGGCATTGAACCACTGGAGCATAAAAAGATGTCTTCGTGACTTCACATAATCCAAATAGCTCGTGGGCTTCGGGAAGTCACTAGGAATATTCAGAGCTAAAGCGACGTAGGTTTCTTGCTGGTGATGGGCATCATCTGCAGACTGGATAGCTTGTTGCAACTGATATTCCAAATCTTGTATTTTATTTTCTTTTGTTCCAAGGAAACGAAGTTATTCCTCGAGTTTGCGATGAGCATGCATGGCTTGGGAAGGTGTGGCACCGTACGTAGCTGGAGGCTAGCAATCTCAGCACCATCTACAATCTTTTGTTTTCGCAGGTCTCTGAGCTGTGCTTGAAGACATGTGACCTGTGTTTGAATAGCAACTAACTGGCCTTCCAGAGCATAAATGTGGACTTCACCTTGCATGGTAGCGTGCTGCTAATGGTTGAATTCTTGTTGTATTCCCGCATAGAGGGATTTTGTGTTTGCAAGGGCCTTGTTCTTGATCTGAAGCTGAGCCACTAGCTGTTCTATGGTGACCTGAAGTTGTGTTTGATGCTCTTCAAGAGTGGCACATGCCTCTTGTTCTTTAAGGAGAGTAGCTCGGGTGTCCAACAAAGCTTCATGTTTAATTTAAAAGCTCTCTTCCAAGGCCTTGGTCTGAGCGTGGGCAGCCTGAAATTCACGCTGCACAACATCCATGGAATCCAAATGCTTTTTGATACCATTCATAAGTTGATCCTAAGATTCCTGGAGCTTGAGCATGGAACTTGCCATATTCTGTTCATACTCATATAGTGCTCATCGTGATAGTTCAGGTATGGCAGGCTGAACAACAGGCAGAATAGGCTGTTCAACAATGGGCATGGAAGCATGTGGAGCATGTTTAAATGTGGAAACTTCAGCATACATAGACTGAGATGAAGTAAGAAGAATGATCTTTGGAGAGAAGGGTCGAGCATCAGTCAGATCCTACTATCTCAGAGAATGTCTAGCCTCCGTCTGAGCAGTATGGGGTCGAGAAGTCTCCTCTTGAAGTTCTTGGACAGGGCGAATGACCGAATGTGTCTGACTGGAAGCCTTTGAGTTGACATCCAAGGGCTTAGTGGAGATCCGACTGGGCTCTTGAAGGCATTGCTGAATAATAGCTTGGAAGTGTGCCCCCATAGCTGAATCAGCGCCCGAACCTGGGGCTTGGCGAAGACGGTCTATTTTCTGTAGAAGGCGTTGAAACAACATTTGTGGCCAATCTACAAAGCTAGTTCAATGAATAGCCAGAATGGCTGTATGAAAGAAATGCTTGTTGATATGTGTGTTTTGATAGAATACCCATAAAATTTCTGCCACAAAAACTTAACAAAGGCCTCATGAGGCCTTGTAATAGTCGTGAGCTTGTGGGTTGTGGCTGCATATAGGACTTGACCATACACAGTAACATCATGATCTTGCAAAGTTGCCCAATTCAAAGAAGGAGTGGGCCAAAAGACTTTGATTTAAGGTAATCCTAGTATCATCAACCTTCAATCTTCAGCCTCAATCTTCATCAAACCAACAACAAATTGCCGAAATTGGGCCGGATTAGAAACAGGGAGTTCTTGACTGGAAAACTCAAGCAAACCCGCCCTTTCCGCAACATCACAATGTTGAGAAGTGTACAGATAAGAAAAGGTCAGGATTCATGGGCTTGGTGGCTTGCAGAGTAGCTAACTTTAGTGTGGCAACCACCGCGATCGGAACAAAGAGAATGAGAGCGGAAGTCGAACGGCAGAAACGTTTGAGCTTTAAGGTTTGCGTCTGTTCAGCAGAGAGTTTTAATAGGCAATTCGAAAAGCAGAATTTGAACCGTTAATCCTGACAGATGGTAGCATTGAGAAAAAGATGGATCGAGAGCTAAACTTTTAACTAAGTCCTAGAAAGCCAATAGCAGTTATATCAATGGTGTAGATTGGAAAAAATGAATGGTGCGATGTTGAATTTTGGAGGCATACGAATAATGATTTGATACAACCGTGATTTAATGTGGCGTAATTAAGAAGGGCAACTCGAGAGTGCAAACATCTTGTTGGAGAAGGTGGCAGGGGCATTAGGCATAGGGTACCACTACTAGGTTTGCGGCGAGATATGGGAATCTGGAATTGGAATGTGTCCAGAATATAGACAGGTCAGCTAAAAGACATTGGACCACCGTGGCATCCAGCAGTAGGTCTATATAAGATGAAGGAAGATTGAGTTGAAAACACAGCAAGTGCGGCGATGGAGATGATTAACACTATGCCGAAGAATTGTTTGGAGTGGCTTATTTGCAACATAAACGATGTGGATCTGTGGAAGATGAAAAACAGAGGTATTCCCATGGATGGCTGGTTGGCCGCTTCTGCAGAAACATGTTTCTGTCCAACTATGTGGATGTGGTTATGCATCTGTGCTGAGATCTGGAGCATGGATATATGATCCTGCGAGCCTGTGCTGCTCCAAATGCAGAATAGCGAATGCTGAAGTAGAGTAGGATTTTATGTGTAGATGTAAGGGCGATGCCCAGTGTCTATGTCATTGATATTATCATGTGATGAGTCTGTATGAAATGTTTTGAGGCGAAAGCCATTAACCAAGGTAGGTAATGGTTTCCCACTCTTGGTTGTACCACCTTAATGATTTTATCGGGGCCAAGCCAACGAATTTGAGCTTGCCAGGAAAATTATTGTATCTGGAGTCATAGAAAAGAACTAAATCTCTTTAGTTGAAAGTTTTTGTCTTGATCTGATTGTCATGCCATAATTTTCACAATTTTTGACCAGCAAGAACCCTGAGATAGGCATCCCTGCGAATTTCATCAAGTTGTTGCAACTGATAAACTCGTTCCAGCACGACAGCAGGAGGATCATGAATAGTAGCCAGTTGAAATCTTAGAGTGGGTAGAATAAATTCAAAAGGCATCAAGGCTTCTTGGCCATAAACGAGTCCAAAAGGTGTCTGCCCTGTGGCAATTTTGTAAGTGGTATTATAGGCCTATAAAACAGTTGGTAACTTTTCCTGTCGATCTTTCCTGGAAGCATCACAAATTTTCTTGAGAATGTTGATCAGAGTCTTGTTGGTGCTTTCAACAAGACCATTGCCTTGTGGATAGTATGGCGTGCTCTTCCGATGATGGATATGCAAGTACTCCATGAGTTCCTTAATCGTGTGATTGACAAAGTGAACATCCCGGTCACTCACTAGTTCCATAGAGCATCCGAGGCGTGTAATTACTTGCGTGTAGAGCACTCGTGCACATGCTGGCTGCAGTGTTATTAGGTAACACATAAGCTTCAGCCCACTTGGTAGCATAATCTGTGAGGACAAGAATGTATCGAGCATGGGGGTTTCGAGCAGGTGGGTCAATGGACCCAACAAAATCCATCTCCCCAT
This sequence comes from Isoetes taiwanensis, assembly GCA_021234155.1. Classification (NCBI taxonomy): domain Eukaryota; kingdom Viridiplantae; phylum Streptophyta; class Lycopodiopsida; order Isoetales; family Isoetaceae; genus Isoetes; species Isoetes taiwanensis. The sequence continues at coordinate 11,340,450 of JAJEKV010000019.1, forward strand.
TTGCTGAAGGGGAGAGGCATGGCAACTGGAGTCAACGGGAGAGTGTCATGGGGCGTGGGCCGTCCCACGCGCTGGCATACGTCACATTGGCGCACATGAGCGTGAGCGTCCTTGAACATCATGGACTAAAAATATCCTGCCAAAAGGATTTTCCATGCCATGTTGCTAAAAGGGACCACTTTGTAGGCAAAAGACCCCACGGTGTGGTGAAAGTTGTTTTCAATTGATCTTCAGGGCGTATGGAAATTTGATTGTAGCCAGAAAAGCCATCCATGAAGGAGCACATCTCGTGGCCTGCTACTTCTTCAAGGACTTGATCCGTGAAGGGTAGCAGGAAATGATCACGTTCCGTGGTCAAGTTGAGTTCTTGGTAGTCCATGCAAACACGAATTTTCCCATTATGCTTAAGGGCAATAATAATGGGGTTCACCCACTCAGAATGTTTGACCTCGTAAATAAGTCCAGCAGCCAAGAGTTATCAATTTCTATTTTGAAGCGGTCACGATAGTTGGGGTTGATCTAGGACTGTCGGTGCTAGATTGGGCGTGTGTCAGGTTTGGTAGGAATGGTGAGTTCCCCGACTCCTTCTTAATGCCTCGTAAATCTTTATAGCTCCACGAAAAAATATATTTGAATTTCTTGAAAAGACTTAGCGCGCAAGTTTTATATGGTTTTCAAAGATTAGCAGCCAACTGGATGGGTTCATTGTTTCCTAAGTCAACAGTATCCGTTATAGTGTGAGCAGGTGGTTACAAAAGAACAGGTGGTTCAGTACTTTGAGTAAAAAAGAATAAGGGATGTTGATTCTTGTCAAGCAAGGGGTGCGTCATAATAGCTGCGACATCTACAAGGGCATGAGGGGTGTCGACATCTTGAAGGATATCAACATGTTGATTACAAGGCGCGAGATAAGGATCAATCAAAATAGCAATTATGTGACCCTGATCTAGATTCATATCACCCCAGGAATCAACATATTCAAGATATGATGATAATGGCAAACCACCATCGGAGCTTGGACTTGATAGATGTTTTGAATGTCTTTAGAGTCACTATTAGAGAGTGAAGGTTCAACATTTTCTACAGAAATGAGTTGCCCATTTTCAAGATCCATGGTGGCGTTCAGGTGACCATCGGTAATGACAAGTTGATCGGTGGCCCAATAGTGGATACTTTTAGTTTGGCAGAGAAAAGGTCGTCCGACCAGCATTTTATAATCACCAGGATCTTTCCCTGGTTTCTAGACACCAAATTCCAACAGGAATTGGAGATCTCCAATGTTAATTTGGAGTGTAGGAGTGCCACCTTGGGGATGCGTGATGCACCGCTACCGATTGATATCATAAAATGCGACGATACGCTTGCTTGATACCAAGTTCCTTCCTGAGTTTGTCCGTGATGAGATTGACAGCACTGCCGCCATCAATCTGTACATGATTAACTTGCTGATTCCCCCGTGGGCATGGAGGTTGCCACAGCACCAACAAGAACAGTGGGTAAGGGAAACTACTGTCGAAGAGTGGGACATAACTTCAGAATAGTAGGGAGACTGAAGGGAATTTTGATCTTCCAGTTCTTCTTGTAGCTTCAAAGGAACATGGGCTAAAGGATCTACAGGATCCAAGGGCCCCGGTTCCAATGGCGCCGGTTTCCTGGGCATAGAGGTCGAAACTTCCTTGAGGAGCTCCACTTCAGCTGCTATGTTTGGATATGGCTGAGCGCGTGAAGTAGGCGTGGACGTGGATGGTGCCTTCAAATGTTGTTGAGCGCGTGTGGTAGCATGAACATTGGCAAGCGTGTGTCCTTCAACAGTTTGCATAAGTTTGAGGATACTCTGACGGACCTTGGGCATAACATGAGGCATGAGTTTGTCAAGATCAGGGGCCAATCTTGGGCTGTTCGAGGGGGACAACCTCCACAACAAAAGCAGACTACGTGTCTTGTGGCATGAACATCAAAGATCGAGTGCCTAGGTGCTGGCGGGATATCAATTGTTGCACATGTGGATTGAGGGTTTGATAGATCTCTTCTTGGGCTTGTTGGTCCAACATAGCTTGCGGAGGAGCTTGTTGGTTTTGTTGCTGCTGAGGAGCACGTGGGGGTTTTCGCAAAATGGGCCTTGGACCTTGTTTCCCATTCGCGACCCAAAGTTGATAGGCCGTGAGACGCACCGCAGCAGTCTGATTGGTACCCGATAGCTATACTTGAACTTGGGGAAGGTGGGGGTATGCCGTGGTGGTGTGGCCCCATTCCTGGCAGTGATAACATTGAGCTTTAGCTGGATCAAAGGGTGCACGCGAGCCTTATCCTTGTAATTGCTGAGGTTGCTGAGGTTGTTGATATTGCTGAGGCGTGATCTGGACTTGAAAGGCCATCTGCTGTCAGAAAGACGTCGAATGAGAACACATGCAGTCTTCAGCAGTATGATTGCATATATTGCAATGCTTGTAGTGAGGGGGTTCATTAGTAGAATTGCATTCATTGGCCAGATGGCCCTGATACTTACAAATATGGCACCAGATTTGACTTCTCTGTGGTGGATTGATTGATGAGGTTGGACCGTGGTCTGTGGAACCATGACATGAGGTATGAAGGGCAAATCTGTGAGTGGAACATCTCGTGTAGACACATTGAAGGAGTAATTGACCAATTCAATAGCTTGAAGATCTGACTCTGTGTGGGATACTCCTTGAGCTTGCTGACTAAGATATGCAAGCGATCAACAAAATCTTGTGCCGATTCAGAAGGTTGCTGTTGGAGATCATTGAGCTGTTTGAGGAGCTATTGATCATCATCAGTGGTACTATAATGAGACAAAAAGGATACCTTCATTTCTTGTCAGCATTGTTTCCAATGACTTTTATTGGCAATGAGCCATTGATGTGGGGCACCACGGAACGTGGTGGAGAAAATATGAAACTTGATTTGGGGCTAAGAATGGCCATTTAAAATAGTGAGGGCTTCGAATTCCTCCATGTGTGCCTGAGCACTTTGCCTTTAGCATTGCCAAAAATAGGATACGGAAGCTTGAGATGAAGAGCCGTGGAGGTAACTTGAGTGACAGCAGGGTTGCCAAAAACATAATGAGTCCGAGGCACAGAAACCTGGGTGTAAAGTGGTGGTGCATACGGATAGGCAAGGCCTTGGGGCGCGGCAGAGGGCTGCGAGCAAGGCATCTATATGGGAATAGTAAACCTAGGAGGTCCAGAAATTTTGATATCATTTGGCGCCATACCCTGTGCACCCTCCTCTGTCAAGGTGAGATCACCAATGTTGTATACATTGATAGGAGGTTGAAAAGATGGTGAGGACAAAAATACATGGTTAGGACCAAAAGAAACCTGAGAGTGGCCCATACCATGTTGTAGTGAAGATGGTTGTGAAGGCAACGTCGTCGGCCCAGAAGGAATATAGATATAAGTACTTTCCAGCGTTTGAAAATAATGAGGTGTCTGGTGCACAAGAGTGTGACGAGGAGATTGAGGTTAATGGCGACAATTTGGAGGCGACCCCGACCTTGAGAAGAATTGAGAAGTAGGAGGGGCGGAACAAGCCCGCAAGCGAAAGCGGCCTCCTTCTATATCATAATCTCCATCATAAGAATCTCCAGCAGCTTCTTCGCGTTGATGGCGATCCACAGTTTGGGAAAGAAGCTCTTCCTGGGTAAAAGCACGTACAGACATAATGAAATCGAAAAAAGGAAAAACCCGGCGGCGGTGAGAGTGTTTAGGGTCTAGGTTCGGGATCGTTTGCAAGACAACCCTCTGTGAGGACCCTTGGATCAAACAGACAAATCCTTAGTATATTGTGTCATGCGGGATTTTGCAAAAGAGATAAGAAACGAAAAGAACAAAACAAGGAACAAAGGAAACCGCATGCCAAGATAAGAATCCCTTGAATATTATATGAAATACATGAGGTCTCTCGAGACGCAGAGAAGTCGCATATAATTAAAGTGGGTCAAATCTCAAAATTTGGAACTTAGACTGAAAATGGGACTCATACTAAAGAAAAAAAATTGGAATTGAATGCTTGATTAGAATTACACATCATACACTAATAGAAATTCACGTTAAAGAACAACAACTAGTTCACATGTTTTTCTCATAAAATTTACAACTGGTTCACCGGGAGAAGAGTGAAAAGAAAATGCCCATGGAGGGTGGCTGGGCAAGGGGCAAAGGGGCACAGGAAGGGGGATGGCAAAGGGCAAACCGGATGGCAAGGGAGGGACAAAGGGGGAGGGAGGGGCAAAAGCGGGCACATGGAGGGGCGAAGGGTGAGGGGATGGCAAAGGGCAAACGGGATAAGGAGGAGGGGCAAAGGGGAAGAGAGATGGCAAATGGGATGACATGGGGGGCTTGGAACACCTCGGACCTTGCTCTGTACGTTGTTCCCAGTAGGTGGTCTGTGTGCGAAGATGATGTAATATTTGTGCCAGCCCGAACCATCATGGTCTCTTCAACCACTGTAAAATACAATGTAATGAAATTATTTATGTATAAGATTCAGGGCAGATTAGCACTTCGTTTACAGCGAGATAGCATTTTCATTGGTTTTAGATGCACTCTTTACCTTTTCGACTCGGTAACTGAGAAAAGTAGACCATGTAATTTTCCTTAACATTTTTTTCACACAGGAAAAAAGGCATCTTCTAAAGCAATAAAGGGGTTTAAAAACTTTTCCCTCGTCCTTTTCGTGTAAAATAACAGGGTTCCAAAAAAAAGTGGGAATGGCATGAGACCCACTTTAATTAAATGCGACTTAGAGACAAAAAAGCTGAAATAAGACAATGCTAAGTCTCATCTCCCCTTTTTTTTTTGAGAGAGAGAACGGAGGTGGTTTTTTTTATATTATATAGAAAAGAAAATACTATGCTTCATTACAGACTACAGGAGTAGGCTTAACATCTTCATTCCCTTAACTGCAGAAGGTTATTAAAAGCTCTAAGAGCATGTCTACATTAAGGCACAGAAACGTCTCTCCACATCGAAACCAGAAGCTACGAGATGATCAAGAAGAGCCAATGGCTCTCGAAATAATTTCTCTTATTCTGAGAAACACACAAATAACCTGAATTGTTGAAGTAATACGAAGATGTGCGACCTGAGATTATAAGACAACAACCAAATATAACACAAACAACATGCTAATTCCATATGGAAAGCCAAGGTACTTTGGCATCAGTACCAAAGTTTCATCCAAACTTCAGTATTTGAGTGGCTTCTCAAGCTTAGCAGTGCTTAAAAGCAATCTAGGTGCTTCTATACTTAATCTAGCTGCTGCCATATATCCTGTTATCCCTCCCTCTTCAATATAAGCCAATAATTCTGATTAACTGCACAACCAAACTGAATCTTTCTTATCATCTATAATAGAACCTGGATCTTCCTGCTAGCAAGGAAGAGTGAAGGGAAAACGATATAACTAAAATTCGTTTCAAGATATGCCTATCAGACCATTTTCATTGCAAGATTACATATTCTAATGTATCTTTCCATAACCTGGATCGTTTATCTAGATTCTTTTGTCTGGAAATGCATTCACTGCAGACACGAGGCATCATTTCAAGTTAAGGGATACAGTATCCATACATCTAAGATGCAGGAGAAGTCTTAAGTTAAACATGGTTTTGATGCCTTTATCCAATAGCTTAGCTTCATTCTATTGTGTTCATTTTGCTTCCATTCCAACATTGGAAGGAAACAACCCTAGCTTTATGGTAAATTCAGATAGTTGCTGAAGTTGTGGTGGTTGGAAGTAATCGAAAAACAATGGTAAGGAAGAGAGGTGTACATGGCAAGTTTATCTGGCATTTATATTGAGTCGATATTGACTAATGAAGTTCTATGGCTTTTCTGATGAAGATTCTTTGTGTTCATGGAACATTCTTTGTGTCCATGATATAATTTAAATCCGGTCAGATATGAAAGTTTGTACTATAAATACTCAAGCTGATTGTTTCAGCAAAGTCTACTAGGATGTCGTTTCTGCATCTTTCTTGTGAAATTTGGAACCTTGGCATGTCATGTTATCGTCATTGTTTGTCCAAAATGTTTGATATGCGCATGGCATAAAGAATCTGAGCTCATATTTGACAATATTTATTCGTGCATTGCAAATGTATTCCTCCATGGTAGGAGTACCATGATGCAATTGAAAGCAAGCTCAACATGAAAAGGGCGTTCTTACTCATAAAATATCTCCCTTTAATTACCCCCCAGGTCATCAATTATCGCAAGGAGGATTTTCCAACAATTATGTTCTGCAATTGTAAAGTGGGGGAGGTATTACATATGGTTTTGCTTGATTTAGGGCAGTATTCGTATGGCAAAATAGTATTTTGCTGATGTCAGTAAGTGGGTTTTGAGTTTCCTAATGTGTTTGGAATTTTTTCTTGTTATAGCTCTATCTTTTCGTGGAAACTAGGGTTTCTGCCGTTTCTGTGCGTGAGGGCAGGGCGATATGGCCTTGGCGGCCTTCTTCTGGCGAAGCTCATGCCGGACTGCTTGGCCATGGCGGCCTCCTTCTGGCGAAATGATAGCTGAGTGCCTGGCCCGAGAAGATAGTGGTGTAATTTCATTGCTTGGTCCCAGCAGATGATGCTGGCGGAGTTGTTCTGGTGGATTTGTTGTTGCATGCGTCTTGCATCTTCCAGCATGTTGCAGGGTGACGAAATCATGTTGTTTGCGGTTTTCTTTGCAAGAGAAGTTCATGGCAAGGCATGAAGATTGTGAGCAGGGTCACATAAAAAACCCCATCTTTTTTTCCATTGTTTCATGGACGACTTCATATGAGTGTTCTAGTTTATCACAGTAGAAGTTTTTATTTTGTTCTTCTGAGAATATGTTCATGGCAGGGCATTGGTACTGCCCTCTCTTGGCAGGGGGTTCAAATCCCCAATTGTTTTTGCTGAAGCTGCAGTATATTGGCAGATAAATGCTGTGTGGATGTCTTTGTGAAACAGATTCATGATATGATGTGGGCGATATGCTGCTGGGTGCTGCAGTGCATCCTCGCTCTATTGCAATCTGTTTTCACATGTCTTTCTGTGTTAGAATTGGGCAATGTTCAACAGGGATGGATTTCCTTTAATCTGTGTAGTTGGGGTTAAGCACTTAGTATGTATGTCTTTGACTTCAGTGAAATACATTGTAGTGCACCTTAGGATGAGGTGGAAATTGGGGTTTGACCCCATCTTGACTTCCAAGGGACGGCCACATGTTGTGCATTGGGAATATGACATGGAATATTCTGATAATCAATGGTTGAGATTGAGCGATTATAAGGATTGAGCGATTATGATCTGATCTAATAAAGGACATTTAAGTCCAAATGTCTAGACGCAAAAGTTTAGGTATGTTCAGACATATATGGTTCTTTTCCACCACTCCACACGTTGCTCTATAAGGTACTATACTCCGTATGTACATTCAACAAATATATCCATAATATGTGTATGCTTATTGGAGCTTCACATTATGTTTTCGTGAAATTATCTGCGTATAAGACCAACTAGCAAAGTTAAAGGGTCAACTCTATGTACAATTCAATGTGTTTCTTTTCCTCCGTAGACAATGACTAGGCCTTTGTTCAAGAATTAAAAATCATAGATTGAACTTGATCCTGCAATTGAATAGTGATATTTCTTTGGAAAGTCTACCACAAATACAATAACGACGTAAGGAGATCTTCTAACAAGCTTGGATCAATCAATGTAACTACTAAAACTTTTGATGGTATCTTCTTCGACAGGGTGAAGTGGTAATTTCTTTGGTTCCCCCCACTTATCCTTGAAACCTTTCTCATAGTCCCCATACTCCCAACTAATAGCAGTTAACATAACTCCATACCTATCAAAATCCTCTCACATGTTCCATAAATGCAAGTTTTCTTGTGAACTCTTTTTCTGAGACAAATTATGGACTACCAAAACTGAATAGTTGAGAGATAAATCATTGTTTTAGTACAAATTTGCTTCTTACCTCACATGTGTTGCAAGATTGCTCCTTACCTCACATTTGCTCCTTACTTCACATGCCATGTAAATATGAACGTTATTCTTTGTGCCAAATTATTAATTGTACTCCCCAGTTAGATGCACTACAAATGGTGCTCCACATAAAACGATACCACTTAGGAACAACATGTGATCTTGCTATTTTATTATTAAGAATGGGAGATTTCAATTTCTCCTAGTCAACCATTTTAAACGATCCATTACTCCAACAAACACAACTAGGCTCGTAACTCCCTTTATACCTCTCAAGCCTAGCCTTTTCTTGATCCATTACTCCAACAACGCCACAACTAGGCTCACAACTCCCTTTATACCTCTCAAGCCTAGCTGCACCGCTTTCATATTACTCCTTGCATGAGTTTTAAGTTACATAACCATTAACATTCTTATACTTTTGATATATTAAATTTTGGCCTTTTTAACCATTACCAATTTCTTTCGCTTTTATATGTATTGACGTGCTATCTTATTGAATTAAAATATTGAAATATAATTTTAATCCTAGACTGGATCTCCATTAAGGTGGCATCGGACTTTCACACATCTACCACATAAGCAATTAACAGGATGCACAAATGCAGACCATTCCCATTTTCAATCGTAGTTTTACCCGTTTGGATTCCAGTGATAGAGTAGCAAACATCCAAGAAGCTTTAAGGTAGCCAGTTTGAATGTGTAGGCTACCTGGAAGCCCTAAGAGGCGCCTCACATGTAAATCTTTTAGCATTCACATGTAGTTCATCTAAGACGACCGGTTTGACGCCCCAACTGCTCATCCCGGAATCGTTGGAGCAGCTTTACACCTGAAAGCTGCCTCAACGGCTTGATGTCCGGAAAAAACTTGCCGGGGTGATATGTGAGGCGCCCAAGCGACAAACTCTAGAGCAACTTCAATTTTCCGTGATGCAATGATGGTGCGCCTTAAAACTCTACTAGATGCAATGCCGTATCTCGCGTCTCGCCTTTGTGGAAGCAATGGAAACATCAAATCCTAGAGTCGAGGGTGCCATATGGCACAGTATTTCTGGTAGAAGACCTTAATGGAGATGGGCTCTTAGTTAGATTTCGATTAGGCAATCGATTTAGGGTAGCATCGACTTATTGCGATTTAGAGACAATGATAAGACAATCAAGACCGCCCAGATCATCATGACTCCTCCCCGTCCAAAGTATGGCGCTCATCAAGATGGGCGATCTTTTGGCGTAGAAACATGCTGGAACTTGGTCGTTGTCTAGCCTTGGTTGAATCGATTTGGTTTAGAGTACTGGCTATAGGCCAATTTTATGGCGTGACGTTAAAATCTCTTCTTCTTCTTCTTCTTCTTCTTCTCTCAGACCTCTAAAGATAGGTAATATTTCACGTAACAGGGACATATTTTGCTTCTAAATAAGATTATGGAAGGATGTAAGATGGTTTTGTTCACATGCAGATGAAATGATAGGAAGACATAATACTATCATACTTAACATATTTATAACAATTATCACGTTTGCACCAGAACTAAACAAGTTATAACCTTCAATGTAAATCCTTGATAAGGACTGGCTTCCAGAATGAGCAAAATACACACATTAGAAATACAACAAGAACTATCCACTCAAAAACTTTATATCATCATATTAACCGAAAACATCATGCACCAGCAATAATGGACCGATTCTACACTAAAGAAGCTCAGGCAATAGAAGTAAAGAGCAGACATGAACGTGCATAAAAAAAATAGATTTTCATTTCGCCTTTATTTTATACGTTTTCTATGAAATCTAAACTATGAATTATAGATAATCTTTGCCGTCCATGTGGCTGAAGATGTGAAAACAAAAATTTAAGGAAACTATCTTGGTCTCTACGATTTAGACAGATAAGCAAACTTGGTTTCAATCTCTTTCAATCGAAGCACTTTGTGCTTTCTTCATACAATTTGTACCATTAATATAAAATAGCCTTGAACCATGGATGATATCGAGTCTTCCAATATCTCGCACTTTAATGCCAACCGTTTGGTTATAACCATGTAAGAACACAAAATAAGACCATCATTGAACATTTCCTCCAATTTGAAGAATATAATACTCATGATCATACCAGATATGCTCCATATTCTGCATCATATTATTCTCTCCTAAATGTATTTCGACGTCCTAGTGAATATAATAGTAGAAGCATTATCCCTAGGAATAGAAACCTTGCTCTTATAGATTTTCAAGGAAAACCTTCACAGTAATACAATCACTACCACATTGAAACCACATAATAGACTTGTTGGGATGGAGAAGGGTGACCAGCAATAAAGGAATGGTAGAATTGAAAAAGGAAGCAAAGTTGATATTTGGTAAGCCAAAAGAACATCGGATGAGTATAATAGAAAAAATGATGACTTTGCAATAAGGAAACAACATTTAGCAAAACTGGCTGCTTTGATGGTAGAGCTTATCATGCATCACTTTACGAGTTGAATGATATGGATAAATGAAAATGATATGATTTGAATCATCATGGGAAAAACCTAGATGAAACCATTGACAAAGTGAGAAATTCTATCACTCACTAACTCGAAAGGAAAACCAACCCTAATGATGATATTTTCATGAAAAAAGATTGCAATTATCATGGCACCAGACTTTGGTTTCTGCCCATGGGGATAATGGGGCCTATAAAATCTACGCCTCACTTCTCAAAAGGAATTATAGGAACGATTGGGTTCAATGTCATAGAACCTCTTCTAGTAGGTCGGCCTATCCATTGGCAAGGGTCACAGGGATTCATACGGGCTTTTACATCATAAGAGATAGTGGGCCACCAATAACCTACATTTAATACTTTCTTAGCAGTTACATCAGCAACAAAATAACCACCCGTAGGGTAACATGGCAAGCAACAATTACTTTATATACTTCATGAGGAAATATACTGTAGTGCAAGACATCATCCTTACCTATCCGATATAAGGTTCCCGCTGATAAAGTGAAAGGCTTACACTTTTGAATGCATCGCTTCCACTCAATTGGTTTCATCTTTTCTGGAACTTCATTAGTAGAAAAAAATTCTGCCATGTCTAAATTATATTTGCAAATGCTTTTTACAAATTTTCGGTTGGGAAAAAAGGTTTTAATAAAAAAAATACATATTTATGAGAGGTTCTTTTTTACACCATTGTATGTAATACCTAAGTCACTAAAAATAGATAAACAAGATAAGATAAGATAAGATAGCATAGATAGAAAATGTCAAAATTGTTTCCGCGCTCATAACTTGAAATAAAGATCAGATTCAGATGATCTTGGGCTTTTTGAAAAGCTTATGTAGAGAGCTTTTTATTGGCATATGATTTGACCCAGACCTATCAAGATAGATACATGCTTTTTGTACTTTCGGTTCGGATACCTTTTTACAAAGTGCATATTTGATTGGTAATAGTTTTTTTATCATAACTTTTAATCCAGACTCTGTTTTGTGTGTTTTTATTGTGTGGAAATCTCTTTTCTAATGATGTATGATATGCTTATATTTGCTTAAATTTTATGGGTCAAAACAACAAATTTTCGAGCGAATTTGATAGGGTTTCACACATGATTAAAACGTGATTTGCATAAATCATACTTCCTGTCCTGCTGATATGATCATTCTGGTCATGTCTTTTGTCCTGTATCATTGTAGTGCGGTAAGATTTTATGAAAATATTGAAGAGATGATGTTATCGTGGTCATGTTTATCGTATTTAAAAAAAAAGAAACTTTTTTTTTGGGTGTGTTATGGAAGATGTTGTTTTGGTGGGTTTTTTGAATACCATTTTGATAATGCAATCACTGCAAATAAGTTAGCATCAAGCAAATCATCTTTAACCCCTTTATCTTTAAGCTCTGCTAATAATCTGGATAAGTGGTCAACAGGTGCATGGGATCTTCCTAGTTCCACAACAATCCAAAATTAAAATTCTTGTAACATGATTAACCATCGAGTGATTTACCCATCCTGCAAGGTAGAAACTTGATTATATAGAAAATAAATTCTTTCCCAAGTAAGTAACGACGAAACTTTATAATAGAACGGAACATTCCTAACCCTTCCCATTGGGTCGTTGAATAATTTCTTTCTACATGAGATAATTGCTTACTTGCATAAGAAATTGGGTGGTCCCATCCATCTTTTTTGCATTCGGGTCAAAATGCTTCCTATTGTATAAGCGCATGTATCTACATGTATATGGAACTCACAATCCAATTTAGAAAACTTAAGTATAGGTGCAGTACGCAATGCTTCTTTCAACATTGTAAACGCTTTTTGACATTCAATAGATCAATTATGTTCCAACTTAAGTAGTGATGTTAAAGATAATGCCTTATCTGCAATCGACAATAATATCCATCATGGCCTGAAAAGGCTTGCAATTGCTTCACATTGATTGGTGACAGTAATTCAAATATGACTTTAGTTTTATCAGGTCAATAGCAATTCCTAGGTCAAAAATAATTCTACCTAATAATATGCCATGCGTTAGTCCTATGCCACAAGGCACTGTACTACTCTTGAGCACTACACAAGCCAGCACACAAGAGCCCAAAAACAAGGGCCAGGGTCACGTAGGAGCATCAGGTAGCAAACCCATGCCCACGCAGAAACCCATGCCCCCGTCAAAGAAGAGGACAAGGGGTGACAAGTGACCAAACCCGTGGAGTGCGGTCTTAACTTAGCAAAAATTGCGGCACTCATGACGGTACTGACAAGATAAGCAAGTGATCCAGGAGTTGGTAACCGAGATCACAAAGGCTCTGCCATATGCCTATTTTGGACCTTAAGTTTTAGATAAGGGGCGGAGAGGATATGGATGTTCTTGGCGCCTGCGCTGTTGTCTGCGGCTAGGGCGGCCGTGGGAGAGGGACCGCCCTTCTTTCCCACAATCCGCCACTGCCGATGCTCCCTTGGTGATGATTCTTCTATATAAGGCTAGCAGGGCATGACAAAAGTTCTAGTTTCAAGAAATCAGGGATTCAAGATCTGCTTTGGATGCACATTCTTTCTTCATTCTGGCGGCAACAACTTGAGTCTTTGTCCATTGTAACAGGTAACCACAAAGGTAGTTTTCTCTTTGATGCTTGCATTATGTCCATTTTCCTTTCTTGGTTATGGTCATGCTGAAAGGATTTGCCCGAATGGGACATTGGCCTATAAGGCGAAGAGGAGAAGAAGTTTCTCAGCCACATGCACTCTATTAGGTTAAGACTTTTTCTTTGAAGTTCTTCTTTGAGGATAACGATGTGTAACAAGGCTGCCAACAAAATTTGAAAGTGGTTAAGTTCAAGAAAATATAATGGGATAATAGTTTAATTTGTTGATTTCCCTTTGCTGCTAGACGTTGTTTTGAACAAAGTGGTCTTTTGTTGGAAGACATAGCTGATGTTGCTCGATTTATATGATGTCCAAATATTGGTACGAATCTATTCACTCTTAACGATTTTTGGAACATGCAACCTGCTTGCTCACATTACATTCTATGTTATTTGGATTTTCGTAATTCTCATTTCAGTACGGCCTATCTCCCTACATATTCTAATGCACATTGCTTGTGGAAACAATGGAGGAAACTCAATGTAAACCGATGTGGTTCTGATTCCCCTATATTTTTGCATAGTTTGTTATGCATCATGAATCGCATATCTAGATGAAGTCCAAGTCCTCGTGTTCAATCCATTCAAAGCTTTAGAGCTCTATGTATTGCATAAAACATGAACATGTCGTGTTCTATATAGCAACACTCACATTCAACTATGGATGATAAGTCATGCCAAAAATAGTATAAAGTAGCTTTCAAGTATGAAAAGTACATTCTCTTTTTATATTAAACACATTGATCTCATATTAGATACCATCGATGTTATAACTTAATGGTAGACTTCTGGCATGTGATGAAAAGTACATCTATTTTAGAAAAATATTTAAAAAGTGTTTATATTGCATTTGCATCCATGTTGTAAACATTGTATATTTTTTGAGGTATGTCGTTACTTGCAGATGAATGCCTGTAAGCGAGATGTATTAACTTTGTGTCATATTCTTTGAGACGTCAGTCTAAAAGTAGTAAAAAGCAATTCAAAATTTTTAGTTTCACATAAGCTTCTTGTAGTTAGTATTGCTTGTACATACGATGTTTAAATATTTTGCAGACATTTGTTTGTAAGGCACGCCTTTCATGTCAATACGTTCAAAAACTTTTCTTTTACAATTTAATGATAGACTTAAAGCCATGTCTTTGAAACTACCATAAGTGAGGCGAAGAACGCGTAAATGAGATGTATTAATCTTGCATAGTATTTCAAACCGGGCCGAAGTAATAAGCATCTCGGAGATTGTTACTTCATGTGAATATACTTTTAGACAAATGTTTGGAAGTTTGTATTGTTTGTACATATATACATCTTTTAGAGGCGTCTCACAAGTGACAAAAACATCTTCTTAATCTCCTTTCAATAAATATCAATTTTTCCTTTACAATTATTTCGAGACTCAATGTTTGTAATTTCAATTTGGAGAACAATATATATATATATTAGATATATATTGCAGCTCAAATATTTTTTTTTTTGGAAGAATAAAGTTTTTATAGTAATTTACAATGCTACATTTGTTGTCAATGAAGTAACCCTAAACCTTTGGTCCTTGACATCTAACATTCAAGATTTTATTTATGGCAGATGAGATTTTATCTCTTGGTAGAGGCCTTCTGGATGTTCAAACCTTTGAAGAAAATGGCATCTGTTGTGGTCTCCAACAAGCGATGATGGGGTAGATGACGCCTACCCACTTCTTGAGGGCCCATCTACCATGTCCAAGAAGAAAAAACTTGTGATGGCCAAAATGGCGAGGGCGAAAGGAAGTGCGACAAGATTTTGAGAGATCAAGAATTTTTTTTGATTGAACGCACCCTTACAAATTGGACCACGGGATGACATTCCCTTAAAGGTGAACTCGAACATTAGTCCTCAATGGGCTATGCCGATCACCACAAAAATCGATCAAAATTCTTTCCTTCGATAACATCCCAATGGATGGCACTAGGGATGCCACCAAGTACATGCAGCCCAATGTGTTTTGGCTCATATATTTATTTATTGACCAAGATTGATCTTCATCCTTCTGATCACTGAAAACTAGAAAAGGGGTTGTTGTGGTCTCCAACGTATAATGATGGGGGTATAGCCTTATCCATAAACTTCACATGGAGCAGTTTTAGCCTATCATGATGCAAAATGGCTCGCTCTCTTGTGTGTTGCAATCTGTTGAATTCTGCAAGTTGTGCACTTCGAAAGATGCTGCATATCAAAACTTATGCATGCAAGTTGCCTACCCAAATCATTCTCATCATGGTTGAGTGCTCACAATGCCTTTGGAAAAAAGGTATGCTAAGACATTATGAATATGCGCGATAACCATTAAAGATGTTTATTTTATTTCAGACATAATTTCATGGTTTGGGGCCCCTCTCTTATAGGTTTGGGAATGTGGTTAGGCTCCCTATTTGCATGGCTTAATCGGTGAAGAATATGCAAACGTAAAGAGCTTCATGCAGAGTGGGAAGCAGGTGCCCCACTTCTCCACTTAACAAAGTGGCTGATCATCACGGCAAAACGGAAGATGAGGAGTCGATTTTGAGTTTGCCCACATAAATATTCAAAAGAAAAGGCAAAGTTAGGAATTGATGCTCTTTACCATGCTTGCTGGGCCATATCTGCATGTGAAAAGCTTTATGGATTCGTTTTTTTTCCTTCCTGCATCAACCGCCCTAACTGAAAGGCAAGTAAAAGTTAAAAGGTCTCGGTGAAATCCAGGTAATTAGCTTATTCTGAACGCTGTCTGAATGTTATATAAGCCAAGATCTCATTTTTAACATCCCACCTGAGTTCTCTGCATTGCTTAATGTTTAGAGAACTCAAGTGTTAAGCTCTGTAGTTTTAGGTCTCTGTTTTTGAACAGATTCAAAATGGTAACATATAAGATTCAAGGGCTTGCGTGGATGATGTTGGCTAATGTTGGTGCAATATGCTGCTCAGGGTTTATGCAAGAGCAAGAATGGAGCACAGCCCATGCTACATTCTATGGAGGCAGTGATGCAGCAGGCACCATGGGTAAGGGTTCATTTCCATTTATGCAACAAGTAAAGTTTACTTGTCTTTAATATAATATCAGCTGCTATGTTGCAAGTTGCAATTTATAATTTTACAATCTGTATGTCCGTTTTATGTTGTAACACTCAGTTATATCATTTTATTTACTGTATATGATAATGGTCATGATGATTATGATCTGTTGGTTCAGGCGGTGCATGTGGCTATGGAAATCTTGCCAGGGATATGGAGTAAAGACAGCTGCATTAAGCACTGCATTATTCAACAAAGGCTTGACATGTGGAGCATGTTACCAAGTAAGATGTAATGCAGACCCTGAATGGTGTCTACCAGGAAGTCCATCCATTATTGTGACAGCAACCAATTACTGTCCTCCAAATCATGATCTGTCGAACAACAATGGTGGATGATGTAATCCTCCATTGAAGCACTTCGAGATGGCTCAGCCCGCATTCGAGCTCATAGCCAAGTATAAAGGAGGAATTGTTCCTGTTATGTATAGAAGGTCCTTTACTCTACCTTGACATTTGCATTTGATGAGCACGAATTTGCATAGATCCATCAGTTTATTTCATATGAAAGGTGTCAGCTATGCATAATAGGAAGTTGTTTATTTTACAGGGTTCCATGTGTAAGAAAAGGAGGGATACACTTCACCATAAATGGTCACAGATACTTTATGTTGGTGCTGATTTGGAATGTGGGAGGAGCAGGGGATGTGCATGGAGTGCTTGTAAAGGGATCTAGGACAGGATGGCAACCTCTTTTCAGAAATTGAGGACAAAATTGGCAGAGCCCAAGAGTCCTGATTGGCCAGAGCCTTTCCTTCATGGTCACTACTAGTGATGGTAAGACTGTTACTTCCCGCGACGTGGCCCCTGCTAATTGGCAGTTTGGACAAACCTTTAGTGGTAACAATCAGTTATGATATAAAACATGATGAAAAACAGAGAAATTGAAAAAGGAGGGAGAAAACCCGCATATACTACAATTTTCCTGAACACTGGCAACTATAATAACAATCTATAAGATTATTACTGGATATAGTGACTACTATGGAAGTGCTGGAGAAGATATAAAATTCTCGTCAAGGCTTTTGATGTTGTAATTCAGGTTTCCTTATCCAAATCTTATAATGTGTTGGCTATGTTTCAAATCGTTGAGGTACTTCTAATACAAGCCAAAGTTTCAAAACGGTTTTTTACAGGATCCTATGTCTTATGGTAACAGGTGGGCTTTGAAAGGAAGCAAATTGATAATACCACCCTGAGAAGAATCGTCAACATTGAGTACAAGAAGTTCAAAGAAAAATTAAATCGCATCCTTTTGTAAAGTGAATTGGGAAACTAATTTTGCTGCAAAATTTTCCCACTATGTATGACCAGATCTTTTGTTATTATTTATCAACGTAAAAGCATTTTCAAAAGAAAATCTGCAGATTTTGAAGTTATGGAAACGTTGTTTGAAAACAAAAAACCAAAGCCCGAAGAGGAATTATGCCAATAGTTTTGAAAATGGTGCCCCCTGCTATTTTTATCACCGATGTTAGATCTGAAAAATAGGGGGCAAATACTTGCTTCTTGTTTGGTGGATGTATAATTGCATGCTCCATGAATCAGGCATTCATAGCTGGGATCCACGTTCTTTCTCTTGTTTCTTTTTGCCCCTTGTCTGCTCATTAAAATGGGCAATTAAGTAGGAGAGAGAAATGATACATAGATAGATAGTTTTTTTTCACATCATTGTCCCTTTTGTCAGCTAATTAAAAATTAAATAGGTAGGAAGGAGATAGATATATAGATAGATAGATTTATTTTCACATCGTATTAGGAAGATGGATTTCTTCCGGCTACCGGCTATGAATGTAGACACTTGGAGTTGCATAAAATAAGACCACAATGGTACAATCGGAAGGTCTGAAGAGCCATTCTTGTTGTGGTACAATAATACCTCCATGAACATTACTAGCAATTCTAGGGCCCACCGTATAGTACATGCATATTGTAACTAGGTACACAATCAAGAGCTTTTTGAAGTTATGTAAAGTTTGGTTAGGCCCCCTTGGCCAACCATGCTGTGCCACATGGCAACACTTCTTTTCATGAATGCTACTAGATGTTTTTTTAACAAATGTCAATAACAATTTTTTTTTTGTTGAAGGACGTCGGACTTTTTATTCAATCAAAGTGTTAAATTTGAATGTTCTCCTCTTGTTAGACCCACCGAGTAAGACTCCATGTTCTACCATCTTCCAACAACTCCTGAATGTTCTATAACAATTTAACCTTAATTGAATCTCTCCCCTTTAACATACTTTTAATTTTACTCAATGTTCTACTATTTTACTTTGACATTTTGAAGGTTCTATCCAACATTTTCACCTTGAATTGCATCTAATCAAACTTTTTACTTTTCAAGCAATCCCCTTCTAGTTTGAATAGCCTACGAAGTGACTTTGGCAGATCTTTTTATTTTTTAGCAACCAGGTTTTCACCGTGATGCCCGATGCATTCATCACCATCAAAAGGACTACTACATAAAATACATTAGGCATATAAAAGAAGTTGGTAAATCGAGTTGAATTCCTCTCTATGACGAAATGGTCTATGGGAGAGGCTTGGACTTTATCTCAACAATCTCTTCTTATGTGGAAGAATGAGCTTGTTTAAGAGTCCCTATATGGGTCCTTTTTAATAGCGATGTACATCAGCACGTTGCAACATAGGGTGCTTAAAGAGTGCTGATGACTCTTCAAGGTGAAGTTTATTCGTCGTCATAGTTTTTACTTGCCCGCTAAAGTTTTGCAACCTCTGGATCATGGCCTCCGCAGTTATGAAGATGTGGCTGATTTGGTGTCCACGTCATCGATCCCTGGTATTTTGCTGCTTGGATGGGGCTTTGAATTTGCAATTGATGGGCAAATTTTCCCATTTTCTTCTTGGAGAATGCAGTTGCTGCCCTTTTTTTTTTCAGATGCTTTCCAATGCAAGGGAGTTGAGAAGGCACATTTCTCTCATCTCTAGCAAATCATAGAGCAAGTTCTAAGAAACTATTGTCCAGTTTGCATCATCTTGAGAGCAATTCCAGCAATTCCTGCAGCTATTTGGTTATTTGGCTTTCAGAATTGTTGGCCCAATTCAATTCAATTCTTCTACTCATGCTGTTGTTGGTTCTCTCCATGTTCATCAATAGTCTTTTGTCCATGAATGCATGCCTAGTAATCTTTCTTTGAGCATGTCTTAGTATCTTTAATTTGGTGGGGAAGATGGTACATGTGATTTTCTATTTTTTTCATTTGCAAATGATGTGGAGGAAACAAACTTTTGTTGTTATAGTGGTAAGAGAGGATTTCAGAATTCCAGTATAGAGCTTTGATATTCAATGCCTGCTTGATAACATTTAACATCTACGCTTGGTTTTACTATTCATTAGTCACTTATTAATTGGTTTGATGTGTAATGTGCAGAAGAAGAAAATCACGTCCAAGATCAGTGCATCACATTTGAATTAAGCTACTTTATGATTGTGCAATCTTCTTAAACACGTTACTACTTTCAATGTCCTGTCTTTTTAAGTAGGTTATTGCTTTGAATGTGATAATCATTTTAAGCAGTCTTTTGAATGTGCTTAACATGAAATACAACAAGGAAAATAAATGCAAGGAAAAGAAATCAGCAGAGAGCAAGAAAAAGAGCAAGAAAAACTGCAACAAAAGAAGAAAATACATTGCGACATTCCCTTAAAATATATGGTATAAATATATATAATTTAAGGCCACGTCACCATACAAGCTTACTATATAGTAGCCTTGTATACTCCAAGTGTGCTAGGGGAGCATGGCTAAGTAACTTAGCCAACCTTAGGTATGGAACCATTTCTACATGGCCCTTGATATGGTCTATGGGGTATGGGATAAAGCCTGGAAAGGTTGGAGCCCATTGGACAACGATTTCCTTGAGGTGCTAATGCATAACATTCCTATCCTATTGGCCACCCCCCACATGGACGCACCTTATTGGAGCTATGTGGCATGACATGGCAATCCTAGCCTATTTATGACCTAACCCTAACCCTAAGCCACTTTTAGCTCCAACCATCTTGGAACGCTATTTTTTCCCAAAACTCCGTTTCGAGAACCGTGAGTTGCAGCATAGCACAGATCAGCAGCCCCAAGATAGTGTTCATGTTAGAAGGAGTGGGGGCTACTTTGAATTGCTTGCAAGCCATGGAGACCCCAGGAGCAAGTGGAAGTTCCTCAGGAGTAGGTATTTGGAGTAGTTTTCTAGGTAGATCATCTGGAGGCTAGGACTCCAGATGAGCTAGTATCTTATGTTTCTAATAGAGCAGAGCTCTCCTAGAACCCTCAGTTCGTATCTTAACCCCTAATCAATGAAACTTAACTGTAATTAGATGCATGTGATTAGGATTACATGTATTCTTATTATTATCATGTATTCTAGTTATGATATTGGTTGATCATGTTTGCTTCTCTTGTATTGGCAAGGGGGATAGAGATCTAGCAACCGTTATTTAGATGATGCTCCTTTTTTGGACCCCGTAGTTCCTATTAGTTGCAGCCTGTGCATAGAGCCGACCAGGCTATGGAGGCTAGAGTGACTGAGCACCACACAATGGGGTCAATGGTAAGATAGAAGGAGTCCCTTCTGAGCATGGCTACTGGGGACTTCAAGCGAGCTAGGGTTATAGCCGGTTACTTCAAGAGGTCGGGTATGAGTTTGACACTTCCGGGATCAATGGTGTCATCCTGACCCTCAGGAGTTGCAAGTGTTGGCCTGGCTCTTGTTTTGGGAAGTTCGGTCGGATAAGGACGTGTGTCGCCACGATCGTCTAGCCGCCTATCGAGCCATTGTCTTCTGGGAAGGGGAGATGAAACCCTTCCTACCTCATTAGACCGAGGAGATGCAGCTGGAATAGCTTCATTAGGTGATACCAAGAGGTTACATCTTCGGCGGTGTTACCCAAAGAAGGGCGTTATCGCCGCAAAGACGCCGCATGGGACGCCTATCGCGACGCGACATGATACAGCGACGCCCCGCCACCACGCCGCTATGACAAGGTCATTGCGGTGTCACGCTACCGGGTCGGGTCAACGACGTGGCATTCGCCGCATGCGACGTGACGCCGCACATCGATATGCCATGTGTCGAGACTTTGAGGCCAATGCGGTGCCAACGGGTGCATGGCGGTGGGTATTGACCGTTGACTTTGCGACGCATGCGACGTTATGTCGCGTGCAACGTATACGCGGCATCTACTGTACTTTGCTTTCCTTGGAGAACATTGGTGATCTTCTGGCCACAAAACTTGGTCCCCAGAGTAATATCAACATTTTGAGTCTATTGGAAGAGCCAAGTCACGGTTCCGAAGAGGACCGCAAAAACATTGTGAGAATTTCTCATGCACCAACACTGCATATCCTAGTGAATTTTTTTTTTTCTTATATCGGCGATCAGGCTCCCCTTCTCTCAAGGACTCGCCTTTTTTCGATGCATACTCTTTTAGTTATACATTTTATCGCATTTATGCTTAATAAATTCGTAATTAATACATGGTATGGAATTAAATTCTAAATTTTTGTCAGTTGCCTTCCTAGATCCATTTTTCGAATTTCTGGATAAGGTTCAGACCAAAGAGTTGGCATTAGAACGGTCCGGGCAACCTGTTGTTGGGCAAAACAAGGCCAGGACTTTGCACGGCCACCTCACCAGAGGGGAGAGACCCGTCCCCAGGAGACGGACCCCAAAAAAGTTCTCGAGGCAGCCTATCCTAGCACCGCTCCCTTGGGGGGCCGTACGCTAATGACCACTCTCCTGGATATCAGTTCCCCTATCCGACCATTGATTCATCCTTTCAAGGCCCCTGCTTCGAGCATGACCAAAAAAATCCAAGATCGATCCGCGAGAACTTGTTAAACCGCGAATGACCGAAGTGTTTTGTAGTTCGGGCATTGCAGAGGTCCAGAATGCCGATTTGACTTTGCTAAGTCATCCAAAATGGTGAAATTACCATAGGGAGCAAGTTACATGGTCAGTTTTGCAAAAGAAAGAAACACTTACGCCCAACATGGCCCGGTTCCCGGAGCCCGGTTCCCCTATCCGACCATTCAATCCTCTATTCAAGGGCCCTTCTTCGGGAAGGTCCAAAAGATTCCAAGATCGGTCTGGGGAAACTTGTCAAACTGCGGAGCGTCCTGAGGGCGACCATGTAGAAACCGGAGTGTTTCGTCGTTCGGGCACCGGCAGAGGCTTCGGAATGGCAATTCGACTTCGCCAAGTCATTAGAAATGGCAAAATTACCCTATAGAGCAAGTTACAAGGTCAGTTTTATAAAAAAAAACGCCTCTACACCCATGCCTACCGACATCCACATCCTAGGGCCAATTGACTACAAGTGTGCTGGACATGAGCTACTTTGGCTTCTTGGAGGAGGGGGGCTTACGGCCATGAAACTTGGTCCCCAAGGCAATGTCGACGTTCTGAGTCCATTGGCAGAGCCAAATCATAGTTCCGGAGAGGGGAGATTGCCCGTCCGTCCCCAGGGCCTTGGGGAGAGGACTTTTGGGGCAAGCAGCTTCCAGGGGGATTTTAGGGTCCGTGCTTTGGCATCAACACCCTCCTTCCACGTCAAGACACGGTGCAAGATCCCGGCTGAATCTGACAAGGAGAGAGCCTCCGAAACGTAAACCCTATGGGTTGCCAGGTTCTAGAAGGGTTTGCATTTTGGGGGCCGAGTTTTGGTCTGTTGCAGTTGGGACATGGCCTAGAAGTTGCAGTTGAGAATGCGGAGCAAGAGGAACTAACAGAACGGAGTTTGGGCCTGTCCTCCTCCCGATGTGGGAATTGGAAGTCGGAGGGGCGCTTTTGCAATGGCAAGACATTCATAAATTCGTAATTAATGCATTGTACAAAATTAAGTTCGATTTTTTTTTGCTAGCCGGATTCCTAATTCATCACCAAAGACAGCCCAATTTTCAGAAATTTTGGAGAAGGTCTAGATCAAAGGGTTAGTATTAGAATGGTCGAACCCGGCCATTGTGGGGCAAATCAGAAATGGCACCCTTCCCCAAGTCAAACAAGGCCGGGACACCTTGGTGGGTCCTCACAAGAGGGGAGAGTCCCGGACCCCGTGAGATGGGATCCAACAAAAGTTCCCCAGGCAGCCTTTTCCATGCATCGCCCCACCTAAAGCGCTTAATGACCACCCTCCCGGAGCCCGGTTCCCTTATCCGACCGTTGGATCCTCCGTTGAAGGGCCCTTCTTCGAGAAGGTCCAAAAGATTCCAAGATCGGTCCGGGGGAACTTGTCAAATTGCGAAGCACCCTGAGGGCGACCATATAGAAACTGGAGTATTTTGCTGTTCGGGCACTGCGGAGGCTCCGGAATGGCAATTCGACTTTGCCAAGTCGTCCGGAATGGCATTACCCTAGGGAGGAAGTTACAAGGTCAGTTTTGCAAAAGAAAGAAACACTCACGCCCTACATGGCAGTATCCAGCACCCACATGCCAGTGGGTGGCACCTACAAGTTCCACAACCCACTTTGTGTCGTACATGATGATGGCTTTGGGATAGGTTGCTCCACCCTAAAGTCTCTGTACTATGGTGGCAGGTTATCCACAGGTGCCTGCGGGTCAATGTCTTCCAACATTGCTATGATCCTGCATATCTACAAGATGCCATCTCTGCGTCTTCGTGACGCTGAGACTCCCCCGGCATTGTCTCTTTGATTGTCCCGAGGTTCAACCAGGCGGGTCCTCGCTACAAGGTTTGTTTAACAGTACACTGGACTGATGCATCCTCTTGGCGTCCTACCCCAATGTAGGCCTCCAGCTAAACAAAGGGCATTCCATCTTGGTTCCAGTTGGCTCCTATGGTCGATATGGAGCGTCGCAGACACCACATCTCTCACGGCATTAATTCATCTGCACGCGGTCTTATTACGGTGGCCTAGAAAAAGATATTGACAGCCTATGAGTGGTCCTCTCTTGAATCAGAAATGATGGAACACATCCAGATTCAGTATCTTCGAATTGATTCTTATCATCAGTCTCCTATTCTGGAGTAAGTACATTGTGCTCCAGGCTCGTGCTCTTGTGGCATCTTTTTTTGCTTACACACTTAGATGAGACATGTAAATTTTGTACTTTTTATCTGATTAATAAACTTTTTGGCTTTCGTCCTTCAAAAAGAAGGAAAAAAAAGGGAAAAAAAAGGGAAAAAAAAACAACAACATCAGTTAAAAATATGGATAAGTTGAAAAGGGATCAACTATATGAATAAATTATTCCCTGGATATATTTAGTTATTACTATGGAAGGGTTGGAGATGGTATCAAATTCTTATCAAGGCTTTTGATGTTGTAACTCTCTACTTCAAGTTTTCGTATTCCTGATTGTCTAGTATCATCATTACTGCAAAGCTTTTCCCTTCAAAACCTTTTGAGGCAAGGCTTTTTTAATCCTACTAGTAATGCCATCGATTCGAGCCATCAGATCGAGATTCTAGAATGGGAGAGTATGCATGCATTTTCCGGGCCTCTGGTTCATTGGGGAGATCGCTATTTCTTGCACGGTTCTTCATTGGCTTCTCATCGTCACTTTCTCATCTCTCAGCAGTACCCGTGATTCCCATTTCTTTGAAACCATGCAGGGGAGGGGCTTATTCCTGTTTGGCATGATCACTTTGGCGTCACTTCCCTTTTGTAACTTGCTCTTTCTCTGCCTTGTCCCTTCTTTCGACAATTCCTTCGATATTTGCCCTTGATCTCATTTTATGATTGAAGTTCTCTTTTTCTCGGAAGCTTTGTTGTGTTCATGCGAGTCTAATTCTAGAATGCCATCATTTCGAGCCATCGGATTGAGATTCTAGAATGGGAGAGCATGCATGTCTCGCATGCATGCATTGCATACATTTTCTGGGCCTACTGTTCATTGGGGTGATAACTATTTCTTGCAGGGTTCTTCATCGGCCTCTCATTGATAGTTTCTCATCTCTCAACAGTACCCGTGATTCCCACACTCCTCTTAAATTTTGTGTATTCATGTAATGTTGTTTTATCGCGTGGCATACCAGGCCCTCGCTTTTCGGGGTTTGTGGCATGGCACGCCTGAACAACCCCTCACTTTCGAGGTTGTTATTTTCTTATCACTATATTCTAGTATTGGTGATGTGCAGGTATAGTGGGATGCGTGACTCTGGTTTCTCCTTACATCGTGGCTTTTTATTTTGTGGGCGTGTTGTTTGCCACCATATGTTTTGTCCAAGTCCCTTGCCGAGGACTTATCGCTAGCATTTTTCTTTGAAAACTCAAAAGAACGAGACTTTTTAATCCAGGCGATAAACTCTCGGCAGATACAAAAGCCGACCTCTGTAGAAATTTTATTTATGAGGTCCAGGTGATATAACTGGATATTTTTGACGTTTTTTTATTTTTTTTGGTGGGTAGCTTACAAATGTGCAGCTACCCACTCTAAACCATTGTAGAAAAATGCTGAGATGAATGAAAAGACTATAAGGAGATTTGGGTTTATACGAGACCAATCTTAATAGTAATGGTTGTACTAAGCATTGTATGGGTCCCATTTTCTCTTGGTCTTCATGGATATTAAAAATCTATTTTATTCTTATCCAAATCTTGTTAATACGCTTGTTGCTCTTTTTGTTTTGGTCCCACAGCCAATTGGCCTCCGTGGATGATAAAAATATATTCTATTCTATTCTATTCTATTCTATTCTTCTATCTGTTAGTTATCTTTTACATCGTTGAGGGCAAATTACCACCAATACGAGAAAAAATTAAAGGGGTTACATTACAAGTCAAAGTTTCAAAATGGTTTATTACACAATCCTAATAAGTGCGAGCATGATTGTGTGGCTTTGAAAGGAAGAAAAAGGATACTACCAACATTTGCCCATGAGAAGAAATGTCAACATTTAATACAAGAAGTTCAAAGATGAGTAGTGGAGAATATATAGTTAAATATCATTCTAAAATAAATTGTGGCAGAAACTATTGCATACAATTTTGATAAACAAGTAAGCTAAAGTTCCAAAATTTTGGCCCACTTAGGCGCCAAATTCAGCCCTTGTCAACCAACCATACTATAGAAGAACTTTATGAAATCGCAAACTATAAAGAGCAATAGGCTCCTAGATCTTGAGGTGTTAAAAGGATGACCACATTATAGTAGGAGATTAGGCATTGGGGGATTATATTGATAACCTTTTGAAACTGATCTGCCGTTGATTATCATATTCATTCTTGACATAGGGCTAAAATGGAGCTAAATTTCTCAACCCGTGATTTAAGCGTGTCTGCACAAGATCCCACTTGTCCTATTGGCCTCATGGGTTGTTACACCACTTAGGAAAGCATTAATCCCCTCTTCTGCACATTACCCAACATCCCCCTTATGACGCATTTATTACCCATCATTTTACTTCTCTGTATTCTATGGCATTTGAGATCAAGTGTTGAAATTGCCCCAGGTGGTCCTTGATGTCTACACTTCTTAGGTGTAAACTTGGAAGGGCACTTCATATGGCCAACAAGGCCATTCCCCTTACTAGCAACTAAGCTGAAATATGAGACAGAGCGAGTAGAATTCTATTATAGTCAAGTGGAAGTTAAATGCCACGATACTTACACCCAAGTTCAGGTACTGAATGTGATGTTTTCAACTTTTAGTTGCGCTCTTGCCATATAATTTCTTCTATCTAGATAGTTTATACACTGCATGTGGCATATTCTTGTTCTAGCCTTTAGAGCTATGGATTGGTTGTTTTATCGTTAGTTTCTGTAGAACTATGCCCATAATGGAATTCTACCATATTCCATTATTCCAATTACGCTTAGTTCAGTACGCAGAACGTGGCCCTGAATCAAAGTATTGAGATTAAGAGTAACAAATTAAGAAGATAGATAGAGAGGTAGATCGATAAGCCTTTAACATCAAGAGAGACCACAAAGAGCTATGAGATAGTACAACGAGCAGGGCATTAAGCCCAAAACGGACAAGGGGACAAGGCCCCATTATAAACAAAATGAAAATAAACAAGGGGAAAGCCCCATCACGTAAAAAAGCACTTAGGTTAAATTCCTCCTTATTCGCCAATTGAACCTCGACACGTGGCATTGTTTCTTTTTATGAATACCAATAAATTTTTACTTCGTGGCGATTTCTCTATTCAGGCATTTTTTACCTGACATTCAACATGTTTACCCAACGTTCAACCTATTTACCTAACATTCTGGCATATAGAGATGGATAGATACTCTATTCAAATGGTGCATTTTATCGGCTCCAGATTATGGGTTGGATTCCAATGGAGTATTAGACTCGTAGATTGGCTTCTAGTTTCAAGTCGAATACCAAAAATGGGGTATTCGACTCATAGATTCGCATGTAAATTATGTAAGTCAAATAGGGGAAGGTCTCCATAATCCGTGCATCTGCCCATCTACCGCACAGGAAAACTGTCCATGATCCACCCACCTCAGGCTATGATTCGCTCACCGGAGGCCATGATCGGCTCATCAGACCCTCCTTGAATCGTAAGTCCGAAACTGTTTTTCAACGCAAAAATAGAGGGCACGGTAGATGGGCACCTGATGCACGAAGATGGAGTGCGGACCCTCTTTGATTTGAACTGCTGTAATTTTGCCGCCTGACCATATTTTCACTTGAATTTTAGACCGTCGGATGTGCTATCTTGCAAGCTTTCCAAGGAGCCTTCCTCCGTTGAATTTTGATGCATCAGCACCGGCCCTAGGATTTTACCTGTATGTGCACGTTTATGGAGACCCCCTCCCCAAATGCCCAAAAAATATTGTGTGAGTCGAATACACCCCCAAAGTAAAAAATATTTTTGAACTTCGCGCAAGAAGTTGAGAACCTAACGAATCGACGATCTCCGTCATGCAGCGTTATCAAAATAAAATTGATTTTCATATTATAATAAACTATAATCATTATGCACGGCGTATTCGGCTCGCCGTTTTTCGGAATCCAACCCCCTTTCGGGAGCCAATATTTCGCTCGCTATTTAAAGCATCCGATAGTTTGTTAAAACAAATGTCTATCCCTAATATCCTTTGGTAAAAATATTGATACCAAGAAGAAATTTACCTGATTGAAAATTGTGAAAAAAAATCCCGAGGCACGCTTGGTGCCTGCAGCAACAAGACTTAGACTTGAAGATCATTTTTATGTCCACAAGAAACACATGGTAATTTTTGGCAGATGGGTCCCAGCAGTTTATTTGGCAGATTAGCTGCATCTGTATTGATGATTCTGTCTTCTGAGACGTTCGTTTCACGAAGCTCTGCTCCTGACTGTTTCTTTGAAATATTAGAAATAATGTATAAGTGTTGTGTAATTTTGTTGAATCTGCTTTGAATTCTAAGATCAATATTTGACAAAACAAGAGGAATCTTAGGGCATAATGTCTGCAATATATATGTACAGATGATAAGCTGAATAGACAGCAGAGCAAGAAACAGCTCCAAATGCCAAAAAGCTCATGTTTATTGACTTTTGCACTTGTGAGCAAAAACTTTCCAAGACAATCTGGTCCTTGCCAAATTGTATGCTTGTAGAAGCCCAGTAACAAGATGCCAAGAGAAGGTAAGCAATCATCTGCCCAAATGCCATACCATTCTTAAAACCTCTAACAATTGTATTATGCTGATATGTAAAGCATTTTCAAAAGAAAATCTAACCTGATCTGCCACAAAGCTCACATACTGCACAACAGGATTCTGAAGCCAGCATGTTCTGCTTGCAAGACTGATGCTTATAAAAATTGTTTGGATGGCAGAGTAGAGACATGCCAGGGAATTGAGAGAAGCCAAAAACCTGAGGAGATAAGATGAACTTATAAATATCAGTATTATTATGTAAGACAAAATGAAGTGTGTTGTTTATGCCACTCACACTAAAGAAATGGTGCCCCTGTATGTAAAACCAGATCGGTTATTTCTGATTACTGCTGCAGAAGCTATGAAGCTGAAAGAGAAAGCCAATATTCTGAGCATTAGATATGAAATAGTGGGGCAAAGAATTGCATCTTTTTTAGTAGACAGATGCGCAAGAACATGCTGAGCAACTAGGTAGTTGCAAGCTCCATGAATCCGGCCTTCATAGCTGGGATCCATGTTCTCTGCTTCTTTTGCTGCTGATTAAAATGCGCAGTGAAAGGAATGTAGAGAATGAAGAGGTTTTTTTTGGCCTTTGAATGTAGACACTTGGGGTTTGGTACAATGGGAAGGTTCTCTTGAGCCCTTCCACCTCCTTGCCAAGTGCTGCTTTTTATGGTACACTGTCCAACATTTGATCCCAAAGGTACAATCTCTATCAATTTGGTTCCCATTAATATCCCCCTGATGCAATGCAGCTTAAAACTTGTGTATATGTTTAGTAATTTAAAAAAAAACATATTAAACCAATGTAGTCATTATTATAGATAGAATAAAAGTAGCAATTCAGTTGTTTTACTCTACCCACATAATTTAATATAATACCCTTTAATAGCAAGACATGTTCATACAAGAGATTTTCAACTACCTGAATGACACGTACAATAAGATCCTCCTAGTGGCGTGACGTTAAAATATTTATCTTATCTTATCTTATCCTTTGATGACACACAAGTCTTCAAAGACTTGAATGGGTGTGACTATAAAAATGGTGGTTGTAAAAAAAAAGCCTAAACATCTCATAGCTAGTTACATTTAAGTATCCTCGGCCAATAAATGTGCGGTTCAAAGGTCCAGAACAACAAAATAAATGCATCACTCAGGAGAGAAATATCTTCAAGATAAACACATTCATGGATTGATTCCATCTGGAAAAAATGCCAATTAGGCTGAGTCGGGATAGTTGAGTGCTGCACGTGATTCATATAAGATTACCATGGTGTGACAAAACTGAAAAGGGAGCAGCTGGGTAGCAACCTAGGAGATCCTGGGTAGCAACCTAGGAGATCTTGCTTGCAAGCAAAATGCTTTACACTGAACTACAGCTCTCTTTAATGGGCACAGAACCACCACCCATGCCCTTTTCCATCTTCAATCTACGCCTTTGCTATACCATATTAAAAACTGGGGAGATTGAGCGCAAAACCTCCTGCTTGCAAGCTGAATGCTCTACCATAGATTTACCAGCCCGAAGTGTGCTAATCAAACAAATACTCACTTAGACAAATGTTGTGCCTTAGTTGAATGATGCTCAGTCTTATCACTTAGACAAATGTTTATCCCAAAACTACATATGTCTCCAAAAGAGCACATCATCTGGCTGCATACTTGTCATTTGTCCCATAACTACATCCTTGCTTCATTCTGCAACGCATCCTGTTTAATTCTACCTTCATACACAAATGTCTCCAAGAGAAGCACATCATCTGGCTATATATTTGTTTCTCTCACTTATTTTCTATGTAGAAATGCCAACGTGTGTTTCAAATCTGCTAATATGTATACTTCTGAAACTTTTCCTTGCATTGGACTGTGCACATTCACCATAATTAGTAAATTCTTTTCTATTTCATGTGCACCAATGATATACATTAACCACATAGAAATAGATAAGATTCTTGGGAGAGTGAGAGTAGAATATTTATTACCAGGCCAATTATTCCTCTGCCATTTTGAACAGCATATTTTACTGATAAATCCTTATTGATGCACTACAAAGAACAGTTGACAGACAGATAAAACCAACTGTCAATATTTACTGTTTGACCAGACAAATCAAAAGGAGGAACTCCAGTAAGGGTAGCATACTGCCAATGCCACTGTATAAACCTTTTAATCTCTCTCAAATTCTTATAATTTTTATATGGACAACACCATACCTAGAAAAGTTTGCCAGTATGACATTCTTTATAATAAAAAATGACATGTTCAAATAAGTTACCTCGAAAAGATAGAATATACAATCTCTTTCTCCACCATTTTGTGGCATTAGCTCCCATTCATCATAGCTACAATCAACATACACACATGAGTTACACTAGATAGCTAACAAAGTCAGAAAAAGGGTAATATTTCTTGAATGTGCCCACTGTAAAACTCCAGTCAATCATGACACTAAATACTTTAATTCATGATTTCCATAGAAGCAAGATGGCACGAAGGAAATACCAAAGTACCTGTTTGATAATAGGCTTAAACAACAAAACTTTGATTAGTCCCTCTGTCCAATTTGCAAGCGGCCAGGAATCCGGCAAAGTTTCAGCAGAACTCAGGCGATCAAAATGATCCTACGAAACAAACTATTCAGGGCTTACTTCAGGGCTGCACATCCAACTGCAAATCTCCACAGCGGCAACGAGAAGCCAGCAAATCTCTTGCATGTGCGGCATCACAAAACTGCTCAAATATTTGCTTCGGTTCAAATCTCAAAGCCATAGCCGGATAAATCTTGTTGCTATTCACGCTATGGCTGTGTATTCTATCACAACTAACATGTTTTTGCCCCTTTAAGAGTCGCCTCGAAGTCTTCTATTGTAGATATCATTGGAAACAGATCTTTTGCATGTTTTTTCTCGCCTTCTGATTTCTTGTCCTGTGTTGCAGCGGCAGAGGCCAAGATTGAAATCTGTCTGCTGGATTTGTGAGAAAGGGAAAGAAACAGGGGATTTGAGGTAAATTTGGCACAAAATATACCGTTTGTGAAGGTCCGGTGAGGCAAAGAGGGCGACAAGAGTGCTGCTACGGCCCCCGACGCCATATCTGCAAGGATTGATCCCCAGTTAGGCGGTTCAAACATAAGCGACCCACAACGCATGCTACCGCCAGTTTACCTGGAGGAATGGGTTTTTAGCAGTCACCAGCATATCCTAGGTATATTCCAGCATATACTGGGATATGCCACAAACCCACAAAACAAGGGTTTGCCCCCCTAGGGGCAACCCAAAAAAGGATCTACTAAAAAATCACTTTAATTGCTAATGGTTTGCTAGCCGACCATTTTGGGGCCGTATATCCGGTGTTGTTGTGGCTTGCTAGAGCTTACAATCGTGAAATGCATCCGCTACTACTACCAAAAACTCTTCGCTTTTGCATCCAAAGAGAGTCGACATGTTATAGCCATGCATGTATTATACTAGTATTGCTAGTATTGGTCACAATTGCTGTAAATATTAGACATGGTCATGCTAAAGCCAGTTAAATCACAAAAAGTGCCACTTTTTTTTTTTAAATGTTGTGTTTTTGGGTTTGTTTTTCCTTTTTCGATCCATTCTTCGACAACAAAAAGTTGCGAGCTTTTGCTATGATATCCTATACATCCATCCCCATTGGAGGACTTGATTCCAAACATATTTGGCGATGCAAATACATTAAAATGATAGTATGGCATGCTTGAGGTGAAGGGCAAGTGAAGAAAGCTAGAGAGGAAAGAATTATATGAGAATTAGATTGAGTTGAATTGATTTTTGTTCTCCTCTCTATGACAAAATGGTCTAAGGGAGAGAGGATATATTAAGTGGACTTGGAGATCTTCGTGCTAACAATCTCTTCTTTTATGGCCTTTCAAGGAAGAGAGTTTGTTTAGAAGTTCTTACAATCTTGGAGGTAGCTCCTGTTTCTTTTCTTCTTTTGCACCTATCTCCTTGTTTATCTGTTTTTTCTTCAAATTGGAAGATTTCTAAGGCGTCGCCAATATAACTTTATCCAATGCCTTTCTTATCCTATTAGGAGCCAATACCAATTCTCCCTCATATGTCTTCACTACCTTCCCTCTCAAAATCTATCAAAATCACATTGGTTCTAGTGATAGGGAGTTTAAAAATTAATGGATTATCACCAAAATTAGGCAAAGAATAGAGTATGTAAATTTTGTCAGGTAAAGAACAATCTACTCCATAGACTACCTTGTTTGATCAAACAACTGATTTCCCTTCAACAGATGCATACTTGAAAGCGATGTCAATTTCTCAATGTTAGTCTCCAAAGCAAGAGCTTACACACCAAATTGTATGAGTAAATTAAATTACACAAACAATTACATATTATACACTTATAAACCTTCAACAATCTTTTGCATATTCAAGTGGAACTCATGCTCACATTTCACTTTCAATGATGACCTATAATCTCTCCAGAATGCAAGTCCACAAGATGCACATGTGTCTACTATCACATGCAATAATCTCTTCATTTGTTCAATGCAAGTGTTAAACCTTTGAATTCTTGTAGGTTTTTAAGGTTTATTCTCAGCATAACTAAAGTCGGATCTTTCCTTTTAATTTGTTTCTGAAAGGTATTCGTCTTGAGTATATGTAAGGATTGACAGTCTTGCACATACTAGCCATCTTTCTGTTATTAACTGTCTTTCCAACACAAAAATATGGTTGTCTAGGTCAGGAGTTCTATCAAGTATACCTTTTTTGTCGTGCAGTTTCGGTTGCAGTTGCTAAATGGTACTTCTGTTTTTTTCTACATTGTCGCAAAATATTGCATTTGATTTTTCTTCTACAATTAAATTCACTCACATCTCATTCAACGTATGGCACATGCATTCCTCTGATCCTTAAACAAGGCTATCTGGCCTTCAATCATCTGAATGTCTTACAACAATCGCCTTCATTGATTCCAGTTAACAACACTTTTAGTCTCAAACGCATTTGAGGAATTTTTCGTTACATCTTTCGTTGTTATAAACAGGAGTATCTTCTTTCATGTTTATCCTGTAGTGCTTATAGTTTATAATTTGCAGCAGTTGTACTAATATTATATTCTCACGATTCCTTTTGCCGATGTGCAATTCGTTGATGAGAAAGTATATGCTAACTATTTTCTAATCTCGTTGCAAACGGCCTCACCTTAATAAAGTATTTTTATTGGAGAAACAGGTTGTGAGGCACCGAGAGCTTTCCACATCCAAGTGCCTGAGGCTTGTCCGACGCGACAATGAAACATTAGCACGCAAAAGCAAGCCAAAGCAGTTTCCAACTCAGACAGGCATCAGGCCACCTTAGATCGACCAATGCTAAGACCGCAAGGACACTTAGCTACTCATCTTCACCATCTACTTGTCCCACACAGGATATTGTGCTGTCGCTCAAAGAGCAATGGGAATAAAGGAGTAAGTGTCATAATATGATGGTCCAAGGCCTAACAATGGAGATACAGGGAGAGGAAAGGGCTCACAAGAAGATCCAGACAATGGTCCTCTCTAAAATTGGCTTTCATATTCATGTACACATTATCAGGGCATCCCAACTGAGACTTGGACGTCATAGCTAACCACGTATTATGAAATTCATAGTGG
The DNA here is from genome assembly GCA_021234155.1 of Isoetes taiwanensis. Classification (NCBI taxonomy): domain Eukaryota; kingdom Viridiplantae; phylum Streptophyta; class Lycopodiopsida; order Isoetales; family Isoetaceae; genus Isoetes; species Isoetes taiwanensis. The sequence continues at coordinate 11,374,888 of JAJEKV010000019.1, forward strand.
CAGATGCTATAGTAATACTCTGCAAGACAATAAAATAGAAAGACACCTCTTGTATGTGGACTATGACCGCACACACTACATCAGGAATCGCGTCGATGAGAGCTGGTACATGTAAGAGGCATGTAAATACTGGTGCCACTGCTGCATTAGCTCATGGTAAGGTACAGATTTTTCATCCGTTTAAGCATATTGTGACAGTATCTACGGCGCTACAGCTGCTGATGTAAATGCGACTACTTCTACTGCTACTGCAACCCCTTGGGGTGCTGCTGATGAAAGTACAACTAATGTTGCAACTGCAACCACTCGCAGCACTGCTACCTCAACAGCATCTGCCACAAATAGCGGGATTATACATACATTTGGTCTTGTGGAATTGTTGGGGCTTTCTATGGTAGAAGTGGGATAGCTGAAATTCTATAGCCAGGGATATGGATTTAAAAATGTCGATCTGAGGATGGTGGATCTACCATGCTATCATCATTATTCATTGCTCAATGAGTGCATGGGCAAGCGGGGACATGGCAGAATAGCATATTATTATTATAAGACATCATTGACACCTTCAATTTTCCTACACGAGATAGACAGGTAAAATTGCTATATGTGGATACTAGTACAAAACAAATGTGGGAACCCTCTTTATATGGTTGCATGTTATTCCACATGCAGACTCCAATTCTATCACATACATTCTGCTGTGACGACCATGCGGATATTCGTATCATACGAACATTATACTCGTATGTACAAAGGGTGCAAAAGGGTAGTTGCACAAGACAAGGTTTGAACTTGCAACCGTTCAGTTGCGAGTCACACACCTTTGCCAAGTGCGCTACCAACATTTGTTGAAGACATTTCCATGACACATTCAAATGTAGATAGATTAGAACTGTATGTCGATCTTTATGGTGATATTAACAAGTCATGCAATTGGGACATGTATTGTTAGTTGGAGAATTCCAGGCACGCACAACAACAGAGCAACTAACAAAGTTTAACCCTCTGGCCATAGATATATTACAACTTCAAACGACAGAAGATCTTTGGCCACGCACATCAACTGACGATGGCCATCCTATTATGTGATTCTAAGGCGGCTGTTTTGGGCCAAAATCTTAACTTTGCAATGGTCTCTTATAGTGATCCTCCTTCTTCTATATTTGTCAGCGGGAGAATTAGAGTAGGGGGGGTCCAGTGTAATGGATTATGTACTAATGGTAGAGCACGAACTACATCTTGTCACGCATGTGCAAGTGGGAACGGATAGCAGAGATGAAGAGGTGGATTCAAATCTTTGGCCTCCCTTCTTTGAAATAGATTGGCAACCTTTGCCTCACCTTTGCCTGGATTCTGATCAAACAGAGAATTATGCACAACTACTAACAGAAGAGATACTAGGAGTTCTGCAGCTTTCCATATTAGAACAACAGACTGGTAAGCTGGTCACAGCCTTCTAAGTGTGGCAAGGGTGATGCTTTGGAAGAAGACGTAGAGGGTTTTCACGTTCAACAAGTTTCAACCAAACAAATGATATGATGTTCACTGCAAAAATGCTTAAATGCCAGCTTAGGCTGCTAATTGATCCTACGCTCAAGTTGCAGGCCATCACACAATACAAAGTTTTTTTCAAGGGCAAAAGGGCACAATACGTATCAAAGTATTAGCAAGAGAATGCTCTACCTCTTGGCCATCACCCAAGAATGTTTGGAGGAGCGTATTGTCAAAATCCAAGCAACCTATTGGTAACATCTGGGTACACCAGATGCAATTTTATGATCCTGATAAGGTCTACAAAAATGTTCCAACACAGACAGGTCCAGCATTATCTATAACTGAGGCAAATATAAATAAAGGCTTGCAACATCTTGCAAATGGCAAGGCTACAATTCTTGATGGCATGCAGGCTAAATTGTTAAAGTGGGCTGGACCTCAGATTGTCCCCATTTTAATCAGTTCAATAAGACCCTCCAGGAAGGTTTCTCCTGATAATGGATTTTTACCAAAAGTGATCCAATCTATAAGGAAGGTAATCCTCACAGCTCTAACAACTACCACACATTATCTTGGTCAGCTCATTGTTGGCAAAACTACTGTTAGGAATTTTTGAGCAACATTAACAGCATGGGCAGAGGAAACAGGGCTATGTGCACTGGCATAAGCAGAGTTTAGACCTAAGGACTCTAGTACATAACATATTTTCACGTTGCATGCTTTGTTAGAAGACAATAAATGAAGACTAGATATGTATTTTGAAGGACGTCAAACTGTTGAAACTCCAAGCCAAAAGCCAGATACAAATGCACAAGCGGGAATAAAATCTCAGAGGATAATCATGATCCACTGAGTAGAAAGACCAGCCTATATATAAGACAACATCAAATGGAACTCAAATATCAACTGTCGCTTGGCAGGAGCAAGCAAAGAGCAATGGTCGGCCTTAGCAATTCTAACGTGTGCGTGAGGACAACTGCAGAAGGAATATCTAAACCCTGAAAGACACACAATCTTCTACGCTTCCAGACGGACCACAACAACCACCTTGATGCTAAATGAAAAGCTTGGCTCTGCAACTTATTCCACGTATCTGGATAAATAGCCAAGAGCACTTGCTGACTTGTCAATGTCACATGAAAAAGAGAAAGCAGCCAAGACCAAACAGGCTGGAGATGATCAGATAAAAAGAAACAATGCTTAATAGTCTCGTCCCCTTGCTTGCACAGTGGGCAGAATGTTGACACTCGAAGATCGAATCTGTGGACGAGCACATTCACACGAGAGCATCTGTGAAGAATCTGCCATTAAAGCACAGCCACCTTAGGATGAAGTAGTTTATCCCAAGACGAAGTCCACATATGTCTCCAACTAGGAGGTGGGAGCTGAAGGGACCACTTAGTGGATGGCGGAAGGATATCACCATTGATAAGCAGCCTATACATAGAGTTCACAAGCCTATGCTCGTGAACACTCTGGTGGGAAATCCACATACACCTTTTAGTAGCATCTGGAGCAACCAATGGCAGAGTACTAGCAACCTTTTGCCAAATAAGTCTGTCCCATCGAGACTAAGAATTTTGTTTGAAAGATTTGTCATGTCGCTAACTGGCTAGAATCATACCATGCTGCAACTGTCAAAATTCCTGCTAACCTCCAACATCATTGAGTTAATGGATGAATTGAGGCACAAAGTGGAAGATTATTTTCCACAGGTGTCCACCAACAAGGAGCACTCAACTGATTACAAATTGCGAAGGCTTTTGACCCTAGAGAGAATCTGTGGGAATGGATAACGTAGTTGGGGACCTTGAAGATTTGCAAATGCAGTGTGGAGATGAAGGGGCCCGATTTGCTCACCGTATCATTTGGCTGCTGATATAAGCAGAGCATGTGGATCCCTTGGCACACAGTCCAGCAAGTATGCACTGAGTGCCTTCTGCCAGCACACTAGAATGCGAGTAAATGTATGAAAATTGTCCAGCAAAAAGCACGAAGAGCTCAAAGTTTTCTTTGAAAATAAGTAACAGAGAAAAAATGATTATTTTTTACAATATATTATTCTAAACAATGCGAGAACAAAGGGCAAGTATATATAAGAAGCATTTAACGCATGACTTCTGGCCGACTGTTGTTCAAGCACTTGGTGATACGTGTAGATTCTTACTACTGGCTTAGATGGAGATAGATTTTTGCACCTGGCTTAGTTAAAAACAAGGCATGTTGAGTTGGAGGCACATGGGCTACATCTAGGCCAAAATTCTGGAGATATTTGCTTGGTTTACCAAAGTAGAAGGTAATGAATGGGACAAGTAGGTAATGCTTTTGGAATGACAGGTGTTCTTTTCAATTTAATATAGTGTTTGTTATATTTCGTAGTGATCTACATATTTTAGTGACATATTTGATCTATTTTGTAAGATTTAAGATTCATTTTCATTGATCTTGGATCCTTCTTTCTTGCAAGAGAGAGGGTCGAATCTTTTCTTACTAGCTACCAAATCAAATAATGAAAGCTTGTCTTTCTAAAGTTATGAACATTGTAGCTCAAAGCTAACATTAGCCAAGGTTGCTGCAAAGCCATCACAAATGGAGCTCCGAAGAGTCATAGAAATAAAAAGGGAAAGGGAAAAATATATAAGCCAGAAGACAACAGTTCTTGGATGTGAGTGACTTTGACTTCAAGGAAGCAAGACATTGAGCCTTGATTCTATGAGAAAGCAAGTGGATTTCTAACAGCAAAATGTCTAGCATAGTGTGTTAGTTTAGAATGTGGATCAAAGTTAAAGTATTTGCATGTATCGTGTGTTCTTAAGGTTATTGCTTCTTGTGCTACTTCTATGAATAAAATGTTGAAGGATTTTTTTGGTTGGGGAAATGAGAAGCCAACTAGTTGTCTCATTATTTGTAAAGCCCACAAAGGTTCTAAGCTCCATCATTTCCAATGAATGATATGCTAAGCTGCACCATAGTCATGTCTTTCATAATGTCACTGAGGAAGATATAATTCAAGGTAAACATTTTGCTAAGTACAATGCAGATGAAGAAAAATGGTATGTTAGATTACAAGAATTCACTTTAGGAATTATCAATTGTCTAAGAAGTTGAACTAGCCTTGGTATTGTAATCAAGATGATCAAAACATGTCATTTTCTTTCTCTACTAGATGGGCAATGCAAATTGTTCTGCTTATATTCAAAATATTGGAGTCCATGCAGCACTACGATTCCTACACGTTGCATCCGCAGTTATGTCGCTACTATTATCTATGGTACATATGAGAATGAAATACATAGAGAGAGTGGAAAAGCATAAAAGAAGATATTAGGATGATAAAAAGACAGAGAGCGTGATAGATTTTTCCTTTGAGGATGGAGATCCAAGAAATATATTATGGCCTGTGGAGGATGTCCCTGGGAATCTAAAGTATATTTCTTCAAATAAATGTCTAGCATGGTGCATTGTTCTTAAGATCGTTGCTTCTAGTGCGGCTTCTCTGAATAAAACATTGAAGGATTTCTTTGGTTGGAAAATTGTGAAGCCAACTAGTTGTCTCATTATATATAAAGCCCTCAGGGATTCTAAGCTTCATTATTTCCAAAGGATGATAGGATACTATTTGAAAGATGTTAAGAAGTTGCACCATGGTCATGTTTTTCATAAATTGAGGAAGATGACATTGAAGGTAAACTTTGTATCCCCTCTAACCTAACCTTTATGTTGGTATATATGGAATTGCTCCCCATTTGTTTCTCATGTTATTCGGTGTCGTCTGCAGCGATCACCACGTGCTCTAATCCTCGCTTTTTGAGGTTGTTGTTTTCTTATCATTGTGTTCTAGTGTTGGTGATGTGAAGGTACAGTGGGGTGCGTGGCTCCAGTTTCTCCTTGCATCGTGGGTTTTATTTTGTGGCTGCATTTTTTGCAACTGTACGTTTTGTCCAAGTCCCTTGCCGAGGTCTTAATGCTAGTGTTTTTCCTCAAAAACCCAGAAGGGCGTGGTTTTTTAATCCCAGCGATAAGTTCTCGGTAGATACACAAGTTGACCTCTGTAGAAATTTTATTTTTGAGGTCCAGGTGATATAACTGGATATTTCCTATGTTTTTTATTTTTTTGGTGGGTAGCTTGCAAATGTGCAGCTACCCACTCTAAACCATTGTAGAAAAGTGCTGAGATGAATGAAAAGCCTATAAGGAGATTTGACGGTTTCACGCGAGCCCAATCCTAATAGTAATGGCTGTACTAGTCCATTGTATGGGTCTCATGACCTCTTGGTCTTCGTGGGCGTTTAAAATCTATTTTATTCTTATCCACATCTGCCCTCTTTGTTTGGGTCCCATAGGCCAATTGGTCTAAGTGGACGATAGAAATACGTTCTATTCTATTCTATTCTTTTTAATCTTTTGGTTATCTTTCACATCATTGAGTTACTTCCAATACACCCATAAATTACCACCAGCGTGAAGGAAATTTAAAGGGGTTAGAATACAAGTCAAAGTTTCAAAATGGTTTATTACACAATCTTAATAAGTGCAAGCATGGTTGTTTGGCTTTGAAAGAAAGAAAAAAGATATTACCAACATTTGCCCATGAGAAGAAATGTCAACATTGAGTACAAGAAGTTCAAAGATAACTAGTGGAGAATATATATATATAGTTAACTATCATTCTAAAGTAAATTGCGGCAGAAACTATTGCATATAATTTTGCTAAACAAGTAAGCTAAAGTTCCAAAATATTCATCCACTTAGGCGCCAAATTCAGCCCTTGTCAGCCAACCATAATTTAGAAGATCTTTTATGAAATCACAATTTATCAAGAACAATAGGCTCCTAGATCTTGAGATGTTAAAAGGATGGCCACATCACAGTAGGAGATTAGGCATTGGGAGATTATATTGATAACCTCTTGAAAGTGATCTACTTGTTGACTATCATATTTGTTCTTGATCGTGGGGCTAGAATGGAGCTAAATTTCTCAACCTGTGATTTAAGCGAGTCTACACAAGAACCCACTTCATGGGTTATTATGCCACTCAAGGAAAGCATTAATCCCTCTTCTTCTTCTACCCAGCATCACGCTTATGACGCATTTACTACCCATCATTTTACCTCTTGTATTCTATGGCATTTGAGATCAAGGGTTGAAACTGCCTCAGGTAATGCTTAGATGGCAACTTCTGAGGTGTCAACTTGGAAGAGCACTTCATATGGCCAACAAGGCCATTCCCCTTACTAGCAACTAGAAGTTGAAATATCAGACAGAGCTGGTAGAATTCCATTATAGTCTAGTGGAAGTTAAATGCCACTATGCTTGCATCCAAGTTTAGGTACTGAATGTGATGTTTTTAACTTTTAGTTGCACTTTGCCATATAATTTCTTCTATTTAGAGAGTTTATACATTGCATGTGGCATGTTCTTGTTATAGCCTTTAGAGCTATAGATTGGTTGTTTTGTCGTTACTTTCCGTAGCAACTATGCCCATAATGGAATCCTACCATACTCCACTATATGCTTAGTTCAGTATGTGGAATCTGGTCTTGAATCAAAGTATTGAGATTAAGAGTAACAAGTTAAGAAGATAGATAGAGAGAGAAGCGTCCACGCAGACAAACACCTTCTATCGCAGCCCACCCCGATCTTGGATAGGATGGACCCGTATGTCGATCTATATGATGACATCTGGCGAAGATCGGCGGTTGGGTAGGGTCCTTCTTGGAGATTTCAATGCAGGGACAGAGTAGAGCAGCCCATGCGACTTGACCCCCTCGCCGACGATGTCCTGCGGCCTTCACGCCCGAATAGCCCGGCCCACGCTGGGTCGGGATGACGGCCCGGAGTCACTCGCTTTGTGACGGTTGCTCTGCTATGTGGCATCTTTGACTTGATAATTTGCAATGGCCTTTCCAAAGGGGCGATTCTGCAAGTGCACATGCAGACGGGGACAATCGGGGGAGGGTCTAGTGTGGTGGACTATGTGCTTGTAGTTCATAGAAGATATGCATCTCATCGGTCGTTTCCGGGTGGGCACAGACAATCGAGATGAGGAGAGGTCGACTCGGATCACCTCCCACTTTATTTGGACCTGGTTTTGGCGAGCCGGGAACCCCCACTATGTCGACCCTAAGGTCCTCGGTTGAGACTTCGATTATGGCGGCCGAGGGACTACTGGCAAGATGCTCATGGGCGCCCTCCCGGTAATTCTGAGACCTCCACACTAGAGCAAAGCGGCGTGAGCCGAGACCGGTGACGGTATTACGGGATCACGGATTGCGCTTTGGCGACTTCCCCGCGTCGCCTTTCGGGGTCAGCAACATTCCCTCGTAACCCGATGGTTTGATGCGGTCAAAAAAGCATAGCGGCGGCTTCCGTCACATTCGGATCCGGTACCGCTTGCGAGGCCACCACCGCGATTACGCCCATCTCAGGAACACAAAGCGGTGTACTTGCCAAGCATCGGGGAGATGTTGGCTGCTGGACACTCATCCTCGAACCTTTTAGCGCAGAGTGCTTCGAAGGCCGACCCGACCTACGGGGGACATCACACCCGGGCAGTGGGAGCGTACTTGCAGCAGCTCTATGACCCCGCCCGAGGGGGCAGCGTGCCCATACCCCCGCGGGATGGCCCCCATTGGTTCTCGTGGGCGAGGATGTTGAGGAGGGCCTGCAGCGGCTGCTAATGGGAAGGCGGTGACCTCGATGGTATGCGGTAGGAAGTTACTCAAGTGGGCGGGGGCAGCCGTCTTGTGCGGTCCTCACTACCACGTTCATCGAGCATTGCAGGGGGTTTCCCAGACAATGGACCACAAGCGGGGTTGTTCCCATTCACAAGGCCCGGGCGACCCACACCGTCCAATTACACGGACGATCATGGTCGATTCGATTTTGCCAAATCGTTGGCGGCATTCTCGGCGGCCCGATTGACCCGCTAAGGCGAGAGGTGGATGTCGCGAAACCCACACGAGCGAGCTTCGACCCGCCACTCAACGATTGACCATATCTTTACTGCTGGGACCGGGATTGAAAACCGGCCGGAATCATCTACTGGACTTGTATTGCTTTGCTTTGTGGACTTCGCAAAGGCTTTTGATCTGATCCCCCTGAAAAGCTGTAGGCTAGAGCTGCGTCAATCGGGCTCCGGCGCTGTGCAAGAATGCCATATCTGAGTTGTATGAGAGTTGTTTTGGCGAGGATGCGGCCAGGCCAGGCCAAGCATTCACCAGTAGTATCGGGGTCGGCGGGGTTGCCCCCTCTCGCCAACACTTTTGGCCTCTACATTGATCAGTTAGAGCCGGCTTCGAAAGCATGGGGGATGGCATCACGGCTTTTGCACCCGGGTCATCCGCCCGGCTCATCTATCTTGCGGGCGATGTTGGCTTTCTTGCCCCACCCCGGAAGCTATCGCGGTCTCACACGGATGCCCTAGACACATTTTGTCGGGCTCTGAGACATGCGGCGTCAATCGGCCAAGACGGGTGGTTCTCATATCCTCTTCCGTCACCCCATGCCTCCACGCACTCACATATCGGGGGCGGCTGTGGGCGTCCGCCCACCTACAAGTACCTAGGGGTGGAGTTCCCCCTCCTGGCTCTGGCGGGAGGCGTCTATCCCGCTTGCGGGTGACGGCCGAGCTGGCGCTTTATGCCATGCGCACAATGATCCTGGCGAGCTATATGATTGGAGGCCATCGGTCCATGTCAGATTTCCGAGACGCGGTGAGAGCAATCATACGTGCGAGGGTCCGGGGTTTGGGGCCAGTCGTCTCTTTAGCGACACGGAATGACTTAGGCAGTCTGAAGAGCATTTTTAACGGGAGGCGCAGGGTGAAACCAGTCCCCTATCGGTTACCTGCTGCGGAAGCTGGATTCTTGCGGCTTCGTGGCAGCCCTTGATAGACACATCGTCTATTTTGGAGAAAGTGGTTACTATGGGTGATGCTCGGCTCCAGCACCCTGGCTTACTTGTGGCCATGAGTCCCTTGTGGCTTAGGGCTGTTGGAGAGTAGAGAGATGGGTGGTTCGCCGGATGGAGCGTCACGAGAACTGCGGAATGTCGTCTGTTGGGTAGGCGGCCCGATCGTGGCGACTGGGGAGACACCTAGATGCTTGTTTCCTTGGCAGCCTACGGGACCCCATGGCTCTAGAGCAGGTCAAAATGGCCCATTACAAGGGAGCACATCAACCCGTGTTAGCGGGGCCCACGGCTCTACCCACCGCCCACAAAAGCGGACTCATTGCCTCCATTCGCCCAGTTTCCCACCATCTTCGCGATCCGAGGCAGGCGGGTGGATTGGGAGCCCGCCGGGGCGAGCTCTGTCGGTCTTTGTCAAGCGGGTGCCATTGAGGATGAGTCTCACACTTTCCGAGTTGCCCGGCGTTGCTCGGTCCGGGCGGAATCGGCATCCCCAGTAAATGCGGCCGGGGCGTGCCTTTTGCATTTGCCGATGAACACACCACAAGATGCGTGCCACGGGTCATACATCCGGGAGGTGCCCCGGACTGCGAAGGTCACCTTTTGCCCCTTTGGTCAGTCCGTGACTAGGCACTACGGGGGTGGTGCATGATTTGTATATATTGGGATGTTTTACGCATTTTATATGATTAGCGGTTTGTCACAGGCTGATTCTTTGCCACGGTTTTTCCCTCGAAAACCCTTCTGGCGGGGTTTTTAATCCGGCGAGAATCCGCTTGGCGCGTTTTTTGTATTGGGTCCCATAGACCGATTGGTCTCCGTGGATGATAAAAGTACCTTCCTTCCTTCCTTCCTTCCTTTAACATCCAGAGAGTCCACAAAGAGCTATGGGATAGTACAACGAGCAAGGCATTAAGCCCAAAACAACAAGGAGACAAGGCCCCATTATAAACAAAATGAAAAAAAAAAAAAAAAAAAAGGACTTAGGTTAAATTCTTTGTTAAATTCTTTCTTATCTGCCAATTGAACCTTGACATGTGGCACTGTTTCTTTTTATAAATATATCAATAAATTTTTGCTTCATGTCGATTTCTCTATTCACGCACTTTTGCCTGACATTCAACATGTTTACTCAACATTCAACCTATTTCCCTAACATGCTGGCATATAGAGATGAATAGATATCCTATTCAAAGCATATGATAGTTTGTTCTAAAAGTTTGTTAAAACAGCTATCTATCTAATATCCTTTGGTAAAAATATTAATATATCCAAGAAGAGACAATATGTAGCATAATAACAGGGGGTTTTCTTTGTGTTTTTGTACGCTTTTCACAAAGGTTTTCCTAAGATTTTATGGCGTATTCTAATGGATGTACTAATGCGTACATCTAGAGTTCGTTGATTTAGCTTTTTTTTTTCAATGGTCCAACATCCAAGGGCTCACAACAAAAGCCCTCTTTTTATTTTATGGGCTGAACATGCAAGCCTCGTGGATAGCATTTTAGGGCACGAAACAGGGCTTGCAAATCTGCAACAACAGGGATTAGCAAGATAAGATGCTAGCTACCATTTAAAGGCCACAATCTTTAAAGGGATTCTTCTGTCAGAGCTTTCTTGTGTTTTATGTGGTGTGAAACAGCTATGTTGGCAAGTATCCTGGCTAGCCAGCCCGCAAAGGCCCGGTTTTGAAGACTATTTCTGTTTAGAAAAAGAAAAAAATCTTCGGACCCCTCAATTCATGCATCCGCCCGATGATGCTCAAGAGTGTATATGGCTGCCTCTAGGTCTTACAACGCGATTAGGTTGGTGGAGTTGCGGGGGCGGGGAGAGCAAGAGGAGGGTGCAGGGGCGGCAGGGGTCGTAAGATTCATAGAGGACCCAAGATGGTGTCACTCGAGCAAAGGCATTTTAGGCAAAGAAAAGCTTCCAATCGATTTTCTTAATCTATCTTTGGCGGATTAAAGTTGGATTTACTGACATGGTATGAATTTGGGCTTACGAGGAAGGAAGCCGGCAACATATACCATTACAATAGAAGCTCAAAACCATTGCCTCTTACGTTTGCTCTTCTATATTTTCATCACCGGTTGCAAATTTACTGTTGCATTATGCTATTACACCTGACTAATGCATGCGTTATATCTGCGTTTGAGTTCAAGCCCGACCCACGATTCTTGGAAGCCATAAAGTTCATAAAAGATGAAGCTTTTGGAACCTACGACTACAAACCTTTACTTAGCTCGCTTGAAGGAAATAGTGGCTTGGAAGAGGAGTGTCAAGATAGAGTGGATGAAGCCTACAGGAACAAAGAGGTAATTGAAGCTTAAATCCTTCGAAAGTTTCTACGGCCTTAATGCCGCTAAACTATTCTTAATTGTGGTTCCTTTTTCAGAAATGGACAAGAATGTCAAGTCTCAACAATGCTGGATCCCCCAAATTCAGCAAAATGACGGAACCATTCATGAATATCACGAAAAGACATTTGGAAGATCAAACCCTTGCCTGCCCGAGAATCCGATTCCGTTTCTTGGAATAAAAAACCAAAGATTCTATCTAGCATATTAGGCTAAGGGCTGTAGGGTTTGCTCGTGAGCACATCAATGGCGGCAATCGCCTCCACGTCCAGGTAAAGGTTTTTTTTGCTTTATCAAATTTAGGGTTTCCAAGCTTGGAATTTAGCATTTTGTTTCGTTCAACTTCTCGGGCAGAGTAATGGAGCAATTGAAATATGGCTGCCATGATCGCCCAACCCGTAGATGAAACTGCCAAAGTGCTTCAAAATCTCAAATTCATAGATGGTTCTAAGAGAGTATATTCATCACAAATAGATATGGAGATAGATATGCTTCTGATTCAGAATTGGGAGCTGCCATAGCATGCTAGTTACAATCACCACTGCAATGAGCTTGATATTATCAATTGTACAAATTGCAGCTAGCTTTCTTTGGCAATGTCTTTGCAGGCTTGTGCACTTGTTTTGCAGTTCAGTTTTACTTCATACCTTTACGCATGATTGAGTACAGTCTTGAATGCAACTGAAGCTAACTGATTTAAGTGTTCTGATTTAAGCGTTCCTCATACATACAAATACGATTTTCAATGCAAGTGAAGCTAAAAGTGAAACAGGTATAAGTGTTCTGGTTTAAATGTTCATGTTACAATAAAATCCTCAAATTCAATTTATCGAGGCTTTTATTTGCATAGGTTTGCAATTCCAGCATGAAGGATGATTGCGCATGCGTCAAGTGGCATCCGGTTGCCTAAGGCCCATGTCATGGTCGTGTCATGGTCGTTGGTTGTGAAACAGTTCAACAACCCACATAGCACATGTGGGATGCCAAGAGCATCATGTGTGTAGCTGATGCCTCCATCTGACAGCGTCTGACATGTTCAAAGGCAGAATGAACATAAAGGAAATTGATGAACAATGATAAACATGCAGACCAAAATCCTTCCTATTTCGTTGAATGGATTTCCAACAATGTGAAATGGAGTATTGTTATATCCCTCTATTTCGTTGAATGGATTTCCAACAATGTGAAATGGAGTATTGTTATATCCCTGAAACCATGGGTTCAACTTTCATCCAGCAGACAGACATTGCGAAGAGTTTTGGGAGGAATGATTTCTCGCATTGTATCTAATTAGCTTGCTACTTTCATAGTTGCTTATATACAGCTACATTCATTTTTTTTTTATATTATTTAAGTAACCAACTTCATTATGGTTTAACGTTATAGTTTGTTAGTTATGCTAAATGTTAGCATTAGTTTTTATTTGTTATTATGCTAGATGTTTTGTATCCTACATATTATTAATTATACAACATAATATCAATTCATTTAAGTATAATGTAATGTCTTTTGTTAGAGGCCCCGAAGGGGCCAAAATTTTTTTAGCTATAACAACCAACACATAACTACCATTAACATTAATTAACACAACCATTGAGTCCAACACATTTAAATTAAAATCCCCCTTAAACCCCCTTTGGTTTGGGTGCATATTCACATGGGGGGGTGACGTAGGGCAGCGAGAGCCCTTATAATTATATTTTGCACGTACAAAATCAACACCATATAGTATATTGCTTGAAATCTTATAGTATTTTACAAATCTTGTTATACAGTATAACAAATTTTGTACATTCATACCCCACAAACGAGGAACTTTGTGTGCGGTGTAGATTAAGGATAATTAAAAGACGTAGTGAAACAGAGGCCTCCTTTGAGGATGCAGATTCCTTTGGAGGATGCCTCTATGAATGTAGTTACGTTTCTTTAAATATTTATGATTATATTATTCATCTGGGATGGTAGGATACTAGGATGTCCCTTTGAACGAGTACATTTCTTTAAACATTGATAATTATATCATTCAGTAACCAAAGCATGTGTTCCCTCAAATGGTGGTTTATCTACGGTTGCCCTCAATAAAGGGTCTGTGCAAACTCGTGCTACATAAATAATAGCCCATGGATTTAAGCTCTTTCTCTATTGACAAAGTTGCTTCTGCATTGGTACTCTTCAATATCTCAAATATATAAATTGTCGTGTTTTAATTACATTACACCAACGTCAGGTTATTCATTTGACATAACCTGATTCTAACATTTATTAGTCGCGTACAAACTTGCATCTTCTCATAACAATTTTGTAACTTAAAAATGTATGCCCCAGGTCTCACAATCTGGATGAAGGTCCCTGCACGTTTTGTCTTAAGACAGGCTTGAGATAAGCCTCATATCCTTCCGTCACAATATTTTTGTTCAGTGGCTCATTCCATGCATCGTTATATAAATGAGGATAGACCTCCCCATCATAACGTCCTAAAATGGAACCCAAATAATGGTCTGTATGATCAAAGGCATCTACCAAGGCTACTGCATTTGGCCGAACCTGGACAATAGAAACTCATTGTCAGTAGCAATCTACAGAAAAGGCTTTTGCTTTATATATATATTAGATATAAACCTGTGCATAGAGTTCACAGAGCTTGTCCTTTGCGAGTGTTGCCTGTTCTGGGGTTATATACCCAGTTGATAAAAAATCACCTGCATGGGATTCGATCAATGACAATGCATAAATTCTACTTAAAATCTGAAGTTGCTGAGATATGCCGCGTCCAGAATACTCTAGCTGAGTCCGTTCAAGGAATCTGAAAAAGGCAAATGAACAGGAAAGATTCATGAGGACTCGTAGAGGTCCCAAAGCATTCAGAACATGCGGGACTCACTTTGAGACCACAATGAGCTCACAATGAGCTCGAGCAGCATCCACTAAATCAACCGCGAATTCTTCAAAACCTATAAGATTAAGCGCACTCAGGTAAGGACTCGTAAGGTACAACTATGTGAGTTGAGCATGACAATGGGGATGCAAGACAGAAGCAAATACCAGCTTCCATGTCCTTTGCCTGTGCAAGTTTTGAGGCACAATTGAAGTTCATTCGGGCAGACCGGGCTTCAAATGCCTCCAGTAATGCTTTTCCGGTTAACCAATCTTCTCCTGTAATGTACAGACTTGTTTTTCATATAACTTCAGGAAGTATAGACAAGAAGCCATTCTAGTTATAGAAATAAACTTTTTCGTCATTCCCAATGCCGCAGCTTACAGATTTTATTTATAATAAAGTCAGAAAATTCCAATTAGTAAAGGCATAAATGTGGCTTGAGTGAAAATACGGAGAAAGAGCCTTATAGATGAACCTTTTGAAACTTCGGAATTTTGTGCAAGGAGATCCCTGATCCTGGCCAGATATGATGCTGTACCCACAGGCTTATCTCCACTCTTCAATTTGTTGAGAGTTTTCATAAGGAATCTGGCCACCTGCAAAGGATCTTGGAGATTTTAGATCTTTAAAAGAGTCGATGTAGTAGGCTATAGTCTTCTCAGAAAGAACCTGTAGCAAAAGGACAATGTTATCGCCCTCATATGTGCATGCTGGAACATATGCTGCATATAGTTCAGGAAGACCACTTGAGCAGAGATAACCATGCCCGCCACAAAGTTTTCTGCACTCCTCAATCGCATCCTATAACAATGGGTAAGAGGTCAATTTCCAACTGAGCAAGCCTTGCGACATGCTTTTCTAAGATTTAAAAGTTAGGTGTCACAGCAAGTGAAGGAGACTCATCAGGATAAAACATTTTATGCCCATAATGTTTTGCCATTTAGATGTTCCACACATGAAATAAGAAAACGGAAGAGTAAGCAAAATTTTGAGTGCAAAACAAAAATGGGAGTTCTTATCAGACCCATGGTGCAAAAGCATCACTATCAGATTGATCACTTCTGAGACTTTTAGATCGGATAGAGCTATGCCACGTCTGGAAGCTCCAAGGAGGATATGAGAAGGCACCTATTAGATGCATGGCAATCAACTATATATTTCAATTTTTCTGAGCATCACCGTACATTGCAGGTCTGGATGCAAACTCAGAAACCTGCTATTTGCAAAGATATTCTCATGTTATATCAGCAGTATAGTATAGTGATTAAGGAAGCAATGGAAGGCCAACAAGTGCTTAAAAGAAAAATGACTTAGCATAATAAGGAAGGCAATGCAAAGTGAGCCTGCAGTTCATCACCATTCTTGGCCTCATTTTGAGTCCGCATGTGGGCAAGTTAGCATTCATGTTGCAGCATAAAAGATAAATTTTCTCTTCAAAGAGAAACCCAAAATGCTGCGTCTTCCTTCAATGCAGCCTCATCTTTTTTTGCAAGACGTGGTTTAAAGACCGAAAATGCCTGTCTCTTCCTTCAATGCAACCTCCTCTAATGCAGCCCCATCTTTTCCTTTTGCAAAAATGTGATTTAATGACTTTAGCTGCAATTTCTTCTAAACCCAAAATCGCTCTTTGTCTTCCTTCAATCTTTTCTTTACGCAAGGATATCATTTAGTGACATTAGTTGCAACCTCCATTTTGACATTGCACTTTCATTTAACCAATTTCCCCAGCAGCTCTTCGGTTTATTGCTTTAAGAGGTTGGTGTTAAACCCTTAATAAAGTAGCAATTAGAATTCCTTCTTGATTTTGATCAGGAACATGAACAAGAGGATATTATACACTCAAGAAAAGGCAACGGCATTGGCTAAAAAGCATTTACCAATCTGCAGCTGTGAGCTCACAGTTCAAGATAATGACTTACTGATGCTGCAGATGTTGTCACTGACTTCAGGCCTGCCGTGCAAGCGTGAACTTCTGGTAGTGTTGAAAAATCAGATTTTTCTAGACGAGCCATTACATCCGAGTAAAGCCATTTCATCCATTGTCCTAGGAAACGATATGCATACGCTGTTGCCAAAAGAGGAAAAAGTCTATGCTGCTGTGTTTTGTAATTGATAACCTACATCAGAAAAATTAAGTTTCTTAATAAATAATGTCAGGATGGTTCATTGGAGTAATAGAATTCTTACTTGCACTTCAGGTTGACCATTATGAGCTCCAAACTGACGTCTAACACAACTGTACCTTACTGCTATAGTAACAGCTCGAGATAGGTACACAGAACTATCATACACGATGCTTTGTCTAACGTACACCATGGCTCCATATCCAATCTGTTTCGGGACATCAGATGCAATATACTTACCCTGCCTTGTAACTTTAGCCAACCTGTTTACACTTCTAATTGTTAAAATGTGCCCATGCAGAAATGTGTTGTTAGATCACTTTAACATCACATTGTCTTGACATACCGCATAAGCATATAATCTCGTGGTATACGAATATGATTGAACCGCAACAATCCATTGTCCATTGTATTATAACCAGCATTTCCAAACTTAACACCAATATCCCCAACAGTGATGCCAGGGAGAGGCTTATGGTCTTCAAGGCTCCTGATTGGAACTACAAACGCTGCGGCAGAAACACACCCATAAGCTCTTTTCAAAGAATGAACCTTACCCACAAATCACAGCTTGTTAAAATAGTTACCCATCTTCTATAATGGACTAAATAGACTTCCAATGATTCTTCAAACAACTCATTAACCTGTAGCAAATGCTAAATGACTGAAGAACAATTCACGCTTCCTAAACAATGGAAAGATTACCAGAAACAGAATATAACGATTTATAAATAGACAATATAGAAGAACATTCGCAACATGCAGTCAGAAAAAAGGATCTGATGTATTCCAGGGACTCGAGATTACCATGCACGCCATAATCCTTGTTATCTGTTATCAGGCGTGCATAGACCAGGGCATGAGTTGATGCCTTTCCCAGACCTCCAGGCCACCACTGCCATTGGATAAACCCTGGTTATTTGCTACTACTACTATTTTTATATTAATGAATCTCCATTTATTGGCATAAATCAAGCATTGTTTGTCAAAAGACACTTACCTTTGACGAAGTCAATGTTGGACTGTTGATTATGAACTCATCAGTTGCAACATCAAAAGTAGCAGTAGTCTCGAGGCCCTGAACATTGGACCCATGACCAAGTTCTGTCTGAGCATAACAACCAATAATAGAAAGCTTGTATGCGCGATGCAGCCAATACTTTTGCTGCTCCTCCGTTGCTTGTCCCTTCATTGCAGGAATGAACATTCCCTATAGCGAACTAGAAAAATATCAGAAACCTAGATTAACAAGACAATACTCATGAGTAATCTCTCATGACTAACTCTGGGCTCAATCCTACAAATATGGGTACGAAATTCTGTCACAAAGAAATGGACTGACTTTAAGGTCCTTATCTTGCTTCTAATTGCTAGAAATAAAGATGCATATCATTATTATTTGTTTTTTAACAAAGGAGTATACCTGCAAGAAAAGTTTGCAATAAAATAAAGATGTCTAGAAGATACAGATGTTGATTCTTTCCACTTAGGATCTGGATCATGCGCTTCTCAAATTCTATAACTTACCCAATGAAGGTCCATGTAGTTTGGCTCGTCCACAAATGCCCTGAATTTAATAGCCTCTTCCTCTGCATGTGATGCAAAAAATATGATCAGACTCACAAGATGCTCACATCTTCCCCGAGACTATTAAACAATTGTTCTTGCCTGCTATAAGTCTGCAAGAACATAAAAGTTAAATGGCATCATATTACTTATAGGAGCATTATTGCCCCTTAGGTGAGAATTAGCAGATTTCACAGAAAAGTATATGACAATCAGTTAGAGACTAGGCATGGATTGGTTTTGTTCAGCCAGCGTCATTTTAAAGATCGAAAGAGGAGCTCTATTTCACTTGAATAAGGCTGTGTACGATATAAATCGTGTATTTCGCTCATTGGCAACCAGTTTTTAGCGACTTCCGATACGAAATTATTATGGCGCTTCAAATGGTCTTCTTGCCTGAAAGCTTGAGATCCTGAATGCGCCTCCAACCATGTGCAGCTTTTTTCAAGGAGTCTTTATACAATTCCACACGATCTTTCCTGGGCCGATCATCCTTCTTAAATACCTAAATCAGTGTTCATAAAATTAAGTAGAGCAAATAAACCAAATGTTTAATTGTTTATCAGGACCATGGTGCAAAGATTAGTATTCAGGAAATTAAACTCGCTACTCTTGCTATTTAGGTAAGAAAATCACCGGGTCACTTGCAACAAGAGCTGCCATTTTCTGTGAAATTTGAAGCTCGCGTTCACTGCCTGCCCAAATAACTTTCATGGCTTGCACATCAAATTGTGCATTTTTTCGCTCCTCTGCTAAGTAATCAATTCCAGAAACACGAGCCTTTGTTGGAAGCTCCATAGCTCCTCTAACCAACGCAAGACTTCTGAAGATCGTTCCTCCAAGGATAAATACTCAAAGTACCCCAATCAATTCCTATTTAAAGGAGTCGCAGCCGCCGCCTATGACCTGTGTTTAAAATTAGCGATGAAAATATGAAAGGAGCGCGTATATATCGGACGTCGTCTATGTTATATCACGGGCATATCCGTGGTATATTCGTGTTTTTACATGTTATAGCCATGCCAAAAAAAATTACACGGCGTTTTTGTGGACAGCGGATTTTTTGCCATCTAAGACTATAACATACCCACGACCGACTTACCACGATGGTGAAAATATGCTCTGATAAGATCGGGTCATTAAAATAGATAGGTAGAAAAAACAAGGTGCTGCGCACGGAGGGTTGCCCTCCATGGCCGGAGGGCGAAGTGGCTTAAATCATAGTTCAAAGTCATGCGAGTATGTAACTTTCATTGTTTGATACTAAGAAAAAATATAGAGTTTTAGTCTGGCTCTTAGGAAAAATTGTGCTCTATCTAGTTGGCTTAGAAATAGAAGCATATCTAGCTAAGTTCAAAGTCAAGGAACGTATGGACGTCGCATGCTCTATGAGCTATGCTGGCTACAAAAGATTTAATTGTTGATGGCAAGGTTGCGGCAAGAAAAATTACAGGCCTTATCTGTTGAGCAACATTTAGACACTATGTAAATTCCTGGGTATCTATTTACCCTACTGCAATAAAAAAATGGAATTAGATATGTTTGTTATGATCAAACAAACAAAAAACATGAAAACATAGGGCCCTTGGGAGGGCAACCCTCGGGCATGGAGGCGTTGCCCTCTGGTGGCCCGAGAGTGTGTTGTCATGTTTCTTGTTGCCGTTTCGTTTTCATGGTTTTTGTTGGGTCATTCTATGTGTGGGAGGTTATTAATCACATCTGGAATTACTGGATAAAACAAGCAATGATACAAGCAAAAGAAAACAAAACCTTGGATTTTGGAAGTTTTTTCATCACGACAATGTGGCACTCAGCTTGTAACAAGCATCTCCCCATTCAACCTAAAAATTTCAAATAAAGGCCGAAAGATTTGAGTCGAAACTAGTGCTCATAACTCCCATGACTTCAATAGTCCTGGTCATTTCTAGAGATAGACCTAAACCGATAATTCAATAGAAACCACGGGGACTAAAACAACAAAGAAAGGAGTAAGTATTCAACTCCAATCCCAATCCTTAGAATCGTGCATCCACCCAACCGGGTTCAAACAGAGCAAGGACTCTTTATCTTGCTTTCAACAAAAATTTACAAATCTTAAGTTAGTTTTGAGCAAAAGGTCGAGGGGCTTTTAGCGAGAATTGTAACGAATGCCAAGATTAAGGTATCTTCACCTATTTATACAACAATAAAAAACCCTTTACTAAATAAACATTTTGGCCATGGATTTATCATCGAAGAAAGGCAAAGATGATTAAAAGGCGTAAATGGTCTCATTTTATACCCTGGTCGGCTCTTTTCAATTGTGGATCGATGATCCGTCGCGGATTCAGGATAATCTCCAAAACACCTTCCGCTTTGGAGATTCACCTTATTTGGCGATTGCTAAGCTTGCATTATTCTGGTACATTAACCCGCCAATGACCTGTTTAAACTTCATATTTTGCTACTCCAAAAGAAATAATGAACACTCGAGTAGATATACAGGTTTTTAAAGCCTTCCATTAATATATAGTGAATTTCAACTGAAAATATCTTGTACTACATTGTCCATGCCAAGAACCCCATATTTTGTAGTCTGCAACCAAAAGGGTAACAATGAGAATCTTCCATCACATTTGCATAAATTGATGATGATTATGAAGCATTTAGCATAGGGAGAAAGAGGATCTGCATTGGGACAGAATGAAGTGAAATGAAATGTTTATTATATGCCATGGAGATCAGTCAGCTCTATAAGGACAATTACATATATCTGTGAAAAACATTCTCCCACTCTCTAACACTTTCACTCTCTTCTACCATGTGCACTGGCCTATTACTATGGTCCTATAATATAGCTGCCATACCTTGGATCTCATAGTATGCCGGACCAGTAACATCAGAATGCTCTTCTGAAATAATTATAGCCAAATTGCATAATCTGCAGGTCCTCCTTAACCATTCCACCTTATGTCTTGATATTCAGCCTTGGTAGTTGATGAGAGAATATCTTAAAGCGGCTCTTGTAAACAGCCTAGTTGATGAGAGAATATTCTAAATTGTCCAAGAGTCGCCCGGGTGCTTTCTGCGTGCCAAAACAGATCTAGTTGCACCCAAAAAGTGGTCGCAAAATTGCAATTTGGTGGGAAGTTCTTTCGAAGTTTGCCATGTCGGACTAATGGGACTTCTTTAAATCATGTCTGATAAGTTAGTTAATACTTCTTGAAGAGTAATGGAGTGTGCTTTTATATACGATTGGAGTTGACAGTACAAGAACCTTACTTTCTAGATAGTAGACCATCCAATATGACATGCTACTTGCTTAGGATCTCCACGACTTGCAAAGCTAAAAAACATGAGTTCCCTTATGAATTCTACTTTGGACTTGTATGATGATCTCAGCATGTGAGTGAATCCAAAACTTACATGTGATTGCTTGAACTCAATCGTGCGAAAAAATAAAATATCAACGGTAACCTCGAAATTAGTAATGTAAGTCAAACAATTGCTTTCGATACATTGGATGGAAAAAATGCGTGGACTCGAGCTTAAAATTGCCATTAGCATATTGTTAAGACTTAAGCAATGTGTTTGGAGATATTGGACATATATGAGAAGTGAGATAACCTGAGGTACTAGGTGGCGTGCACACATCATCAAAAGCCTTACAATCTTTTCAATACACTTTTTAGAATGAATTTCTATTAGAAAGTAAAATAAGGATCGAGAAGATGAACCTACTAATTGTAGTACATCGTTAATGCCAGATTGAACGGTGTGAGGACAAGTCATGGACGTAGAGTCACCATGGCAATGAAGATCTACCGAAGGAACTAGGAAAAAATGGGAAAGCTTATAAGATGCCAAAATCAACATTTCACGTGAAACTAGAGAAAACACAACCGTAGCATCATCTTCATGGCGCCGTCTTAGAAAACCCTAAGTTGAATTTAATGTGCACATACCGCCATGAAGGGAATTCATCCACCATCGTCCTTCGGGCAAACCAAAAACACAGGAAGAAGACCAACTTATACCGGTCGCGGGTGGTTCGCATGTGGAAGCGAGTTTCTGCGATGAAATACGCATTTCCAAACCCCTATCCCGGGGGCGGTTTACGCAGTTGAAATACGCATTTCCAAACCCCCTATCCCATAATGCCCGCAAGTCAATTCGAACCCAAATTCATGTTGTATACATGTACTAATGCAATTAAAAATGTCAATAACTGCACTTATATTGAGCATCAATTGGAATAAAGTGCATCCTTTGCCATTACAGCAAAGAAATCACGTATCATGGGCCACCTATATGACCTAGTGCTAGAGTACGCTCATAAAACCAAATGATTATGAAATATTTACGACTGACAAGACTTCAAAGTCGATACTCGTCTATCTGTAATGCTAGCCTTATAAAACCTCTGCTGCAATTTCTAAATGGCATTGATGCGTGACCATTATTAAACTCAGCAATTCCACCACTAAATAGTTCTAGTTTTTATAAAAGTTTTTGGTTGAGACATACATTTCTACAGGTTTTTCTCTGGCAGGTATTGGTCATGCATGGTAAGAGTTATGATAAAGATAACGCATTGGCTAGTACTTATTCTTCTTCCTTGCGTAATTCGCACTTGCATCTCATAACTCTTCTGCTCCTCGTCTGCATCACACATGTATAGCTACAAATAGATGTTGTAGTTAAAACATGGCTTATTGTGCCAGTAAAAACAAATGCATATATTCTAACAAATGATGAAATGTCCAATGCTCACTTATTACATTGCCATCACTGCCACTGCACATGATGCATCATCAGTGGTATCATTTTTTTCGCAAGCGGAGCCATCATCATCTCCAAAGGCCTCGAATCTGCTGCTTTTCTTAGCGGCATATTTTGACTCTTAAAGTACAATATCTTGCCACATGTGCAGTCACCCAGTCACCCATATTCCCCTGTAATCATAATGATATATCAAACTCATATATGGTGGCCATTTCATACTTTTTCAATAGTTAGACCATGGCTTGCCACACGTCAACCCAAAGAAACAAGCACACTGGAACACAAACATGATACACTTTTGTTGATTTCAGGGTTTATAAATTGCCGCAGAAGCAAATAACCGTTACTAGGGGTAGGAAAGTAAAACTAGACTAAGGAAATTGAGCAAATCAAAACCATGCCAATGCAAGGTCTTCCTCAAAATGAACGGTATGTGCGTCAAAGTAGCCCGAAACTTACTGCAATTCTGATTTCATAAGCTCAAAGGTTTATGCTATGCAATTATTCCCGTACTTACATCCAATAACTAGAGTTTTGGTTTATAAACTTGGACTATAGGCATCAGAGCTGCTTTGTATATTTGCAAACAGCAACTTAAAAGCACACAATTTCATGAACAAGGAAGGCATTTCAAATGTGCTAAATGTGTTGTCAATCCCAGAGGGTCTGCCATGGATAATCTTCCCTCAAAAGCCCATTTGTTTATCAAGTCCAATCCCTCTTCATTCACCTTGCTCCAATCATGGGGATTGACTACAGACTGCTGAAAATGCAATTGAGATGCACTGGCCAACATCACTCCAGATAAGTTTTTTCGCTAGCTCACTTATGATATATCTTTTAGCTAGCTCGTTATATGATATATAACTAGTCAATATTGTGACTAACCTATATTATTAGCATCAGTGGAACATGCATATGGTACATATCAACCAGATATGTCAAACTAATTAATGGTAAACTCACCTATAATAGGCAAGTAGAGGAACAGAAGTGCCACCACTCCTAATGCCATTCCAGTCTGGGCATTCCCTGGTAGTTGTTCTTTGACGAGATCACTCAGTGCCACTAATAAAGCCTCTGAGCAACTCCTCACAAATCTGGGATCTGTTTCAATCAACCCCGTACCAAACGCTGACTTTATGGATGATAATGACCAACTCAGTGTGTATTCTGGAAGTTCTAAGCATATTGCACCTGCATAAGCAGCCCAAATCAATTCAAAATACCAAGGCTGCAGATGCTACATTTAAAAATCATATTGTACTCTTCCAGATCTAATGCATTGCATCTGTAAAGGCTACTCACCGTCAGAATCATTTTGTAGCACACGGACACGAGCAAACGTAAATAGCCCAAGCGCTGCTGCCACAGCTGTTGACCCATGAACTACAGCATGTTCTCCGAACAGTATTACTTTACCAGGAGCCCTAGCGGTTATGTCAACCAGATGGGTTTGTTCCATAACCACTATCTATGTACATTAACAATCGACATCAAGAGACATTTCACAAAAACATGGGGATCCGAAACCAAATAGCCGCTGTTTTGTAAGTCAGTACCTTCTCCTACCTTTGAAATACAAATGCAGCCTTTTTGGGTTGGTCCATTGCCAAGACCTCCTCTGGAACTTCATCTTGAAGCCTGTGGCACACATAGAAATAAGGAATGCTGCTTTTCTTAGCGGCATATTTTGACTCTTAAAGTACAATATCTTGCCACATGTGCAGTCACCCAGTCACCCATACTCCCCCCTGTAATCATAATGATATATCAAACTCATATATGGTGGCCATTTCATACTTTTTCAATAGTTAGACCATGGCTTGCCACACGTCAACCCAAAGAAACAAGCACACTGGAACACAAACATGATACACTTTTGTTGATTTCAGGGTTTATAAATTGCCGCAGAAGCAAATAACAGTTACTAGGGGCAGGAAAGTAAAACTAGACTAAGGAAATTGAGCAAATCAAAACCATGCCAATGCAAGGTCTTCCTCAAAATGAAAGGTATGTAAAGGTCAAAGTAGGCCAAAACTTACCGCAATTCGATTTCATAAGCTCAAAAGGTTTATGCTATGCAATTATTCCCGCCCTACATCCAATAACTAGAGTTTTGGTTTATAAACTTGGACTATAGCCATCGAATCGCTTTGTATATTTGCAAACAACAACTTAAAAGCACACAATTTCATGAACAAGGAAGGCATTCCAAATGTGCTAAGCGTGCTAATACCCATTCGGTCACGGGCATTCCACGGTAGTTGTTCTTTGACGAGATCACTCGGTGCCACTAATAAAGCCTCCTCGAGCAACTCCTCACAACTGGGATCCGTTTCAATCAATCCCTGCACTAAAATGCGACTTTGTGGATGATAATGACCAACTCAATGTGTATTCGGAAGTTCTAAGCATATTGCACTGCATAAAGCGTTCCCAAATCAATTCAAAATACCAAGGCTGCAGATGTCGAGATTTAAAAATCATATTGTACTCTTCGGTGATCTAATGCATTTTGCATCCGTAGAAGGCTACTCACCGTCGAGAATCATTTTGTAGCACACTCCGGACCGCGAGCAAACGTAAATAGCCTGCGGCTAGCGCCAAATTGTTGACCCATGAACTACGGCATGTTCTCGCTCGCCAACAAGACATTTACCGAGTCTCCGGCGTTATGTCAACGGATGGGTTTGTTCCATAACCACTATCTATATACATTAACAATCGACATCAAGAGACATTTCTACAAAAACATGGGGATCCAAAACCAAATAGCCGCTGTTCATTAGTCCCGATTGCCTTCCTACCTTTGAAATACAAATGTTTTTTGGGTTGGTCCATTGCCAAGACCTCCTCTGGAACTTCATCTTGAAGCACATGGCACCTACAAAATAAGGAATCACAAGATTGGAGCTTTTTCTGTCTTCAGTTAGCCGATTCAAGCATCCCCTGCATACCCAAATTGGTGACCTAGAATTTACTGAGGAAGAATAGGTTTGTAGAAGGTCCACCGGCATATCCTAGGGATATTCTAGCGTATACCTAGGATATGCCAAAACCCATAAACAAGGGTTTGCCCCCCTAGGGCAACCCAAAAGAACGTGAAAAAATGTTTCCCCTTTCAACTAGATGCTTCTCATGCATTTGTTCTTTAATTTTTGGTGCACGAAAAAATTAAATTCAATCCAATTCTCTGCGTGTGTCTTTATGCTTATGCATATATTTAGGGGAGGGTTTTTGTTAGATTGCTATGTTAAAGGCAATTGGGCATCTTGTGGCATATTCTAGGCATATCGGATGATTTAGAAGCTATAATTACTGACTTTCTTTTGCGTGAAAACATTTCTTTGGTTCCAAACATGAGTTTGGGCCCACTATTAACATCTGTCTGATAATGCAATGTCTGTGTGAAGTAGAGATAATATGACAGATTCTCCAGATTCTTTAACACTAGCTTCCATGCAATGTTTGTGGTGATTAATGCGAGTCGCAATATTAGAGATGGCATGGCGGATGAAACTATTGTGGCATGGATGGGTACAATCATGCCAAGGTAAATACCCATTTCAAGCTGTAACAATGCACATTGCACTAGTGTTATTTTCTTCCCTTGGGAGCTCCAAAGATTTGATGTGTGTATAGGATTGTTGCCTAGATCTTCGAACACAAAGAATTAATGATGAGTGTTTGCTATATGTACTTAAGTTGTGGTTTGGACGAGTACAATCATGCCAGGGTAAATACTCATTTCAAGCTGTAACAATGGCCATTGCACCAGTATTATTTTCTTCTCTTAGGAGCTCACAAGATTTGTTGTGTGTATAGGATTGTTGACTAGATATTCCAACATAAAGAATTAATGATGAGTGCTTGCTATGTAGTATAGGCTCTTTGAAAAGCATCACGAATGTAGCGTCAATGCTTGGAATGAGGTTCCTCGATAACTATAAAAAAATGAAAAATACAGTATTAATCAAGGGTCTATGGCCACCTTGATTAATACTCTTTAACAAAAATGAATTAGTCTAGTCCTGCAATTCTATTTGTTGGATCTCGCGGTCCTTGACAAAGGCTCCAAGGATTCTCATGCTATCTTCATAAAAATAAAATAGATCTTTTAACATCCATGAAGACCAAAAGGCCATGGGACCCATACAATAGCTTAGTACAACCATTAATGCTAGGATTAAAAAACCTTTGCCTCGAAAGTTTCAAGGAAAAAACCTTTGCAGTAATGATGATACTAGATAAGCAGGAAAAACAAATATAAGAAGACCATGATGACTACTGAGGGCTCAGTAATTGAAGATGCTCGTCTAGAACCTCAAGTATATATACATGTCATGCACGGATGGGGCTTTGAGAAGTTATGGGAACTGGGAATAGAATATTAAAGTCAAATAACGATTCCTGACTATCTCAAAAGCAAGACATCTTAGCATAGTGTAGCTTTTATCTTCAATAATATGTAACTGGCAACATGCACATAAGTTTGCTTCTCGTGGCAATTGCAGATGCTCCCATCTACCTGTCTCAATCCGTAGCTTGTGGGACCATGTGCGAATTGATGCAATAACTACAACCTCTTTCCCGGGCAAGAAACCAAGAATAAGCTTGTGGTCTTGATGCCAAAGTGGGAATGATAATGACCTGTTTTAACTTGGGCCAAGGTAACTGCATTCCATAACTTTTGAGAAAAACGACCATCGAGATATTGTTATAAAAAGCTCAGAATTAGAACTAGCAAGCACCATGTAGTGTTCCAGTTGCACAGACCAACGAGTAAACCATGTACACATTTGTGCATTTTTCTTCAATTTGTAAAACTGGCTACAAAGCTCTCCCTCCTTGTCTATTATGTCATGGTAATGTTAATATTGAATTGCAGTCTTAAGACTTCTTGTCGTTTTTCTTGTTACATCTTTAGAAAGATGAACTACCTATAGTATCTGCTTTCCAAGCTCTAATGGTATATTTTATATGCTAGACTCTTGTTTTGATGTTCTTGGAGATTAGCTTCTCAAATCTCCATTGCCTAAACAATTAGCAACATAGAATAATATAATTCCACTCATTCATAGAATTTTCTTTTAAAGTAGGAAGAACTTCTTTTCTCTATTGTTTACCTTGAATTATTGTTTTTGTCGTCTTCTTCAATGCACAGATTTGTGAACATTTCAACCTGCAAAATTAGGACTTGTGGGTAGTTCTTGAAATCTTCAAGTACCATGCCCAATGTCTTGTTTGGTGGAATGTACATATATCTATCAAGGTCAAAGAAAAGGGTCCAATTTGCCATGAATTTTATTTAAGAAGGCAATCATTAACTATCCAAGGTCCTGGATAGTCCCTCTACCAAGTTTAACCCAAGGCTCAAGAAGCCTTCTAACGCCTGAATCAATTTCTTTTGTATCATGAAGAACAATATGAGACTGCGGCCCAAAAGATTGAGCATGCTAAGCAATCCATTCTTTCATTCTTTGTGCAATATCCATGGACATGTGATCTATAGTACAAGTTGTCATATGGAAAAGGAGGCTCAAAAGATTTCCTCATGAACCTTCTAGCCTCTTCTTCCATAGCTCAAAATGTCACAAGCACTAGGGTTTTACCTACAGCTTGACCCTTTGGTGCTTCTATAGACAATGTTCCTCCTTTTGCATTGCTGCCTACTTGAACGAAATCGCATTTTAATACAACAATTGTGTATGTTCTCCCATAGCCCCATGTGTATCTTGTTCTGCCCCAATCTAGAAGAAAATTTTCTGCCATGAACTCTGTGACCCCTGTTCTTGAATTTGATGAAGGATTCTAGATATATTTCAATTGGCATTTGCCAAAAACATGAATTGGTCTTGAAGGAGGATGAACTACACAAAAATTGCTTGGACTCACCACGTATGCTCCAAACTCTACAAACTGATATGCATCTACTCTATGTTCTTCGAAATGCCCTACTAAAGAGTAGATCACTGATTCTGCAATATTTTTTCCTTTTATTCACTTCTCAATTTTGGTTCCATTGCAGCTGGATTTTGAGTTGAATCAAATGCTCCCATGCTGTAATTATACATAATTACTAACAACACAACCAAACCGAATGAGGTACTTGTCATCCATGTAATTTCATTGCATCCCCTAAGCAAAGCGAGAAAGTTTGATTTGATTGTTTGTTTCAACAAACAGAGTCAAAGAACTCACTCCTAACATCCTGTTCTTCACGGATTCATATGCTTTATTAACATTACTGGCGCAATCGAATAAGCCAACACTCGTGATACCTCACACTCCCCCCCTCCCTCCCCCATTTTTTTTTTCCGTGATCTGCCATAGCTCGCCATGCCATGTGCATCAGCCTACCATAGGACCACAAATTGAAGCTAGCCTCGACAAACGTTTTCATTTCTTTGTTTTGCTAAAAATCCCATGTTTTATAATGAGGTGTCTAAAAACCTTTGAAGAAAAGTAAAGGGGCTTCATCCTCTACGCCATCTCATCTCTTTTCCGCTATTTAAATAAGCTTTATTCATCCGGTTCTATTTATGTTGGCAAGGCGCTTTGTATACATTGCTTGGTTTTTATAGACATCAAGTATCAGATGCATGACTTTTAGATTACAAAAAGCTTTCGTTCAAAATGTGTTGGAATCACAAAAAGATCAAGTTGTAAATGTAAGGGAAGCATGGGTTTTTATTCACAATAGCTTCAAATATAAATTTGATGCCCAAATAATGGTCAGATCTCAGATATAATGCATGGTAAAATTTTGGAAGCAAAAGGTATGTCCTTTATATTCTTTTATTATCCTATTGTTTCCACTTAAAGCATCATTTATAGACCAGGTATTTTACACTGGGTTCCTTCTGCAGGTTGATTGAAAGGATGGAAGTGCAAAAAGGCCACTTGCGGAAAGGCATTTTTGTATTTTTTGTGCTTTTGCATTCTGGTACCATTGATGAGGACAACTATTACACCAAGCAGGACGATTTAAAAAGATGCTTCAATTTGATTAGGTTATGGAAGTGCAAAAGGGCTTTTACATTCTGGTATCATTGATGAAGACAACAATTGCAGCAAGCAGGATGATTTAAAAGGATGCCTCAATTTGATCAGGTCAAAAAACCTTTCCCCTTTTCAAATATGTTGTTCCATATGTCTGTCTTTTCGGTTTTTGTGACACGTTATAATATCTATCAGGTTGGATTTCTTTGCTATAAAGCAATAAATGCAGTACATGTTGCAGTTTTATTTAAAAGGTCTATGCGTCTATAAATGCAGCTTCCATAGAGCATGTAGCCTATACTTATGATTCTAAGTTTTGGCCAAAAATATAGATTACAAATACTATGCTTGATTGGCATGACTTGATTGTGATGATCTGCAAATAGGCTCATCATGGTTTATTCTCTGTTTATACGAGGCAGTTATCAAGCTATATGCATGTCTTTAATTGTCTGCATGGCGCATAAGACAAAAATTTCCGAAAGGCATTTTTTCCCCCACAAACGCGACTTTTGAGCCAGCCTTGCATTCTCAAGAAGCATCCGTGATATTGCACCACAAAGTTTGTATCTCTGATCGCAGTTATGAAGCTTCTTCAATGAACTGAGATTGTAAGTGCGTTGTGATCTTGCTCATGTGTCAATAATATTTAACAGATTTGTTTATTTTGCAAGGACAACAATTTGGAACCACCTTTACTTTAAGAAGTGTCCGGTGCACCATAGAGTTTGCAAGTCCCATTGCAACTAATGAGCTTCTTCAATAGTTCACATTGTGTAAGTCCTTTATGAACTCGCTTTTGGGTTTCATGTATCATGTAGTGCATATATAATCTAACATATTTGGTGATTTTGTATATATGTACCTTATAGCAGAGGACAACAAATTTAGTGCCAAGTTAAACGGCAGTCACTACCAAAGTCCCATTGCCATTACTTCCGAATAATAGCAAGCTTCTAATTAGGCTGAAGCATCTAGGAAGCATTGACACCTAGATCCAAGTTGGGATCATCCTACTCTAATACTTTGCCTCTTTAAATTTATAAAGTGCAAATGGGACAGCAGCTAATTTGGAACTTCATGCTATGGATGACGGTGTGCTCAAGCTATGGCATTATTGCATTTATAGAGTAGAACGCTGCATGTTATTTAGTCGTTGAAGAACAATTATCTCCTTGAAAGGTTCGTCTTTTTCACTTTGATTATATCAAGCATGTTTGCATGTAAGGATGGATGCATTGGAGCAGTGTAGCAAGAGTCTCTAAGGTGAGAAAATTGTTGAATGTTCTACATGTATTTATTTGTTGGTCAGCTCTGACTGCCATTTTTTTGTTTCTTTGGTAGTGGACAATCTACGTATTCACATGTAGCTGCCAAACATCAAATCTTTTCAACACAACACGAGGTATTATTTGCAAGAATTTAATACCCATCGCATGGACTCAGATCGAGCCACAAGTTGTGCAACAGAGAGTAGGTTGAAAATTTCTAAAAGGATGGCTATCAATTTATCGCAATCCAAGTAAATACTGAGTGTTGTTATACTGAGTGTACTTCACTTTGTTGTTATGTCTTTGAATTTCATCTAACATGTACTTATAGGTGTAAACCTCCACATCAATAAATCCTTTTGTCTTTTCAGTTTATAGTTTCAATACCACTCCACACTCGGTTGTTCTACTGAGCTAAGGTTTGGAGAATTGTATAGCTAATGGTTGTATCACCAAGGGATGCATAATGTTTTCACTGCAATATAATGGTTGACTGACCGTGTGATACATACTTGCTAAGACAATGTATACAGTATCTAGGGAAGACAATCGAACCCATATCTGCCTCTACCAACTATGACCAGCAACATCATTGATTGCATAAAAGGTCCTATGCATTTTCTGCTCAATACCACTCCACACAATCCCGGTGGTTAGACTGAGCAAAGGTTTGGAGAATTGTATAGCTAATGGTTGTATCAATAATGCATTATGTTTTCACCGAGACAATCAAAACCATATCTGCCTCTACCAACTATGACCAGCAACATCGTTGAGTGCATAAAAGGTCCTATGCATTTTCTGTTCAAACACTTCAATCTTGAGGGTATACAAGGGCTCCAGCCCACATTCAAGTTTGCATGAACAAGCACTACTATAGAGGCAACAATAACCTACATGACATTCTCTTGGCAACTTTGATAGTCAACCAAACCTTCCATAGTCGATCAACACAGATCCAGTACGTTGTCGCAGTCCTCTAATTCATATTAGAAGTAAAAGTTGATACTGGTCTAAGAAGAGCAAGATAAGAGTAAAACAAGTTGATAGTGGTCTAAGAAGAGCAAGATAAGAGTAAAACAAGTTCGGACAAACATGCTCACAATTTATGGCAATAGCTTTCAAAAATCTTTTTTAAGTGGCAACTAGAAACTAGCAAGGAACCTAAGGACCTTTCTTTTCCAAACTATCCATAATAGAACCCCAAGGACCAGCCAAAGCTTTTCCAAACTATGCATTTTCATCAACTATACAACTATAAGCCTACATACAATTAGATTTCACATTTCATTTATGTCAAAGCTTGAACTAGGAGTGGAAGGAGCTACCAAAACTATTCCAAACTATGCACATTCAATCAACTGTACATCTATGTGCATTCAGATTTGACCCTTCACTTATGTCAAGACTTGAATGATGGTTACTATCTTACAAAATTTGTTGCAAAGGTTCGCAAAAGGTAAACAGAGGTCCCATAGGAGGATTTACAACCTCATTTCAAATTCCTGTATTACATAGCATCGACTTGGTAATAATGTTTGTTCATTGAAGAATCCACATTCTACAAGTACAATATCTTCCGTGGACCTCAATATAGAGTTCTTTCACATTTGATTGCATGTACAAACATTCACACTACACACGCCCATTATACCTCTCTCAACCACTCATGACTTTTTTCCAATAGTAGGACTTTAATAATTTTTTCAGAAAAAAATGTCATTATGTCAATGCGTAAATTATTTGTGATATCTAGAAATGCATCAATTCAAATAGCACACATCTTTGTCATGCTAGGGCAACTCAACACACCTAGCATCGACATTCGTGCTACATTTATAGGTACATCTATAACTTCATCATTCCATTGTAACTACATCTATATCTTCATCGTTCCTTGCAATACGACCTTATGCACCATATAATCAAATATAATTTTGGTTCAAAATATAGTAAGCATACCCTTCACACAGGCCCGAAATTTATTGTGATGAAATAGATAGTTGAGATTCTTGCAAAGCACATACTAACATACCCCTTGAAATTTCACCTAGCTATGCAAGTTTTGCTTCTAATCCAATAACAATTTCCATCATAGACATATAATATATAGTTCCACAAAACATTATTGTGTAGTTTAAACATTAAAAAGAGCTTGAACAATGCAGACACACATCAATCCTAATCTTATTATGCTATTGAATGTTGATAAACAACATGATTCTATAGTCATCTCTAATAGACAAATTCATCTAGAAGAAATAAATAGACAACAATAAAACTCAATTCTAACATCTCCACTCTTCCATTCATGCCAATCTCCTTTCAAATTTTGCAAATGGGGCACAATGGTACCATACTCAATTTTTTCACAACCATCAGGTACATAATCAAAATAAAATCATGAGTAATCCTAGATGCACCTTCCTCCAAAGAAAAGAGGGCCACACAACTTCAACTATAATTGTTGTTGATTTCACATTGCAAGGCAAATCTCTAGAGGTTGCTAGAGCCCAACAGAGCCTCACCATAAAATCATTTCGATAAAACTATTATATAAAACAAAAGACCACGTACTACAAAATATATGCAATCAAGCAAATTAATTTCCACAAACTGGCTTCTTATATTGCTCCATTTTACCTTTTTCCCCTCTGAGCCATACTGTTCATTCTATCCAAGAATGAATCAACCACCTCTTCAAATTGTTACTAAAGCCCGGCAACGCCGGGCACCATAACTAGTATTTTATATTTATGCACTGCAGAATTATTCTTTTCTTTTTCCTTCTAGCCTAAATGACTCGGCCCGGATGGTAGGCATGCCTGGAACAATTGTAATTTTTACCAGAGTCATAGGTATTCTGATTGTTTTTCCTATGTTTTTTGCAGAGCTGAATGGTAGAGCAACAACAATTTATGGTGATTCTTTGCAAGATAAGCTTGTAGTGCTACTTGGTATATTTAAAAGGTACAAGTAATTATGCTGGTGTTTTTCGTTTACATAGTCTCTAGATTACAACTTAGAATGTATCTAATTCATCAAATACAATAGATATGTCTCTATTCAGGTTAGGGCGAATTAAGTTCAAGCCCATTTTGCTCTACAATTTATTATGAAGTAGTGGTGGTATTCATTTATATAGTCTCAATGGATATTGTCTCAATTTTTGTAAAGATTGATCTCCATAGCACAGGTTCGAGCATATTACATTTAAGTCTGGTAAATCTAGACATCAGAAATCTTGACTTGCATTTACAGTACATTTGCTACATGGAAAAATGCATTCTTTCTTAGTTCCAGAGCGTTTTGACCGGTTTCCATGATAGGTTTAATTTAGTTGATAAGTCTAGCCAGTGACACCTTGCTGGTTGCTTTGATCTCTTACAATTTTTTGTCAATTGGCAGATGATATTGATTCCTATATATAAAGTACATTTTCTGCAACCACTCAGGCCACTCGTCAACTTTCCAAGGCATTTGAAAGTCAAAAGAGTGTTTCATCATTGGTAGAATAATTCAATTTAGTTTGTTCTAACTAGTTTTTCCAGATATTCTCATTTAAATTGTTTCTTATTTTTATCTAGAGCTGTTTATTGCTCGTCATATTTGTTTGTTAAACATGAGTTATGAACTAGTGTTTACCACTTCATGCGAGCTGCTCCATAGCCCAATAATTACTTCATAAGTACTTAGTGAAGCAAGCATGCTCATTAGGATATGATGTGCAGGTAAGGCGAGTTTATTAACGACAGTGCTAAGAGTAAATTTACATGCTACCAACGACTTATAGGTCCAGTGATGCATGTTGCCTTTGCCCACCTTTATGACAAATAGAGTATTTCCTTAGCAATGAAACTCAGCCTAGTAGCTATTTATGTTAGACATCTAGTACTATCCATGCTTATGCTTTTAAACGATATTGAGGAGGTCGGAACCCCTCTTTTAAAATCAACCAGAAACCGTTATGTGATTTAAGCATTAGTAAGGATGGTAATTTGATAATGGGGTGAAAGCATGCTAGGGTGTACCATCTAAAGTACTTTTTAGGGAGTGCGAAACTACCCAGAAAAGTGGGTACTGGGAACTTGCATAAATGCCACAATAAATAATAAGTTTGAGAGCTAATTCATTTATTTTAGTCGCTAATAGTATTGTTATCCTCTAGTACTATAGATTGGCATGTTATTGACCTTCAATTCAAAAACTTTCGATTGATTTTAATGGAAAGAAAAACAGAAAGTACCAGTTTTAAAAGTACCCAGTGTAGGTACTTTTGAGGGTTCCAAAAGTGGTACACCATAGCATGCTTTTACCCAATGAGGCAGACATTATATTCTTAGAATCATGAGTTTAGTTACGATGAAAATTCTGACATCCTTTTTATTATTCTTCTAGCTACAAATATAGGAAATTTCAAACCTTGAGTTTTGGTAAGGTGCATGGGATTATTTAAGATTCTACATTAATACGAGTAATGGAGCTAGCTGCAACCAATCCCCATGTCACCAGCTAAGAAACATAGGCCAAGGCATAAAACGTAGTGCTATAAATTTAATCCAAGACTCGGCCACTGGCAAAGTTGCTCGGTTTGTAAAACTAAGTTACTAGGAATCAAAGCTGTTCAATATAACCAGTTATTGTTCACACTTCATCTTCCTTCACTA
Organism: Isoetes taiwanensis; assembly: GCA_021234155.1. Taxonomy (NCBI): domain Eukaryota; kingdom Viridiplantae; phylum Streptophyta; class Lycopodiopsida; order Isoetales; family Isoetaceae; genus Isoetes; species Isoetes taiwanensis. The sequence continues at coordinate 11,410,925 of JAJEKV010000019.1, forward strand.
TAAGCAGCATTGAATCTTTAAGGAAACTTGTATAAAATCACAAAAACCTCTTACAACATGCACTGCTATGAAGAGCTACGAGCAAAGTTAGCATTGTAAAATCGAGATTCCAGGAATCAAAGCTGTTCAATATAATATATTATAATTCACAATTCATATTCCTTCATTATTTGTGGCATAAGGAAACTTATATAATATTATGAGATCCTTTACAAAGACATGGCCTGTTGTGAAGTTCTATTTAAGTCGTATTTAATTAAAGTGGGACTCATTCCATTCCCATAGTCGCATGCGGTTACATTCATAGGAGCCGCTTCATCGGGACACTTTATATTGCAGTAGACCATATCATGCTAACTCCAAATTTCACCACGTTTTTTCTGCAAGGACTCATGCCCCTCACATAGATCGGTGTCGATTCTTAAAGTTAATACTCATTCATTTCCTTTTTTTTGCCGGTAATAATTCTTGCAGCTTTATTTCATACTATAGGTATTAATTCTTTGTAGCTTTGTCTGATGCTCTATTTTGTACTGTCCATGTTGAAAGTCTTTAAACCAATTTCTTGGTATTAAGTCATATTTAATCCATTCGATAATACTGATATGCTCTTGCAGCTTGTTCCTAAACAAGATCCACCAGACCAAGACTTTCCAGCAGGATTCATACGTAAGTTGCATAGGAGGATGCATGTGCTGTAAGTAGTGCTAAGCAGAAGGTTCTTTAATATATTCGAGGATATATTCTTAGGTATGCTCATGTATAAGCGGATGGGTGCATCATCACAAGTGCCTAGCTTCAGATCATAGTTTTAAACTATACTATTGGATGCCAATTAATGCAAATACATGCAAGTTATTTTAGCATGCATCTACTTTCATTTTCAAAGAAAAGCTTGCTGCATTGCAATTTTGTACTTGTATAATCAAGAGCTGGATGCTAATGAACGTGGCAACAACGTTTATTGATCAAGTTGATACAAATGTTTCCCAAAAGCATCTTACATGTTAGATTTCTCTCTTTGTGGCATTGTCATCAATGTCTTGTAACTATGTATAAATTAACGCATTAATCTTTTTTTATTGCAGGTTATAATATAATTGTATAGAATTTGTTCCACGATTGATTTCAATATAGTTGGCAAATGCAGTCTATCTACTAATTTATAAATATTCAAGTCTTCAACATGAAATTCTACTTCTTAGTGTTTGATTGCAGAAAATTAAATTCTGCTTCTTATATCTTTGGTTGCAGAAACTGTAATTATATTATTAATCTTGTTGAATTTAATTCCATGCTTGTTCAACTGAAAAAAAATTCATCCTGGCTTAAATTTTGCATGCAGCATTAAATGGCCAATTTGCAGCCTATGTGGCTGCCACCATAGCCTTCATGGTACCAGTATCCCTCTACTTTGGTACATGGTAAGTTGACTTGGGAGTTCCAGCTGGTTGCCATGTAGGTCATCTGGTTGTGCATGTTGCCAAATTTCTGGTTGTGCATGTTTTATAAATGTCTGGTCGTCACTTGGTTTATGCTCTCAAGTGCATAGCCAATGACCACCCATTTTCATTAACGTCCTTTTCAGCAAATGAAATGGATGAAGGAAATGGAGCAGAGAATCATATTTTTAGATCAGGAATTTATTTTTGGATCCTTTTCGTCCACTGCCTCAAGAATTTTTTGCAAGAACTCCATCTATTGCTTGGCCATGACAAACCAAATTTGAAGCAAAATTGATCGTGATGATCGTTAGTTGTGAGTGAAGTGGCTTCGTACCTGATTTTTGTGAAAACGCCTTGCGAAATGTTGCAGACCCGACCATACCTTCAAGATAGTGAGTTGTTGACGAGGCCATATCTTTTCTTTATTTTTTGCGCTAAATTAACTATTTACTAATAAAAAATTATAGAAATTTAATTGACTTTTATTTGATTGACTTTTATCACAAGGAACAAAAAGGTTCGTGGGAGCCAATAATAAAAAGATATTATTGTGTCAAACCCCACCTCAAAGAATCTTTAAGAATAGAATAGGATAGGTTTTTATCGTTTACAGAGACCAATCGGCCTAAAGTCAATTAAATCAGTTAAGTGGATAATCAACAAATTTAGGCTAAGATTAAATAAATAAGGAAAGAATAATTGATTTCACTTTGTTCGCTTGAACCTGGACTAATTTGCATGTGGGCAACCCTGCAACATCCATTTGTCATTTGATCTGAGGCAGAAAATGTTAGAGCAACAAGAAAAACAGTTGATCTGATCTGATATGCTAGACTATATACAAGTGTGCAAAATTGCTCCATGGACAAGGGCTTAGTATAGTTAATTTGGTGTTTTGGTTTTTGCGTCCTAGGTAATTTGGGGCAGAACTCAATAACTAATGATGGTGTGGTGTGTGCGTCATATATCCAATTGAATGCTGCCACATGTGGCATGGCATAACAATTTATTCTTATATTACCCTTTAGAATATATAAGAGATATTAGAATTTTATTTAGTAGAATAATTTGTCTTTAAGAATTGGATTGTCAAGGAAATGGAAGATAGACATGTTTATGTTCAAAAAACTTAGTCAATTATCCATAATCATGACTTATAATCATGGCCTCTGAGTCTAAACAAAAACTGATTATAATTCAATGAAATATCTATACAGAGCTTTAAATCAATTGGATAAACTTGGAGATTGTGTCTATCTATAGCCATGTCCTTGTTGGTGTGCTGCTTCAAATTGATATCTAATTTTGGATGGAACTTGGAGAATGGTCTCCAACCATATATTCAACTATACCCATCTCCTTGTTGACGTGCCATGTATCTCACATTGTCACTCTCAAGGTCAACACTAAAACAACAAAGCTTTCACTTTCCTTCCGTGCAACTCAAATGTCATTATGCAACTCAAATGTCATTTGCCAATTTGTAAAATTTCTAGTCGAACACGTGCCAGAGGTGGCCTTATTTTACCTTACCATGGTATATACAATGACTTTACATTCAATGGAAAGAAGAATTTATAGCCAGACATGACACTTCAAGGCACCCACCACACTTTGGCCAACATAGAACATTCTTGCTCATGTTGCAGTGTATTTTCCAAAGTTAAAGAAGCAGTAGAATCGTATTAACAAAGTCTTGATTAGAACTTGATCTAATAAGCTTAAGCTTGTATTACCGCGTGATGATAATCACAGGACAGAGGATTTCGTGAATGAAATAGCAGTGTTGTCCCAGGTGAACCACAGGAATCTGGTCAAATTGCATGGATGCTGTGTAGAAAAATGGTTGTCAGCTTTTATGTATGAGTACATCTCAAATGGAACCCTACATGACCACTTACATGGAATTTCAAAGGCCAAGAACTTGGCTGGGATAGAAGAAGAGTTAATATTGCAGTACAAACGGCTGGAAGCCTTTGCATTATTTACACTCTTTTCAGCAGATCCTCCAATTTTTCACAGAGATGTGAAGTCTCTAACATACCGTTGATTAATTCTTGCCGCCAAGGTGTTCGACTTTGGGAGGTCAAGATTTGTACCTTGATGCCTCTACACATGTTTCAACTGTAGTAAGGGGTACGCCTGGGTATATTGATCCAAGGTACTATGAGACATACAGGTTGACTGGACAAGAGTGATGTGTATAGTTTTGGTGTGGTTTTGCTGGAACTTATCACTGGTTTGAAGCCTGTTGATTTTGACCGCCATTCAATCGGATGTAAATTTGAGTGCTTATGCACTCCATATATCACTAGAGGTGAATTGAGTGAGATTATTGATCCTAAGCTGGAAAGCTACCAGTGATTCAGGGATTTTTTCAAAATATAGCACTCATGGCAGACCTTGCAGTTACAATGCCTTGCATTTCTAATTGAAAGTAGGCCTACAATGAGGTACATGTATTGGAAGAACTGATTAGAATTAGAGAACTGAATAAAAATCAGTGCATCAGTCATAGATTTCCAACTCAACATATGTAAAGAGTAGCGGTACTGACTGACTGGTGATAAAAACTGATGAGTTGGAATAGTTCCAAGCATTGATTCCTACAGAGGGACTGTAAGATATTGAAGTGACTATTGGAGCCACCCATACAGATAAGGCTCACGGCTGTAAAAATATCTCAGTCAAAGCAGCAGTTAACAGTTTTCTTTAAAAATGTGGCTGCATAGATTTGGTAAGTGTACAAAGTGAAGAATAAGTCACGACTTTTTCCAACGGTGATGGAGCGAGAGAAACCTGCATACTTCATTTCGTATGCTTAAATTTTAATGCACGGCGTAAGCAGAATGGCCCATTGAAGTGCATTCAACACCAAAATTATTTACCCCAGCAGGAAGTTTCTTTACACAGACTTCTACTGCCAAAGTCACCAGGAAAACCTTATTGTAACATGGGCGCCAAGCCCTCTTGAAACAATCTAACTACGATTTTTCTACGTGTATCATAACATTTGACTAAATCAAAACAATTACTACTTATAATAAAATATAATAAAAGAAGAGACAATATCTGGCAAATACAAGAAATGCAGCCTATACCTCACGAGCATTTAGACTACTGCACTGCTGGTCCCGTTTGAAGCCGACGTGACGAAAACGCATGATAAAAGCCACAAATCCGATGATTTACATTAAGGACAAATTTCTATTACAGCTTATGCTAAAGATAAAGCAATCATAGTGTGTGTGTGGGCATGAGGGGCCAACCGAGCATTCTTCTGAATTTTAGCCCATCTATGTGTCATGCCACGTCACCTAAATTTATAAGGAACACGCTGTCATGCCACGTCAAAAAAAAATCTTGTTAATCAGACTTGCTTTTTGTGTATGGCCATAAATAAAAACTATAAATTTTTTATTTTATTTTTTAAAAACGCATGCTTTATTGCTATTCTTATTGCTATCCGTAGAGTTAGAACCCTTGGATGTGGAGCATATACGAAAATATCTACATCCACGCTACAGTGCGAATTTAAAATAAAACAATCAGAAAACTTAAATACAAAGAGATCCATTGAAGCAAAACCATACCCCTTTTATTTTCTATTCACATAAGCCATTTATACTCACAAACGTAACTAAAGTCACATGTACATCCAGGTAAACATACTAGTGCACATACAACAAAGCCATATCGCCCCATTACATCACCTAAGATTAACAACAAAAATAAACACAACGTAATATCTGGAATAATATATTTATATCCCATGTTCCTTCGCGAACATCCTCTCTCGCTTCATCCCCATGTCAGCCGCCTTATACTCTCCATCTCTCGCGAAGCTCACATCATCACGCCTCTTAATATATGTCTACTTAAAATTGCAAGATCCCTCTCCCTCTAGGATGCATGCAACTCCTCCAACTCAAGCAAATTGACCAATTCTCTTGCAAGTAACTGTATCGACCGAGAGACAAGCCGCATATTCCTAATAATAGCGATGGGAAACAATTCGGACACACCTAAATCCATCAAGTGTCGACCTATTTGCCCCTATGTATATCAAGGGCATTTCTTCTAATGGATGTAGCCGATTTACATCATCCCCATCGCTTCTCATCAATAACCACACATATTCGAGCCGCCAATGTGGTGGTCTTGTCAGCCTCATTGCCCACACCACTTTGTACAAATCCTACGTAACTGTAAAACATAGCAATTCCTTGCGAGATATCAAAGACAATAGAAGTAAGCTTTGATCTTAAAGTCAAATTAGAGCAATACTTTGAACAGCACACAAAGCCTAAGCCGATAGTTTCATCACAAATATCTAAAGGAATAAAATCAATGCTGGCTCGGCATAACAGAGTGCCTCCCTTCAAATGTATGGATCAAGAATCGCGGAAGTCATCCTCACTATAATTGTCCCTTTCTTTCATTACTATTTCCTCCTCATAAATGCTAGCTGACATCCCGCAAGTAACGCTTCCTTCTTCGACACCAACACACTCCATTAGGCACAATACCTCGGCCGCGAACCCAAAAAAGCACCTTCACATCTTTGTAATTGCATGTCTCTCGATTCAACAATATGTTCACCACTCAAGGAAATAAAAGTGGTGTCGCCAGCACCTCAATGTTTTACAAAACAAATGACCGTATACGTTCCTCAACAGCCATGGAATGGGCTACTATTCTCTACCGCAGATGTCTCAGCTAAAGTATTTGGCTTTTATCCGCTTCTATTTTCAGGAGTAAATAACATTGATGCTACCCATACAAGGCATATAAATCCTTGCCCACTTGAATCGCCGTCATTGTGATGCACTTTTGAAATGAACTTTCCCCATGTCCTTTAAACAAGAGTCTCCATCCCTTCAAAATGTTGCACCGTGATCACGCAACACCTTGCACATTATAATCACCCCGGGCGGCTTCCACGATTCCACCAAAATGGGATTTGATTCTCAACATTTACGCTTGACTTGTCTTTTGCATCCGTGCAAAGAATACACTAAAGATAAAGCTATCTGCTGACCCCTCTCCAAGGCTTCTCACAATCGCGTAATCGCACTTCAACTTCACAAATTCTATCATTCTAATTCTAACAATCCCGTGATACTCTAATGATGAATTATTTTCTTCATTAATCACCGAGAATGTACAAGTGCTCTAGTCATTCATTTAACAAGAAATATCCTCAACAACCTTCCTACTTCTTCCTCTCACTTCAACACCTCTACTCTTCTTAGTCCCAATTTCTTCTCTCCGGCTTTGCACCTGGTGAAACCACCTCATTTCTATCCTCAAACCTCAAGTAAAGCCTCGCACTCCAAATCCACATGTTCTTCCATCGCTCTCAATAAAAAACTGATAACCCCTAAGTAATACTATCAAACCCGGCCGTCACAATGATGGTAACACTCGTACTAACATGGCTTAATCACATTATCGAGCTACCAGAATATTGGCTCAACTAAATTTCCACCTATCTCAATGTACCTAAGAAACGGCCTCCGGGATGAAGCTCCGTCCCTCGCACTCGGCCAAGCACTTGTTATTTCCTCGTGCTCGGCCTTCGGCCATTTAAGCAATGCATTACACTATCACCAAAGAATTTCCTACATCTCTCTACAAATCCCATAAGATATTGGGTTTCGGCAGGCCTATGCACACCCTCTCCTTATGATGCCCCTTGAGGGGCCTCTCGCTTTTAGCATTATGACAGTAAACAAAGATAGCAATAAGAAACAGAGCAAAACGAGAACACCTTGTGTTAACTACCTTCTTTCAATATCCATGGGCATTGGTCGTCATGAAGAATAATTCTCGCTCCTTAAAGAGACCAGAAAAAATATTCTCGCTAATAGGAGATTTTTGACCTAATAAAATCCAAGACCTTCCAAATATAACCTTCTTAAGATTCGTCCTAAATCAACACCCCATCCACCTTTCTAAACCTAGAAGGAATAAGAGGCTAAACGACGCCTATCGAGCCATCAAACCATCACCAGATAACTCTACTGTTTCTCACGATCTCGCTAGTTGTTCCATTTATTCAACACTGTGACTAGAAAAGAAGTAAAGAAAAAGAAAATGTGTCTATTAATGCAAATAAATTTTAAAGATGGATTTCATGCAATTTATTCATTTTCCCTGCGGGAATTCCTCTCGCGTTGACAAGAATGATAGCTTTGGAATGCAGGTCATGAGTCGGGCTCTGTGGATAGTTTATTCTTTGAATTTTTTTGTTGGGTTTAGCATTAAATTATTCAAATCAATAAAACTTAAGTTATTAGAATTATCATGCCTTCTCGACATTTTCGTGATCATGATAGCATGGGCCTGGCTTGTCTTCACCGTAAGGTTCTCGCTACCGATCACGTTAAAAAGAAAAATGATTTTATTCAAGGTAGATTTGTGATTCTTGTATTTGGATAAGATTAAGCTTCAAGTGCTTAAAATGGGCATTTGGCTCACGAACTAGTCACATTGATGTTTTGTAAGGAATCATGCATACCCATTTTGGCAGCCCACTAAAGAGGCATCTATGTCCGCCGCTTCATTAACTTCATCCGCCTTCATGGTTTAAATAGGATACAAAAAACTTGCTTTCCAAAAAAAAAATACGTGGATATAGAAAATTTGCTTTCCAAAATACAGTGGCCATTGAATTCACAAAGGTGTTAAAGATAGACCATGCCAAAACCACTCGCAAGGCCACAAACATAATGTAAAAATAAATACATACAGCACAAAAATCTTATGTTAAACCATTGAATAAATAATTCTAGCCTTTAAAACATATTGGGGAACCTTTTTACCAATCAAAATTATAACAATGCTAACATAAAGTGCAAAGATGTGATTATAATCCTGCAATAAATTGATCCAACCGGAGCACAACCACCGCCTATGCATAAGAATGAATCCTAAGGTAAGATAACGAATAATTTCTTCTCTTTGTTCAAGCAGGGGAACAATTATAAGTTATAACAATATTATTCTATGTCCATCAAGAAGAATTCATCCGCAATATCCATGCCCTTTAAAGATTAAATATTAGTCTCCTCCTAAATCAACCATAAAACTCAACCGTGACGAAGATGAAAAGTCGCTTCCGCCATTTGTTCGCCGAAGATAGCGAGCGTAACCTCACCGGTTAGATTGAGATGCCAAATAGAGTTAGAAGCAACCAAACCATGCATGCCGGGCCGCCACAAAAGAAGAAACAATGCTTAACTGTATCTGCACGGGCTGTCGCAAGGCTTTACCGCCATCATGAGGTTGGAGATGCTTTGTGTTAGTATCATTTTGTAAAAAGAGCAAATGAATCATCAAATAGCATGAATGTAAATGAAATTATGCATAGGAATCTAAGATAACTTGGGTGCATTGTCTAAGTTTTGATCCAAGGCCCGGGAGGCAAAAGTTTTATCGCGAAAAGTTTTATTAAGTGGAAAGTCATTTAACGAATGCATATAATTTGTATGCTTGAAACAATAATGCATCAGCATCGAACGATATTTATATTGTATCATATATTGTAGTTGTCATGTATGAAGGAAGAAGATGGACACAATAAAGTGGTACTTTTAGGAACAATTCAAGGAATGAAGCCACGATATTGGACAAAAAATGTAAGCACGTGCCTTAGAGGGAAGGTGCAATGTGTATCTATTCCTCATGGAGTAGCCATTAAGAATGGTAGGCATTTGTAGGATGTTATCCTCCCCTAATGTATGTGTAGCCATATATAAAGGAAGGTTAACGCCATTCAAGATGTGTATCAAGCATAAGCACATTTATATGTCTCTAATAGCATAAATGCATTGATTCAAGTGGCTTGAATGCAAGATTGATCTAATTATGTTTACAAAAACGTACGGCTATATGTCTATTGAAGTAGTGGAACTAAGAGGTGCACATGACATAACCTATGCAATAATATTGCTAAGATATGGGTGTAGATCTAATTCTAATCATCATATGGTCAATACTACCACCTTTATCTTAGAGTGGTTCTTTCTCGAGCATCTTGAATTGGAGAAATGATATGTTGGTTCGCATTGTAACAACATGTTTTGTTTGATGAAAAGGTTGGTTTCAACATAGATGCAAAAACGCCAAGCTTTATAGAATATGTTATGTTCGGTGAAAAGTGGTTTTGAACATACAAGTGTATAATAAATATCAAGCATGAGAAGTTGTGTGTATGCCAAGTGTCAGCATAAATAAAGGCTGACAGTAGCGTATGCTAAACTTTATTCGGACATGGATAATGCAAATAATTCAAGCTCTAAGTTTTTTTGTGTAGAGTAGAAAGATGATGGATCCTATCAACAAATTGTGAAAGCACAAACAATTTTTTCCTCAATATACCAAGTAAAACTTAACATATTGTTAACCATTTAACTTTGGAGACGGTAACATTTTTAATACCATGTCCAGATTTGCAACATTATGGTTTAAATTCTATGTTCCTCCTAAGGGGATGCAAAGTGGAACACAGGTGGTGTCTTTCTTTATATGATTGATTTTGTCATTGTCTGTATGTGTGGGCAAGGGTGGCAATAAAACCATGTGAAAAATACTTCTTTAGATGGTGTAAAATGGTTCATGTTGTAACTGAGTGCAATACTTTGAAATCGCTTTGGAGGAAGTAGTATCGGTAATCCCATTATTTGCTCCACCTATCTACCTCGATTAAAAATAAGGAATGAAAGTCGAGGTTCAAAGTCCATGGGAATATGATCCAAATCAAAATCCATTTTACTTATGTTGCAAAATAAGCACCGGTTTCTAGAGACCGAAGTGAAAGTGCAACACAGCTTCTACTATTATAGTAATGTGAAGTCCGCAGGATCGCGCGCTAGCATAAAGGACTTAGATCTATCCTAAACATACTTCCTTCAAACGTGAGCCAAAGCCATTGTTGTCATTGCCTGCCATTAGAGAGAGAGAGAGAGAGAGAGGATGAATGGGACCTCAAGGCCGATAAGATATGATAAACAAAAGATTGAGACACTTCATGCAATTCCAATTCACATATTTTCTTCCCAAGGATCCAGGTGTCAAGCTTATTGTCATAGTTCCAAGTACTTGTAACCATGTGCGATTTATGGATCGCAAAGATAATTGGAAGGATGTGGTGATGATCAGAATAACATGCACCACCATTGACATGGTCCCGCAAAGCATCCGCTAGGAAAACACATATTTGAGCAAACTCTCGAGAAAGTACTACAAATGCATTTGCATGCACTCCATTCAAATTTAGCAGCTGGATGTTTCAGAATGTCTATTCAATCCGATGCATAAATATCTACCAAAGACGCAATGAATTGCCTCCACTAATAGCAACACAAATTCTTGCTTTCATTGAAGTGTCTCAAAATGAGAGAGCATGCTCACAAACATAGTCGACATTGGTTCACATTAATCGCGAAAAGTTTTGCATGACACAAAGGAGTATTAGTCTTCAGGTCAAACTTTTAATATAAAATATGTTTGAACATGTGCCTCGCGATTTATGGATCAGCATAATCGGGAAGGATGTGTGGGAAAATGGTGATGATCAGAATAACATGCACCATTGATACGGTCCCCGCAAAGCATCTCATGAGAAACACATATTTGAGCCAACTTTTCTCGAGGAAAAGTACTACAAATGCATGCACCCATTCAATTCTTAGCAAAGGATATTTTAAATGTCTATTCAACAAAGATGCGCGAATATCTACCAAAGATACAATAATTCGCCCACTAATATACAACACAAATTCCCAAGCTTCATTGCTGCCCCTCGCCCATATGCCTCTATAAACATAGTCGACATTGACTCACACACTGCAAAGCTCGCACTCTATTAAAGGAGTATTAGTCTTCCTCGCGGTCAAACCTTAATATAAAAATATGTTTTCAACAATGGAAACCCAAGGGGAGAAACTTTTCCTCATCGCGAAACAAATCACCGCGACGTTTATGCCGATTCCATATATCAATTAATAAGGTGTATGCTAATTCGCTATATTATTCGCAGATATCATAAATCCAAGATCATACCTTAGTTCTTCAAATTTTATGGTTATATCCTCATTCTATAGCAAGATCTAGCCGTGAGGTCCAAGAATTGTTTGCCAAAATGCAACTTAACATCATAAGAAAAATGACTATCTCTCTGTGATTGGTTGAGGGATTTTCAACAATTAGAAAATATTAAACCCGGATAAGGTTACATTTATCTCATTTGGGCATTTGATTTTAAAGCGTATACGGAATGTACCTTATGCATATCCCATCATAATATTGTCATATAAACTCAAGACCGCTAATACGAATCGAATTAAGAAACGTAAATGTGTTATTACAAATGCATCACAACAATAAGCAATATTGATCAAGTATTATGAAGTCTCGCCTTCTAGATATGTGAATAGCAACACGTAGCGTATAATAGCAATTTGCAAGATTCCTAGTCCATTCGTGCAAGAACTTCTTCATACTTTGTGTCTTTGATTGCCATCTTGGGTTAAACATTTTACTTTAAAGAGGTAATGCTGGCCCCATCTTTCCATCAATGCATACACAAAATTGAATGCAGTGGTTTCAAATGTAACAATATGAAAGGCAAAATATTGAGTTCCGCTTTTAGATCAATTCACCTCTACTAAATGTAATGCCATGGATGCTCATACTAAAAGAACCTTAACGAACAAGGAGACAATATCAAATTGTCAATAAGCTCTCATGGAAGGAATTAATCGATGTTTTAAATGCCTCATCCCACTCTATTTCCCAATTCTTCAAATAAGAGACTCGCTTTTGATGTTAAGTAGCATGAAAAAAAGCTCAGCTAGGGCACATAATAAATCATGCATGAATCAAGCAGAAAATGACATGCAGATATACGTTCAGTAGGGGAACAAATCCACTCACCGTGACACCATATTGTCATCAAGACCATTTTTCTCAATAGAATTCAATACAAAGTCGCTGGGTATAGCTAGTTGGAAAATTGTAACTACTCATAAGGCATTTCAACCATCGCTTTTATGAAGCTCAAAAAGAGTATAGAGCACATCAAGACTAAGTTTAGGCATATAAGATACTAAAATGTGAGCAAACATGCACTTGTATCTATAATGGTCAAGTTATCACGATCAAAGAAAAGACACAAAGCAACAATATAAACATATATGCCGAGGAAAATATATAAAACTTGCCAAAGATCCAATGCAACCAAATAAAATGTCCATACCATTGTGGAATCGGGTTCTGATATAGGTCTTTTCCCTTTGGAGTTCTTCTTCTTTACTTTCACCTTCAAGATGTATGTCAATCTATTTTCCAAAATCCATGAGATGCAATCCATTTTGTGGAGAGAAGACCCTAATATGTATGGAATCCTCTTAACTCGCAGCTATGACTTACATATTGCTTTGTAATTAGGTACGCGATCAAATGAGCTACTTCAACCTCTTGGCTTCAAAAAATACTTTGAAGAGTGGATGCTAGATATGGTGCAAAACCCCGCTTCAAACAACTGAAAAGGCAATTCCTAAAGCTATTACAGCCAAGGTCTCAATCAAACCATCAAATCGAGAAGGGAAACTCAAGGGACAAAACTAAAGGCATTATCGATTAATCGTGATGAGAAGAATAAGTATTCACCTTCTACCGTAATTGCGGATAGCCTTAGAAGTCGTTATATCATCCGACCGAGCCTTTTCGGTAGATGCATGTCGATCTTACAATTTGTATCATGATATTAATGCTCCATACCCATTCAGCTCTATCTTTATTTCAAGATGAAAATAATACGTACCACTTGCCTCGTGAGTTAAAATATGTGTCATGTATATTATATATCTCCGTACGCTAAGATAATGATTGATCACAGCAATGCATATTCAAAAAAAAATATAACATGGACATGACTAAAAATAAAACCCCTCACCTCGAGATGTAAATATACATGCTCATCTAATCTCATCGAAGCATTCCGTTTCACGTGATAACTCAAAAACTCGAACTCTATAGATTACGTCACCCAAAGAAGTGAAAACTTACCAGAGTTGTTAATGCACTTGTGATAATTTTGTGCCGTAATGATCGAAAAATTCCATTATTGATTTACCTAACCCAACTCTAATACCGATTCCGCTTTGTAAGTTTGGGCAAAATCAACAATTAGGCTTTTGTAAGCCGTGCAGCGGTCGCTAATTGATTCTCGCTGGAGCCGATCTATGCATTCAACCTGGCATCGCTTTAGAAGAGCTCAATCTGAAATTTCAATCGATGGGCTCGAAATATATGATCCATACCATCGACCACCCATTATTACCGACATCTAGTGCAAATCATAACCATGTGGAAAAACATTGCAATTTCTAGACCCAAAATTCCATTTTCCTAAACCATAGGAAAATTTACATGCTCGATGGAAACCGAAATTTTCCCGCAGCTTAAATACCTTTAAACCTTAGGGAAATTAATTTGGAAAAAATCCAAAAGTTTTCTGATGTCTGAAACCAAATTTAAAAATAGATGATACTCAACACTTCTCGCTTTACATAAAGAACATAGCTCCTCAAATTCGACATCAATTTTATGAACCAAATTTTATTACTTATAGATCATTTGCCACCATAACACCGCCACTTTGATGAAGCTAACTATCCCACCCATGTCCAAACATTTTTCCATCGAGGGAATTCTGCAAATACCCTTAGTGGTATACACTAATGATATATCCATATATCCTCATATATATGTAAGAAATTGACGTGCTGTTTCTCTTTCCTTCCAACACGAACTAGTTGTGAGCATTTGTTGAAGGAGCACTTTGATGTGTATTCAAATACCATGCATCTTAGTAATATTATTGTAGTGCATACAATTTGTGGGAGGTGGATTATAAGCTAACATTAGCAACATGAAACCTTTTAACTTAGGGAATTCCAAAAGGAAAACAATGGCCTAAAAAAAGCATGGCCTAAAAAGGAGTGTACCAAATATATTGTATGGAGGCCAATGCAGGCAAGCACTTTCATCTCGTGCTGAGCACCAGATGAAATACTTCTATGTAACAAAAGATAATTCATATTGAAATATTGTATAAAAAGAGGGGAAGGTAAAGAAATTATCATGTTGCTTTTCATTGAACGGTTTCATCCCAAAATATTTGATGCATAAAGGCGGTATGTTCCAGTACCTCTCGCAGGCTTCTATAGATAAAGTGGAGCATGTGACATCTATATACAACCTTGTGCTAATGGTTGATCTTCCAAAATTTCCCTTCAATTACTATGATCCATGGCTTAAATTTTAGGTTGATTTTGTCCAATGTCCTCAATTACTACACTCATGCTTAATTTAGGTTGATTTGTCCAATGTCCGCCTCATCGGTTTTAAAAATTCATTATTGCTATTGAGCTTTTGGGAGCTGCCCGTGGAGGAAAGAAGAGGTACAGAATCAGATGTTGAATGCTTGGAGTCATTGTGAGTTATGCTTCAATACTTCCACTACTGCAGGCGCCTCGCCATAGTTAGCTTAATAAGATCAGCTTCCAAATGATTTTAATTTTGAACCGCCTCCTTTGTGAATCCACCGTCCCTCACTGGATTGCCTCGTGTCACTCTTCTATTCCAAGTCTATAGCCAGGAGGCACTTAACATGGGAAGCCTTCAAAAGAAGGTTACTTGGCATCGGGCCGCTATCGCTTAATTTATTTTGTGTCATTTTAGACGGAAATAAACGAGCACCTATGGACTGATTTCAAAAAGTTTTCCCTCCAACTGAATTAATTGTGAAGGCTCTTTCCTCTTCTCGTTTATAGTCATAGTTTAAACATCAAAGCCGGAGGTCCTGGATTCAGAATTTTGGGGGTTTCAATTCTTCACGCTCGAAGTTCATCAAGTAGAATCGGGTTCCTTTCTTTGGTCAGTCCAACACAAGCTTCTTCCAATAAACTCTCGGTTTGTGGGTCATTTTATAGGCCTTGAGCTAAATTGCTTGGTTACGCCTACTCTCGGTTTGTAATTGGTTAAACCCAAGATTTGAGTTTGGTACCGCCTTTGATGGCCTCTAAAAGGATTCTAAGGAGTTGAAGGATTCAAGCAGGAAGGACCCAAATTTTGCAAAGAATCGAACACAAATCGTGATATTAGGGGCCATTAAAAGATAAATTCTATAAACCCGAGAACTTGTTGTCAGTTAGACTTCTTATGAAGAAGAGAATCCTTCGCAAATTCCCGCAATAACATTTTACATACCGATCATGTTTGTACAATAACCATACGCATCGTTACGACATTCCAAGACATTAAATCCATCTAAAGACTAGCAAATTTCTTATAAATATCATATATACGGATGGATGGAATTTTTGCATGACAGTGGATTATGTGTCGTGATTCTCCTTTCAACACCGAATAATACTCGCTTTTGCGGTGCAAATATGTTTTCAGAAGTATCCTTCTATGCATGCATTTGATAACAAGGCACATCTACAATGTATTTGGAGTTCCAACACAAAATATCCTCAGAGGAAGCAACATTCGGGACCAATCTACTTACGAATTTCGGGTTTATGGAGTTAAAAGCCTCCTCACTCATCTCACATGTTCAAAAATTCAAGGTACCGCTTAATCGTGTCGCCATTAATTAATGCCCAAAGAAAACTCTCGCTTTTCCAGATTTCTCCTTCTCTCCCCGAAATGAACGTGGAAATACAAAAGTCCGGTCCGAGCCGAACTAAATAATTGCTTTTGCTCCGCCCTCAAAATACAATTTGCCAATTTGGCTCGTCTCGCCACTTCGCATTTTAATCTGCATACCCAACAAAGGCTTACGCTTCCAAATTTTACTCGAGAACTAATTGACTTCTCGAACGAAACATGGTAACTCAAGTATCAACCGGGGCATATGATTATTACCTAATCATGGTCGTGATGGCGCATTGCATAGAGGGGATGTTGCCTCCATCCGCTTTGCGTATTTGTCTCTGCACCGCTTGAATTCTCTCAGGCTAAGGTAAGCCCAAGCAAGGCTAACATTAAATGTGCATTTTTATCAGCCTAAATGGTCAATTGATAACCGAGCAAGATAATCTTCGTGAGCCACAAGGCCAGGTTAAAGCTAAACGCAATCACACAAAGAAAGGAACTCCAATGCTCACGAATAATTATTGTTTAAAGGAATAGTTCGAGATTTAACATTATTGTCTTTTGTTCCATATCGGAAAGCACTCTACTAACTTCAATCCGCGACAAGATCTAACATTCACGCCAATATTCCAACATCGCATCAGTACTCACCCAGATTATAATTCGAGATTATAGATTATAGCGGCATCTGCCAGGTTCCGCGTATCATTCAAATTCAACGAATCTAATTGCTCGCCGATCGAACTGACAGGACGCCTAAAGATGATAATGGTCCTGAATCAGACGGGCTCACACGTACAGACACGCACTCGATCGACGCAGCACGACGCTTTAGCTAGCGGGTACTCTCTAGGCAACTTGCAAGGAGGTGTGCATTTATTAATAAAAGCATTGATTTTACCCATGTGCATATTTATCTAGGTGCATTTTCCCATGCACTTTATGCCGAGGGCCATACCTGCAATTAATGTGCACATTTACCAATGTGCACATTTATTAAGGTGCACACCTTTCCATGTGGGCACATTTAGGTGCGCACACATTTCCCATGTGGGCACATTTAGGTGCACATTACTTCCATGTGGGCACATTTGCGCAATATTACTTCCATATGGGCACATTTTACTACCTAGTTATTAAAGGCAAGTGGGCTCCATTCCCAATTATCCCACATGCCTAAAGGGGATAATGTAAAACCCTAGCCTAACCCCTTGCCTATTTAAGTAGGAGAACCCTAACTTGCCCATTTTCGCTCCTAGGCTTTAGAGTCATGGTCAGCTTCCAAGAGTCAAACTCCTCCTGCACTGCCCTCCTGAGAGAATGGCACCACAATAGTTTCCCTTGATTCGAAAGCAGTCAGCCAGGATGGTTGGCCATTCTGTGCCTGAGGAGCAACCCAAGGATCGCATTTAGTTATCCATTGGTAGCCTAAACCATTCTAGACATAGAATCAAAGAGGGTTTATTAAATTGCCCATAGCCTCTCTAGATCTCTATAGATATTGTGACTCTAACTAAAGAACCCAACTCTATGCATAGATTAGATCTAATTCTTTAGTTCTTCGCGGATGTATATGGATGATGTATCTCATGAATCTCGCATGGAGAAGGGTGGGTAGAGACCTAAAGCTTGGTAGTAGATGCTTCCTAGATTAGCCTCTCTAAAGACACTATAGGATCTCGCCTGCGGTACAAGAACCACACCTCGGGTTGTGGGTGAAGGGCTTAGGATCGCTAAGAAGGAGGTCTTCATGTTCTCGACTTCGAACGATCCCTATGGTGTGTTAGTGCTACCGGGGATCATCAGACTAGGTCTAACGGCTCACACGCTAGTGTACGGGTTCCCATTAATCTTCGTGAAGGTGGGTTCACCTTCCGCTGGGTTCAAATAATAAGGGCAAAGTGGGCCCTCTACCATCTTGAGTCAAGATGATCTCTCGAGGGAGTGATCCCTACCGCCCATCGGATCGGGAGATGCAACCCGTGAATAGCCCTTTCGCTATGCACCCATGAAGCATGGGCCAGGTCCTTAACACTTTTCACCTTTACTCGCAAAGTGCACAGAGGGGCTGATGAGTGGACAACCCAATGCCATGTTCTATGCCCAAATCCATTGGGTTAATTCCCTCGGCTCGCGAATGACCGAGATTCCAAGCTTGTCACCATCCCCTCGGTGGTTCCGAGCCTCCTGGGCAGGATTCCCATGTGATGCGCCGATCTTTGTCTATGCAGATATAGGAGGACCATCCTTCGCGGATGGTCATATGATGTTGATGTTGAGGTATGTACTTCATCGACATGTATGTTTACGCTTCCGCAGCCTAGGTAGTAGGCCCCCGAGGGAGACAGTGGAAAAATGACCCTTCATTCTTCCCAATCGAACTCTTCATAGTCGGCAGCTGATACGCGGAGGGCCCCAGACGATGGAGCCGGGCAAGGGATGAACTCCTCGTTTTGTACATTCGGCAAGGGCACCGATAATGCAGTAGGGGACGCCACAAAGTGGGTGACGTACAGCAATGTTCTTGGAGAGCAAGAGCAAAGCATCGGCCATGTTCCCAGATAATTAACTTGATAGGATTCTCAAACCTCGAGAGTTTTAAAATTTTCTCATTCTCAAACCTCGAGAAATGGAAAAATTGTTTCTCATTTTTGTAGTATATGCTAAGCTAGTAATGCTAAAGTTAGCTAGTAACAGCTTAAAGTGAATGAGAACATAAAGACGTAAAATTAGTGAGCCAGGATGTGGTCTCACACGCCGCCAGACGCACTTGACATTGATCTCAAAACAGTTGTAAAAAGTCAAAAATTTTAGATAAGTAACTTTGCACTGAATTTCAAATTCTTAGGAATTAGCTAGATTAGTCTAGTTTTTCAATCTATTTGAACCTCATTTTAAAAGGATTCCACAGGAGAATTGAATCCCCCAAACCCCTACAACCACACCGGAGGGCTTTGAAAGCATCATCGCTTGTGTTTGAATTATAATTCTTAATTAGATTTAAGCTTTAATAATGTTAGATAATATTAATAGCCAAGCCTTAGACTTAGAACCAAGACCTTAAGTCGATATAGAGACAAGATCTTGATAGACAAGACTCGATCGATGATGATCGCCAAGACTAAACAGAATCGTACTGACTCGACATGAAATGTTCAAGGAGGTCAAGGAAACAAGAAGAGGAGAGGGCGCAATCCAGAGCCGGAGGCCAAGGGTCAAGAAGCGCCAGGAGCGTGTCGGTCCAACATTTTGAAGACTAATGTACCGCGACAAGACATTAATTCTAAGGGAGTAACTCTAATGAAGAAAGATATGCACTTAGCCACCATATCAAAGGAGAGCCTTATTAATTTCAGAATGATAAAAATTTGTTTAATACAGTGTTTAGAGTAAATTATAAGTGTATAAAGTTACTTAATTCAAGTTGAGTTAGTAGTTTTAGCTTTGTTTTAGTCAAACAAGACATCCTAGGCCAATTTGATAATTCACATCGGCCGCTACCGTGACGTAAAATGAAAAGTTCATTATCGGGTCCGGCGCAACGGTGAGACCATGCTGCAGAGACCATGCCCTAAAAGTGCCCAAAATCGCTTCCAATCGACCAAATAAGGTCCATTCTCTAACTCTACGAGATAAGCGGTGGATTAGACCCTTTATATCACCCAAATTGGACAAGTTTAACCCATTTAAAGTTTATAATCTCCACACCGCCGTATGAAAATGAACTTTCATTATCGGTTCCGCCAACGGTGAGACCTCTCATCGCCGCCATGCCATATCCAAACGACAATCTCCGGGGCTTTGTTGCAATAGCTTCATTAATTGATCTTAGCATGCTCAAACCCTCTAAAAAATAAAGCCTCAAATCTCATTTGCACCTCTAATAGGTCAATCGCCCAAACCTACCAAAATGACCGTAATTGCTCAAACCCTTGAATTGTTTTCCCAAACCGGTCCGGCTCAGAATAGAAGCATATCCCATTAGTACCTCGGCATTGCTCTACCAAAGCTGATGCCTTTTACTCCCAGGATAGGAAGCGCCCAAGAACACCCCTTTGTTATAGCTCATTCAGGACCAAAGATAGCAACCCAAGTCCAACCGCTTGTACATCACTGGCCGAGCCAAAGGCATAAATCTTGACCTTACTCCTCGCGGTCCTTCTAATAGAGTTTGACTTTATATAGTCAGCCACATTGACACTTCTATTGCCAGCCAGATACCTAGAAAGGAGCTTAGAGCTCTTAGAGTCATTTCAAGTCACTCCATGTAGAGATTTCGACTCTCAAGTCAACTTTGCTAGGACCTTTAGAGTATGCCTCAAACAATTACCAGGGCTTTGCAAAAACCTCATTGCATGCCATACCACACGCCCTAATGTCCATAGACTTTGGAGATTATAGATATGTCTCCAAGAATGCCGTCACCATCTTGCTTGCTTATAGAGCCCTAATGTTGTAGAGAGCCCCTCTCAAGCAGACCCTTAGACTCTAGGATATACGAACGCTATTGTCGGCTAATGCACAGAGCTACGATGAGCTTACAGAGGCGAACTTTTTGAAGACATCAAGACCTAGCCAATGTACGTGACAGATAAGGAGAGGAGACCAAAAGGCGTGCACTCCAAGAGAGGGAAGCATTAACGGCTGCAAACACTTCAACCGACAAACGAGTAGAATGTGGTACCACCGCCTATCATCAATCTTCATCAAATGGAAGAATATTGGTAACCAATGGCATCAAGAATTTTTCTAGATGTCAACCTCCTGGCCACTATCAGCCCACTCCAGTCACCGTGTTATATCTCGACGCTTCACCAACTCAGGTACATGAGTTTCAAATGGAAGAACGCTAAGGCAACAAAATACAAAAGTGTGAAGACATTAGACATCGATGCCGCCAAGTAGCATCACGAGCTAGGGCCGAGGGCATAATCTTCCGCCGACGAGAAGCCATGGCTACACAGATGATAAACCGAGGGGAAGATAATTCACACCTTTGCGCCCCGGAAGACATTGCCAATGTCATGCAACGCCAACAAAAGGAGCAAATCCGGGCTAGGCAAATCCACAAAGCACCTAAGGTTGATCTCGACGAGCTTCCGTACCTCCCTTTGCACCGCCAGCCAGAATCCCTTTCATCTGCCCAAAAGTAGGAGAACATGAGATCATGGAAGGAACATCTCCGACTTTTGAAGGCCTATATCAGCATTAGGGCAAGACGGGGAGAATATTCCGCCGAACAAGAATTCGACCCGTAACACCTTAGAAACCAAAGGAAGGATCTAATCTACTACTTCAAATGCAAGGAGTGCGAGACTTCAATGGATAGGACCCAAGGACGAGGAGACTCCACTCCAGCCGTTAGTACAATCACGAAAGGCATCAGAAGGAGCCATGGTAGAGGCAATGGAGATGACCACACTTCTAAAGTAATGTGAGAGGCACCTCTGAATAGCAAAGCCCAAGCAACAGAGTCACGCCTAAAACTAACTTACTGAGGAATGACAATGCTCGGGCTTCACCGACCACACGATCTCGAGCTTCAAGACATTCAAGAATGCCCGGATCGCGAAATGTGACCCTCATCGCCGATCAATGGCACCGCGACATCGGAAGTAACCTTTGCAACGCATTAATAATCGGTGATGCGTTGAGCTTGGCCATTGCATTCCCATTTAATTCCGGACATACACATTAAGGAGGAGCAAATTTTCAAGGATCACATTGACTTAACACCTTCGCGAATCCTTAAAGCACGGTTCTGATCGTATTAAGAATTAAATAAAGTAGCGCAGCATCTCAAGGAATCCCGTGAGTCAACCGTAACTTAAGAAGATGCGCCAGCAACCCAAGGATCAAACGCGATAGGAGGAAGGAAACCCTAAAGGAGTATAAACATTTAAGTAGATCTTCGAGTTGTTTTGAAAAAAGTGGATGAATTAAAATCCCAATGTAAAATGCTATATGCCTGTATTGCAAGACTTCATGTATATAGTGGAGAAACATGAGTTTAAAGTCATGTTTTACTTGATGCATTTTTAGATCGTGAAGCCCTTCGCCGACTACCAAAGGAGGGTAGCAAGGAAGCACAACTATAGCCCAAGATCAAAATGGAAGAGTTAGCACGAGGAAGAATCCACTGAGGCTACAAACCTTCGACCTAAAACACTTCGTGAAGTGCCCTCAAGGGAAGACCGCCATTCACCCAATGTCAAGAGACAACACCGGCCATGTCAAGATCATCACCGGCCAAGATTCAAAGACATCGCCGACGCGAACACTACATCTTTGTGGTAGCAAAGAACACTTGACAACTTAGGATACGAGGGCCTCAAACAATAGGCTGAGGAACACATCAACGAGCCAACTATACGCCATGCACAACATCTCGACGCACTCATAATCTCCACCTTGTGGTAATATAGGGTGATGCTTGGTGACACGCAGTATTAGATGGAGATGCACTTATGAAAGGCAATCACGACGATGCCTTCAACAACTAGGTGATGGCTTCACAGTAATTCTTACCTTAATTAGAAGAAGAAGCCGATCATTCGCCGAGGCACATCAAATGCCCAAGGTAGAAGCATTCGACACCTTAATGATGCGACAAGAACCGGGCTTAATTCCTTCTCAAGCAAAAAGAGATCTAAGATATTGTTTGTTATCTTGAACGGCAAGGGCATATCTAAGGCAAGTACTTTTCAACTCAAGGGTCAAGTCATGTATATAGGGGACCAACAAATTCCCACAACATAGCCGCCAGTGGAGGAGAGCCATGATGCTTTACTTCTGTCGAGATCCATACGCATAGAAGGACAGTCGAACCGAAGTCGGAGAAGTAAGCAAGGCAACCGAATTTCTTCCACGAAGCTCCTAGAGGCAGTCAGGAGGATCAAAACCGATGAGCAATAATCAAAGCCACCTGAAGGTACCTCAAGACAAGAACACGCATAGCACTGCGGAACGTGGATGCAACGCTTCTCCCTGAAGCCGTGTGATCGAGGGGATCAAACAACAGTTTGGAAGCTCGGGATGGAGAAGCAACTAGGTGAGGCAAGCATGAGCTGCATGACTTGCACGCTGACTTGCATGCAACTTCGCGGAACCCAAAGACGACGATTCAAAGAACAATCAAGTAGAAGAGAACAACTCCGAGGAGTATAGCCAAAGGAATCACAAGACAAGTTCTCCAAATAGATTCAAGTATCATGAAGGAGTGTCACCGCCACCAAGAATGTAGGATCGAAGCAAAATAAATGTCGCGCCATTAACTTTATCAAAGAAGCCGCAGGTGGGCTTAAGCGGTACCACAAAATACCCAGGGCCCAAGTATATCAACAAGTTACTCCCCGAGCGAATGTTTAATGCATAAATAGAGGTGCGATAGATCGCCAACACCCATTGCACCGAGGGAACACCGGATGACATTGGTTACGAATAGGTGTGCAACTCCGGCGGAGGTAACAAAGGGGACCGGATTAGCTCTAGTAGTAATTGTAATTATCTAAGCTATATATGCCTTGCATATATAGTTCCCTTTGTTATCCTTCCTTCCCATAGCTTAATGTATCAAAGGAAGAGATGTCGCAAATTGCAGGGGTGAAGCAATCAACATCCTCAACACTCTTCTGCAACACGATAACGATAAGAGGACTCGACGATATAATTTTCCATGGAGTCAAGAAACAATAGCGATACGTAGCCGCCCACGCCAAGACAAAGGGTGCAATACGAAAACGACGCCACCTTCAAAAGCCGCATGGAAGATCTGGAAGTGATCAACTACGTACCATCAAAGCCTCCGTTCTTACATCAAAGAGAAGCGACATAACGCCCCTTGCTAATTTCAAGCAGTAACGAAAGGGATGAGGTTTTCAGCAAGTCATGACCTGCCATGTGGGCCTAGAATAAACGCGACGCAGTCGATCCTATCGGTAGCCGCACGCATATTCCCACGCTGAGCCGCCCAGTTGTTTTATTAGGAGTAACTACAATATACAATTTATTGTTAAATTATGATATCCAAACGTATTAAAACCACTTGGTGAGATTGATTCCTCGCTAAGAAGGAATCATTACTAGGAAAATGACTATGTATGCAACTTTAGTGTCTCCAAAAAGAATAACCCAACCCGAAAAGAAAAGAAGGCTAACTTTAAATGCAAGTCCCCGCCAACTTTGTTACGATGAATCTGACAGGAATATTCCAAGAGTTTAAATAACTAAGAAAGGGGAATCTCTAGAATATAAAGAACAATACATGTAAGGTACATCTAAGATGTTAAATCGCGATGCCAATCAAATAGTTCTTTGAGACAAAAGAAATCGTCATGATGACAAAACCTTTGTGGTTTTGAAACCGTTTCCTAATCAAGCAGGGTAAATCCAACTAGTATTGAAAACAAAACCACTTTGCGGAGAATAGATAAGACGCTTGTACAATGTCATTGAAGGTAGTAAGGACCATTTTCTTTCAAGAAAGCGGGAGGCCTAAACTTATGATTTGAACGCATTTGGGTTCCAATTTAATCTAACCAGAATAGAGTTCACTCCCAAGAATGGTCAGCTTCAAATAGAGCCGCATAGATAATTTAGTGCCTGCAGAGGCCTGGAACGGCGCAGACCGAGCATGATAGCTAACTACACCAAATCGAAGTGGAGCGCAAACCGCGAGCACGCAAATCTACCAAGTCATCTCCTTAAATCACCTCGACCGCTCAGCGTGATGTTTTAGCCTTAGGTAAGGGCGTATGCATATATTATAAGCTTCAATGTGGTTCTATAGGATAAGTTAACCAGACGTATACCGCTGTCGGGCATGTTAAAGTACGGTGATGCATCTATAGAAGAAAAAGAGCCGCATTACAAACTAACTTTGTAGTCTTGAGATAAGTTTCAATTTGAAATGTATTATAAACTTTGAACTTCTTCATTCTAATATGGAAATTCATACAGATATGATCTGAGATATGACGCATAATCTTTGTTTCTGTGATATTGGAGGAACTGGTCTTACCATAAAGCGACATCTTTAAAGTTTGTCTCTCTTCTTTTTTCATTTATACACTTGTATTAAGAGATTGGCCTAAAAAATATATATGTATCTTCTTTTCATGGGCACTAAACCGGTGAATATAAACATTTATAATAGAAACCAAGTATTAAATATTATTGGCTGATGGCTGTGTCTGTGTTTACATTGGTGTTTATTGCGGGTACCAAGTACAAACATTGTTGTGCTCATATGGTCTTCGTGTTTATATGGCTTGTGTTTCTTATGTGTTTTGTGTTTATATGGTTTGTGTTTGTGTTCACCTTTTAATATAGAGAACTCTTGTGAGCTCATGCATTGTACTTCTTGATCCATGCCGATAGATTAGACTCTGGCCACTCATTTACAATTGTATGAGGTGACAATTATGGAAAATATGAAATTGTTTGATTTTGTAATGCAATTTCCTTAACTTTCTATGCATATACAACCTCAAATTCATGACATCTCCAAGGCCACAAATAAAGAGCATAATGGCATTATTTTGTGTGGTGTTCATGCAATACGGTTTGGGGCATTGGTTGTTGTAACTTTCTATTTTTGCAGATTGTAACCGCCTTCAAGAAGATCGCTTGATTATGCTTGACCGCTATATCTTGTTATCCTTTGTCCTGATTGAAGTTAAATCCAAGCATGAATTGTGCATCAAAGCTGCATAACTTTGACTTAAGCATTTTATCATATCCTGTTTGGACAAAAATAAAATACAAAGATTGCCGCGATGTGAGAAAGAAAATGTGGTTGGCTCACTAAGCAAACTCTACACAAAAGCTTACAAAACATACCGCATTGCCGTGCTGCCCTAAATGTAAATATATCTCCCGCGTTCAACCTCAAGGAAACGGTCACTTTCCAGCCAAATCACCAATGAAATCAAGTCCTTTTGCCGCTTCTCGGCCAGTCCATCATTTGCGCGCACACTACATTGACCGGTGATATTGAGCAAATCAAAACAGCCAAGAACAAAAGTAAATAGAATTACATAAAGCAATAGTTAAGATTTGCGGGTACTGTAGACAAAGACAAAGATTGCTGCATACCTTCGGTTCGGTCATATGTATATTACTTCCGATACTTCACCTAATTGTCAGCGTTGAGGTCCGGGCCTTTGAATTGGAACCACTTCTAAAGATGGAAATATCACTATGAAGGGTTAAATGGATGCCAAGTCTAAGATCCTCAATGCCGCGTACCGGCTAAAAACAATATGCGGCCAAATGTCATCAAAAATAATACCCCAAAGCACAGTTGCTAATTGTCTAACATCAGAGCATTCTTTTCCTATGTAAGTGAGTGTATTTTTTATGCTCGAAACAAAGGCCAAGTCTCAAGAAACCAAGAAAAAAAAGATGCAAGTACTCTATATATGATGTCGCGAACTTACAATAACGTTACTGACTAAGAGCCATGAAATCAAGTCCAAGATAGTTCACTAAGAACCGCTTGTTATACACTCCTAAAAATAAGATCGTACCATATCACAGTCAAAATAAGACTGGGCCAAGTGTAAAATACGTAAAAAAGCATGGTTCAACTGCTCTATCGCTCGTATTGACGCCTAGTTTTAAGATCCATGTGGTTTCTCCTCGACATTTTGCTTACGAACTCCCCTGTAGCGAAGTTTTGAAATTAAAATCTTTAGATTTCATGGAATGGAGCTCTAGATTAAATGGCCTTTATGCATAAAAAGCATGGAAGCGCGAGGAACAGAGGAACGAGGGTCGGGCCGGGTGTTCGCGCTCTATTACTTCCAGTAACTCTAATATTTGTAAGACTCGCAAAAGCATTTCAAATTAAAATTTGAATGAAAAGAAATGCGTAATAGGTTTTGTGCATACTACCTCTTTCTGCAGACCATCGCCACCAGAGTGTTTTCTCGCTCTTAGTTTCTCTATTCTATGGTGGAACTCCTCGCTTGTCCACAACTCATACAGCCATAACCCGCCTAAAGAGCCCTAAAACCATAGATATGCCAGGATAGCATAGCCCTAAACCATAGCTTGCTTCGTGATTTTACCTACTTCCCAAGACTCAAGAAGACCCATTTGAACTCCATCTTACTTAAAACAGCCCAAGCCGTGAGAAAAATACACCTAGAATCGCCCATCTTCGTGCAGTTTTAGTTGATGTTCTTCTCCAAGCGTTGAGCTCCTCGCGATATCAACAATCGCCTTTAAATTCAAATATCATACGTAGCTTCAAAGAGCCCTACCGCATCACTCCACCGGAGTTAGCAATACGTGTAACTGAACGAAGCAATACCGAA